>CM062295.1:583505391-583840435 GCA_031216915.1 Pictodentalium vernedei
CTGGAGAAGAAGATTTTTGAAGAAATTTGCCTGAAATGCACTAAGTTCGAATTCGAGCTTCTATAGTGTGTCCAAATATGAATCTAGGGAGCCGATTTGAACAAACTTGAATCAGATCCACCCCACAATGTCGCATACCAAATATCAAAAGATTCTGCCTGCTGGATCTGGAGAAGATTTTTTAAGAAATTTGCATGAAATACACTAAGTTCGAAATCGGGCTCCAATATTGAGCCCATATATGAACCCAGGGGGGCAATTTGAACAAACTTGAATCAGATCCATCCTACAATGTCGCATATCAAATATCAAAAGATTCTGCCTGCTGGATCTGGAGAAGATATTTTTGAAGAAATTTGCCTGAAATGCACTAAGTTCGAATTCGAGCTTCTATAGTGTGTCCAAATATGAATCAAGGGAGCCGATTTGAACAAACTTGAATCAGATCCACCCCACAATGCTGCATACCAAATATCAAAAGATTCTGCCTGCTGGACCTGGAGAAGAAGATTTTTAAAGAAATTTGCCAGAAATGCTCTAAGTTCAAATCGGGCTCCTATACTGAGCCCAAATATGAACCCAGAGGGCCGATTTGAACAAACTTGAATCCGATCCACCCTACAATGTCGCATACCAAATATCAAAAGATTCTGCCTGCTGGATCTGGAGAAGAAGATTTTTTAATGTTTTTCCCATTGCCTCCGGTGTTAAAAAGAGCTGACTCAGAACTTTTTCAAAGTTCTGAAAAGAGTACCTTGTGATCAAACCGATAGGGATTTTTTAACCATTCTATTCTACTGGTTAAAAGTAAGCTTTATACAAAATAAGAATTCTCTGTGCCGTGCAGTCTTGGAGATATGGCAGTTTTAAGGTTTTTCCTATTTTTAGCTCCCGAGGTTCCCACTGGGCAATCAGAATTTTTTTTTTTTTGCATCAATCAACTACTTATCACCCATTATCATCTCATATCAAATTTGGTTCAAATCGACCTCACGGTTCTGAAAATAGAAATTTTAGGCGTTGCCAAAATTTTTGCCCATCCCATATCGAAGGCAAATAATGCCCGACAAACGTCTCTTGAACAAACTTGATTCTAAACCTCAAAAGGACTCTGTATACCACATATCAAGTCTCTGCTACTGGTGGTTCATTAGAAGAAGATTTTCAAAAAAATTGGCCATTTTTCCCCACCCCTCTGCTCAATATGAGCCGAAACCTAATTAGCCTAAAAATCAAAATGCACCTATATAACCACTACTTACATGAAATTTAATTAAAATGTGGCCAGTGGTTTAGGAGAAAGAGGCTCAAACACCACCTTCACGCAGGACGACGGACGACGGACGACAGGCGACGGACGACGGACGGAGAGTGATAAGAAAAGCTCACCCTGACTTTCAATCAGGTGAGCTAAATACTAGCCCAGCAAGTCAGCGACATGGAAATTCTGAGCGATAAAGAAAATCTTTCGAGTGCCGAAATCAAGATATTGTCTTCAAACCAGCTGAAAAATCTTCAGACACAGTAATTATGGACCGAGAAACTTATGTCCACGAAGTAACGCGACAGCTCAGTAACACTGAGCACTATAAGAAAATAGATGCACTCCTCTGGCCGGATAATATTATAAAATTTGCTAAAGTGTTAGACCAACTGGAGAAAGATTACATCACCCAGAAACAACTCGAATATTTGGCAGCTTCGCGTTTTGAGGTAAAACTTAGAACTGTTTACATTTTGCCAAAGACGCACAAACCAACAGACACCTGGACTAGTCCGCGCATGCCCAAAGGCAGACCGATTATTTCAGACTGTGGGTCGGAATCGTACCATATTGCACAGAAAATAGATCCTTTTTTGAAACCTGTAGCTAACCGCTGGTCAGAGACGACCCGCCTTGTGTCCTTGGGCAAGGCACTTTATCCCAGTTGCCTACATAGGGGGCACGATGACGCCGTGTACTAATATGTACTGCACGTCGATGGTGCACGTCTTCAACCGCTGTAACCCTGCTTGAGCGGAGCTTGAACAGAGTTAGAATGTTGAGGAGCTGACAGTTGCCCGTCGATGCTCGGTGGTTCTCTCCGGGTGCTCCGGCTTCCTCCACCCGTAAAACTGTCACGGTAACGATTAGCCACTGTGCAAACGTATGTGACCTTAATCACCAATATATAAATAAATATATAAGCCAACCGCTGTGCAAGCTATCTAGAAAACACCGAGGACTATTTTGGCTAAGATTTCAGACGCCGGTGCCATGCACACAAATATAGACATTAAGTCGGGCCTTCAGTCAATCAAACAGGCCTTTGGGAAATTTCCAAACCCAAAACGGCCTGATAAACAAATACTCCAAGTGTTGGAAATCAGCCTAAACGGTAATGATTTTGAGTTTGACGGTCAATGTCATCAACAAATCAAAGGTACCCCCATGGAGAAAACATACATACAATCCGTCGTTCGCCTCCAGTTTATGTCAGATTGGGAAGAGGCAGCTTTGGATGCTGCACGCAAAAAACCGTCAGTTTTTCTCAGGTATCTATCTGGACGATATTTACTTGGTGTGGGAGCACTCGACGAGTGATTTTCAGAATTTTGCGGATTTTTTTTAAACTGCCGCGACTCGAACATCAAGCTGAAACTACCATCTACCACAGGTTGGGTGGATTACAGGACGTTTTTTAAACCGAGAGACTCCCACAGCCACTTCACAAAAATTCGTTCCACCCAAAACATACTTTCAGAGGTATTATCAAGTCGCAGATTATCCGATTCTATAGAAATTCGAGCAGTAAAAATAATTTCAACTCTGCCTGGCACACTCTATTCAGTGCCCCACGGGAAAGAGGGTACAGTAGTTTATTTATTTATTTATTATGGTTTAACGAAACATTAACAACCAGGGTCATATCATGTCGGTGACAGTTTTACGGGTGGAGGAAGCCGGGGTACGCGGAGAGAACCACCGAGCAACGACGAGCAGCTGTCAGCGCTCCAACGTCGTAACTCTGCACCGTGGCACAGCCAGGGTTAGATTGGCTGAAGACATGCGCACCATCAACGTGCAGTACGCCATAGTACACAGCATCATCTTGCCCCCGTTTAGGCAATCGGGGTTAAGTGCCTTACCCAAAGACACAGCGCAGGAGCGCGAATCAGTCGCTGAAATGGTCACCCATCCAACTACTCACCGCGCTCGACGTTTCTTAACTTTGGCGATCTGACAAGAACCGGTTACCGCGACGCCACCGCGCCCCCGGGTACAGTAGCAGATTTTTGCGTGATATCAAGTCGGAAACTCTTTGACAAATATAAAATACAGACCCCGCAAAGTACCATCCAAATCAACCCGTTAAAATCAGGCACAACCGACCAGTTCATGGCAATGGAATATCCACCCTCTTCCAGCAAAACCCGCTGTAAGTAGTTACTTCTTCAAGGAGTATGACTCATTTTTCAGTCATCAGACGAAGTGCCAATACAAACTGCGCGACGAGATGGACTGTGACGTGAAAAATATTATTTACCTGATTACTTATACTTTGTGTAAATGCCAAAACTGTAAATACCATACTGTAAAACGCAAAACTGTCCCCACTGTGTACTTCTATCCCTATACCTGGTGACTGGGACATCCCGCCCGGCTCATTCCCGTCGGCGAGTCAAGTGCCATGTTAGGCACTACCTTTAAATATTACCATGTGCGATGGGACCCTTATTATCTCCTGGAGAGTCCCTTAGCCCCCTTCACCTGGAACTATTTTTTGGGCACGTGTTCCACCAAGGACCCCACTCATCTTCACACCCAACACCCACAGGTCCCAGGGTGATGCCTGCCGTTCAATAGCGCGCTGTCCCAGATGCAACGCTCTGTTGATTGACTCCTGCTAATCCTTCCTTGGGTGCCCCACTCCAATTCCCGGGGCCCCTTCTAGCTCTCCCTTTATGGTGCCCCTTTGTGACTTCCCCGGCCACCTCTCGCGGCCTCTCCTGGCATAATGTACCTTCCCCAGCCAATAGAGTGGGTTTAGTGTCTTTTATATTTTGGCATCTCAGCAAAAACCTTGCGTGGTAAACCATTTCTCCATCTATGCTCACTCGATAATAACCGTCACCCATTATTCTCGTCACAGTGTACGGACCCTCCCACTGTAACCGCGGTCTACCAGGCTTCGTCGGCCGGAGCACGGTCATCTTTTGACCGACCCAAATGTTCCTAGCCTTTGGTTTACTCCCACACCGACCCTCATTACGTCCCTCCCCTTCAACATACCTTGCTGCTTTCTTTTAGAGAGTCCCTTGACTTTCCCTGTAGAAGGGTTAACTTTAGGGGCTTCAATTGTACACTCTACGTGTGCCTCCTTACTTGACTTCAGTGATTTCACTGGCCGCTTTATCTTCGTGGCTTGAGCTCGGGTGACCGCGATCGATTCCCCTTTGGGTGCTTTCCTCTCCGACCATGTCTTCTCAGGTTCTGAACATACCCTAGGTATGTTCCCAAGTACGAGGTCATAGATGGGTGCCTCAATACACATTGCATCTACTTCCCCGCTGTAGAATGGAGTATCCACTCTCACTCTCGCAAGGTGAGGCCTCCCAGCCGTCCCATCTATTAGCACGCACTCGTGGTCGTGCCCAGTCAGCTGTCCGTCGGCAACGCGTTCCCTTTTTACTGCTACGCTACTGCACCCGCTGATAGGCCTTCATCGTATTTTGTTGAGATGGTCAACATCATCATTGATTGGGTTGATCCAAAAAAACAAAACGTTCCAAATCTCAACACAAACAAGTTTGCAGCTTGTATCTTAAGACACAGATTTCGAGAAACCCTGATTCCCTTCATCATCACACCGCCGCGTAAACAGGATGAAGACATTAAATTTTGAAATTTGGTCTGTTCCCGTCGGGCGTGTGGAAACCTTTGTAACGGGTAATCATGAGAAGCCAACTACTAGCATTTGAGAAACATTTTTTCTCAACCTTGCTTTGTTACTACATTAGTCTTTGTTAAAACAAAAGAGGACATTGATATAACAGAGTGTGTGAGGTTGAGGGACTTGATGGGGTGCCACCTACCAGCTCTGACACCAGGGTACCACAGAGAATGCGAAACGGAGAGAGCTGGAGTGATTTTCTCTTCAAAAATTGATTTTTAGTGTGCATTCATTGCCATTCTGGACTATTCTGCGGACTATTCTGCGGAAACGCAATGAATTTCGGAGTATGGCCAGAAAAAGACAAGAGGAAAACGCCAAAACAACACACTCTATGCATTTTAGAAGGGAAACGAGCAACGATGGAAAAGTGATGGAAACATCAAAATCTGCCCCCCCCCCCCCCCCCTTCCCTACATCTTCAGAAATCCCTGATGGTTCGGTTCGGTATGGAATTTGATATTACGGAAGCAAAATTGCCGAATCCTGACAACTTTAACTAGCAGAGTGGTAATTTATTTTTGTGAAGAAAATTTGTCAATGTGGCTTTGCCATACAGATAAGATGCTCTCGCTTCAAAGATGAAATGACCCACATCCGCAGAAAATGAAGCCTTTAAGTTGCAGTACCAGTACTTTAGAATAAAACTCAAATATGGGCTCCCAGTACTCAACCAGCCGAGAAGGACAATTTAAGCGTTTGAATTTTGCATATATCTCCTATTAAAAATTTTCCCCTCTGCGAATATTGCCACCACTGGGATACAAAAGGGCGGCAGTGACGGATCCAGAATGGTGGCTTGGGTAGCAGGCCAGGAAATAGAGAGTTTTTTCATATGCTAGCCTGCGAATTATCGCAAATTATCTAAAAGATATTTCTCTTTATCCATCGACTCGATGGATATCGAGGAATATCCCTCAGTATCTTTCTGAATGACGTCACGCTACGCCGTATCAGG
Organism: Pictodentalium vernedei; assembly: GCA_031216915.1. Taxonomy (NCBI): domain Eukaryota; kingdom Metazoa; phylum Mollusca; class Scaphopoda; order Dentaliida; family Dentaliidae; genus Pictodentalium; species Pictodentalium vernedei. The sequence goes on from CM062295.1 coordinate 583,511,284, forward strand.
TCGGCTTGAAGGAACGATCAACTGATCTTTGTTATTGTTTTGAAACGTATTTCGGATCGAATTGGGCTAAATATTGTGCAATAAAATGTCTCGTAGCATATAACAAAAAAAAAAAACTGTACTCCATTTTAATCAGTATCTGGAATTATCTCATGAGTGTGGACCTGACAGTTTTATTAAAAATAATATTTCCAGATCCACATGATGAATTTTTTTCAGTAGCTTCCTAAGTGCACAGAACGATACACGCGTCTGAACGGGTTAATCGGCATGACACGAGTGCCAGCGCGAAAGGATAAAACGCATGCCTCAAGTTTTATCCTTCCGCGATGGCAGGATATCGATTAACCCATTCACACGCGTGTGTCGTTCTGTGTTTATTACACGCTTTCACGTATATAAAAAAAAACATTATTAGAAGGACACTCGGCAATTCGACAGCTATCAACAAAAATAACACATTTTATCACCAACCAAATTTGCGAGGGGAACCCGTTTTGCTATTTCGTCCTCTGAGTTCCAATGCCGGAAGGCTCACAGAACACCTTGGAACTCTGGAGACGATTTTCTGCTATCGCTAGCGATGCAAATTGTAATTGCGTTGCACGATTTGAAGAAAATTATAGTGACATTTCCCTTCTATTTAAAAATAGTCCGTCAACGATTTCCGATTTTCTTTTTCCGCAAGGTTTAGTGTTGCCGTAGAAGGGAACAATCAGCAGCTTTTTGTCATTGTCTTGAAACTGTTTGCAGTCGACTTGGGCTGAATGTTGCGCAGTAAAATGTCACGTAGCACATAATAAAAAGAAAATCTACGCTGTTTTAGTGAACAAGCGCTCGTGAAAAATAAAATTTTCAGGTACACACTCGTGGGTTAATTCCCGATAGTCACTAAAACAGCTTAGATATCCTGTATATATCGTAACCCGTCAGCAAGTTACGCTATAGAGCACGATGATAACCCATAGGAAAAAGAGTGTTGTGATGCTTCTCTGCCTTCTATATTTTACTTTGCCAGAGTAGGTATAAAAGACGGATTCCAGGACACGTTGTACATGTACCGTACACGTGCACGTACATGGTGCGTTTACTCTCATAGGATTCAGTGTTAAGTCGCGTTCACGTTCACAAAAAATGTCGTTTTTTTATGGTGTCCTAGAATCTGCAATTGTTTTAGGGCTCACAGATCGCACGTTTTACGCTCAAATACACGTTGGCGAACGTGTCGAATGTACACGTCGCTCAAAAAAGTGAAAAATGTACGAAATTGTACATAAAAATTTTCTTAAAATTTTTTGTCGACGTTCCCATCGTGGATTAGACCATCGATCCATCGTTGGTGAACGCGAGCAAAAAACGTTTTGCGGCTTCTAGGACAGCATCAAAAAAGTGGTTTGCGGATTCTGGGACAGTGTCCCAGAATCCGCAAACCGTTTTTGAGGCTCACAATAGAGTCGACTATAAGACTGAATTCGATAAATTCTATCATAATAGACACTCATGTTTTTGTTTCGGTGTGAATGAAAGGTTTTCGTTCAAAAGAGTCGACTATAAAATTGAATCTGTTATAATAGACATTCATGTTTTGTTTCGGTGTGAATGAAAGGTTTTCGTTTCAAACGGATGACATTGAAAAAAATGAGTTTTAGAAAATTAGAAATCGATGGGAAAATCGTTTGTTTACGTTTTGTCACTGCGAATTTTGTGAAATAAATCTTAATAAAACACTTTGTAGAATTTGTTTCATTCAAATAAAAATAGTAAGGAAATAAAAAAAGTGATTGATATATATAGGAGAAAAAAAAAAAATAAATAGTTATTTAAAAAAATAAATATATCAAATCGAAAAGATAATAAAAAATACGTAAATCATGAACGCTTCCCAGACTATTAGAGCAAGGTTTCTTTTAAAAATGCTGATGAGAGCCTACGCATTCTGTGTGAATGAACAACTAGGTCGCCTCTTGTTAGAACGATGCGTCGGATGTCGGGATCACCTAGACTTCGATCATGAGCATCATTCGTGTCTGACGATGGAAAGGGAAGATATGGTCGTCAAGTATTTCGAACCGGCGTTCGAACGCATTCAAATCGACGAAGCGATCACGTTTTGGGAGAGATTACTCTTCTGTAAGGATCGAGACAAGCCCACAGTTTCGAAAGAACTGAAATTGGCGCGTACAAGTCTGACTATAGAAGACAAGGGATGCATCATGAAATTATTGTTCAATGAAGCATACGTCTAAGCTTTCTCGTTGATATAAATAAGGGAGAATAGAAAATAAAAATAAATACACACATAAATTTTTTATCTAATATTAGAAAGAAAGAAAAAACACAAAAATGAGAACCAGAAATAAATTGTATCCGACGCTAGATGACGACGAGGATGAGAAGCCGAACGGCGTTTTGCCGACGGCACCATCGCTAGAAGAAAAAGAAAGAGGAGAGAGGTATCGCATCGATCAAATCAGTAGAATCGAATTGTATCTGACTCGAGAGAGAGATTCTCGCCATTCTCTCAAGAAGTATTCGCGTTTCCTGAAATTCGTCAATGCGGTCGACACGACACTCATCATGATTTCCATGGGTTTACACGTGGCCGGCATCGGATTGTTGTCGACCGCGGTCGGCATTCCGATCGTGTTGACCGTAGAAGGAGTGGCTCTCGCCGCCGGATTGTTTAGCATGCTCGGAAACTTTTTGAGTAGGAAATTATATCTGAAGGCAAGGAAACACGACAAGATTCGCGTCTTGGCTGACTCCAAGATCTACACGATATCCGAAATGATCTCGATGGCGTTTAAAGATGGTAGGATATTGGACGGAGAATACTTCACGATATTGAGCGAGAAAACGAAATACGAAGCCATGAAAGAAGCCATGAGAATCAAGACTCGTCAGATCATCAAGGAAGAGATGAAGGATTCTCTCGTGGAAAAGGGGAGGAATGAGGATAGGGAGGAATTCAGTAAGATGATAGAACTCAAGAGCAGCGATTGAAAAAAAAAATATATATAATAAGAACAGAATTTTTAAAAAAGACATATTAAATTTATATATAAAATAGAAACGAAATTAATTTAAATAACTCTCAAAAAATGTATTGCGTAAAGTGTAAGAGAGTTACCGAGACGAGTAATTCTCAAGAAGTACGAACTAAAAACGACAGACAGATGCTTTGTGGAATTTGCGACGTGTGTGGTTCTATTAAGACTCGATTCGTCAAAAAAAAAGAACGCGAGCAAAGGTAAAGGCATCGTGAATAAAATGATCAATAATCTACCTTTCGAAATGCATCTGCCTGGTCACAGTTTCATGGGACCTGGAACGAAATTGAACAAGAGACTCAACGCCGATCTGACTCCTAAATCTTGGAGCAAACCTGTGAATAGGGTGGACGCGGCTGCGTATAATCACGATCTATGCTACGCCGGACATCCCGACACCAAGACTCGCAACGATGTCTGCGATAAAAACATGTTGGCGAAATTGAGAGGTATATCGAATCCAACCAGGAGAGAGAAGATAGAACGTTCGCTGGTCGGCAATTTGATCGGTGCGAAACGTTGATTTGGATGGGGCGTTAAAAAAAAAAGCACATCTGAAAAGAAGAAGAAACGATTATTGATGAGCGAATTGGCCGAGGAGTTACACAAACCCATCGTGCATAAATTTCGAAAGAGAAAGGTGTTCGTGAAGGGTTTGGATGATATTTGGTCTGCCGACTTGGTCGACATGAGATCGTTTTCAAGGTGGAACGAGGGTGTCAAATATCTATTGACGGTCATCGACGTGTTTTCCAAATACGGTTGGATCAGAGGTTTGAAGAATAAATCGGGACCTTGCACCACCGAGGCTCTGAAGAGCGTGTTCGACTCGTCTTCTCGAAAACCAAATAAATTGTGGGTGGATAAGGGGAAGGAATTCTACAACAAGCACGTTCATCGATTGATCGCCCTCTACTCGATCGAAAACAAAGAGAAAGCTAGCATGGTGGAACGTTGGAATCGAACGATGAAGGAAAAGATGCATAGATACTTCACGGCGAATTCGACCAAGAAATACATATACGCTCTGAACGGTCTGGTCAAAGATTACAACAACACGTGACACAGATCGATCAAGATGACTCCCGCGGAAGCTAGCGATCCTCGAAATGAAAAACGGGTCTACGTGAATCTATATCCTGAGAGATCTAAGATCAGGAAGAAGTCTAGAATGCCGAAATTTGAGGTCGGTGATCGAGTGAGAATCTACGCTTATAAGAAGCACTTTGAAAAGGGTTATACTCCTTGATGGACTCCGGAATTCTTCGTGATAATCAAAATATTTCACACCGATCCGGTGACTTACGAAATCAAAGCTTTGGATGGAGAAGAGATCATCGGAAAGTTTTACGAACAACAATTGCAGAAGACGAAGTTTTGATAAAGAAAACAAATTTTTTTTATTTACTCTCTTTAACATTTTCTTGTTTACACACATATATATATATAGGAGAGAAAAATAATGATAAAAAATAATTAAAACTATTTTTAGATAAAAAAGCAAGCTAATTAATAAACAAAAAACAAAAACCCTTCAAAAAATGGCAAATATACTAGATATAGCACAAAGCATAGTGAAAGATGAAAGTATTCAAGAATATGAGGTTCACGAATACGAACCGGTAACTGGAACGAGTTTGAACAATGCGGGAGAGATAAGAATCAACATCGAAACTCAAGATCTATTCGTACATCCTAGCGAGAGTTACATAGTGGTGCAGGGATGTCATCACCAAGGAAGATGGGAGCGACAATGCCGATGACGACACAGTTACTCTAGCCAATAATGGCATCATGCATCTATTCAGTAATATAAAATACATGCTATCCGGACAAGAGATAGAATCTGTGTTTCATCCCGGTCAGGCCACCATGATGTTCGGACTCTTGACGTATCCTGATGATTTTTCAAAATCCAGAGGACTTAATCAGTTGTGGGTAAAAGACACCGTCGGCCCTGCTAACGCCGGCGCCGCCACGATATTCGACTACGTCGTCAAGACATCCAGACCTAAAGGAACGTTTTCGTTCAGGATACCTTTGAAACACATCTTCGGATTCGCGGACGATTACAACAAGATCATGTATGGATTCAAACACAATCTGACATTGATTCCAAAGGGAAATGATGACGGGATAGTGAGACTCCCCGAGGCCGATGCGGGTAAGATAACTCTACACAAGATATCGGGGTTCGTTCCACACATGGAGCCTTCCATCGTGGAAAAAGCACATCTCTACAAGATCATAGAGTAAATTACCCATGGGATTTAGAGTAATAATAATAATTGATTTTGTAAAAGCGTAAAACCACGAAGAGTGCCCTAAAACGCTTCACAGAAATAAAATACACTTTTCTGAAAATAAAGAGTCACATGTTTCAGTTTCCTCTAGGGAGGTTCAGGAGAATGCTTCAGTAAATAGGAAAGTTTTAAGATTTATTTTGAAGATGTTGATAGTTTCTGAATTTCTGACACTAATAGGCAACGCATTCCACAATCTTGGACCCACGATGGAGAACACACGATCATTAGCCAGATTAGATCTGCTAAAAGGTATGACTAGTTGAATTTGATCTTTAGATCTCATACTGCGTGATGGAGTGTGTACAGTGATGAGCTCTTGCAGGTAAACTGGAGCCAGTTTGTGGATACATTTGAATACTAAGATCAATATTTTGAAATTGATTCTCTGTTTAACTGGAAGCCAATGTAATTGTCTTAAAACAGGTGTTATGTGTTCAGAGCATTTGGTACCAGTAATTATCCTAGCAGCAATATTCTGAACTTTTTGAAGCTTCTGAATCAAATACTGCGGCAGCCCCACTAACACTGAATTACAATAGTCTAGTTGTGAGGTGATGAAGGAATGCACAAGTTTTTCAAGTGCTGATTGGTTAAGATAAGTTCTCAGTCTTCCAATATTCCGAAGCTGCCAGTAACATTTTGGACATATTTTATTGATATGGATGTCTAGCTTTAAATTTGAGTCCATAATCAGTCCAATATTCCTGGCCGATTCACTTTTCATGGTGATGTTGTTTCCAACCTGAATTGATGTAACAGTGGGTGTAGGCATGCGAACCCCGGATATCACTAAGAATTCTGTTTTAGAGTCATTCATTTTCAGTTTAAAATCTATCATCCATTCCCGCACCAGATTTATGCAAGTTTCCATGTTGCTGACTGCAGTGATTGAGTCACTTTGAAGAGATGAATTAAATGTAATGTACAGTTGGGTATCATCCGCATACAGATGATATGCTATGCCATGCCTTTTAAGAAGACGACCCAGAGAAGACGTGTACAGAGTAAACAAAAGTGGACCAAGAACTGAGCCCTGAGGAACACCACACTTTAACATCTTGCTTTCTGAACCGGTCTTGTTGATATATATCTGTTGACTGCGATCTTCTAGATATGATGCAAACCATGATAAGACAGTTCCACATATGCCATGCTGAGTCAATGTCTGCAAAAGAATATCATGGTCGACTGTGTCGAATGCTGCTGACAAATCCAAGAGAACAAGCAGTACAGCCTTACCCTCAGACACTGATTTAGCAGTGTCGTTGTTGACTCGCAGTAAAGCTGTCTCTGTACTGTGATTGGCTCTGTATGCAGACTGGAAAGGCTCTAAAAGATCATTTTCATGCAGATGTTTTTTTGAGTTGTGAAGCAACAACCTTTTCCAACAATTTAGACAGGAAAGAGAGGTTCGATACTGGTCGATAATTCTTCAGGTTGTCAGGATCAAGAGATGGCTTCTTGATGAGTGGAGTAACAAGTGTTTTTTTCAGTGGGCGTGGAACAAATCCCTCATGAAGGGATGCAGATATAATAGATGATATGGCTGGCAGAAGATGATCAATTGTCTCTTTCAGAAGGAATGTTGGAATTTCATCTAGATCATTGGATTTATTGGATGATGACAAAATCATTTTTCGAATATCTTCTTCCAAGACAGTGTGAAAACTGGAAAAAGACAGTGCGACACGGCTAGCATTCCACTCTCCACGAATCACTTCAATTGGAGATTGATGGTGAAATCCACTTCTGAGAGACCGCGTTTGATCGTGGTTGCGTTTCAGACCGATAGGGATGGGTCTCAGGAAAAGAATGTGTTGCAGTTTGATCACTGCAATTTGAGAAAGATGCAAGTGTTTCTGAATGCTATGAGATATTCAGCAATCGATTACAATGCGTCGTTCGACAAGAACGATTTCTGCAGACTGTATGGCGACACCGCTGATATTAAAAAGAAGTATCACGGTCTAGACGAATTGATGAGCAACCCTAACATATCTCCCGGCGAATACAAGTCGATGTATCCCATGTTCGTATTCGATGTCAGTAAACAGAGTGAACGAGTCAAGAGTGGCATCTTAGACATTCAGATCAAGATGCAATTCGATAGGAACGTGCTGAGAAAAACTGAAGCCTTTACTCTGGTCCTGTCGGACAGAGAATTACAATTCGAATCGGACGGAAATAAGATGTCGATCATTCGTTGAGAGACGTGTGCGAAAAAATTTTTAAAAAATAAAAAAGTAATGAGTAATTATTAAAAACAAAAAAACAAAAACAAACAAAAAAATAAAAGTAATGAGATCTAGAGAGATTGAACATCTTTCTAAATCTCATTACTTTTTTTATTTTTTGTTTTTAATAATCACACATTATTTTTTTTAATTAATTATTTCCACATGTTCAATGTTTGTTCAAAGGATCTAGTTCGATCAGTAGACTCACCACGGAACTGGCGGCTTCGGGATTATTGGTTTTCGTAACGAAATTAATCCTGTCTCCGGCGTTCACTTTGAGAGGCATGCCGAACACGATAACATTCGCGTGTTGATTCTCAGTCTTTTTGACGCTGTATTTCTTATCGCTCTCTACTCCATTCACCATGAGATTGACGACCACTCTGTTATTCAAATCCGAGGAAGCCAGACTCATTCGAATGATTTCACCTCCTAATGGCATGGGATATCCCACCTGATCCTGTTTCGATCCGCTACCTCCGTTTCCGAAAGACCACTCGGTTTTTCCCTCCTCTAACGTGCCGGCCTCCTCAGTCCACACGGTGATCAATTGTCTAGCATATTTGACTCTTTCCACCACCGAAATCAGGGTGCAGGCATCCGTCATGTTCACGGGATCTGGTAGATTCGTGAGCGCGTGTCCACCCATGTCTAGTTTACCTTCCATGATGTCGCCCTTTCTCCAGACCATCCTCCATGGTTCTGCCAGATTGTTTGTTCACGTAGAGATCGTCCACTTGCGATTCTACGTATTCTTGTGATCGCATCATGGCAGAATCTACATAGCCCTTGTTGACTGCAGTTGAGTCCGCATCCGTGACGTCGACCTTTGACAGATTCAATATCTTGTTGAATCCCGCATTCAGATCCGATTTCATTTCTCGTCTGTCAGACTTTCTCTGTTCCAAATCTACGTAGTGTTTGGTTGCCACGTCCTTGGGATTCGTAGGAGTGGCCACATTCATTATCTTGTTAGAATTGGCATTCAATTGCGAGTGCATCGTTTTCTGAACGTATCTATTTCTCAGATGTTCGCTGAATCGTGCGTGAGAGTCGTCAGCGTATTTCTTGGTCGCAGCATCAGTGGGATCTATGGGATTCACGACGTTCACCAAACGTTTAGATTTCAGATCGAGATCGTCGGTCATAGCTTTATCCACGTAATTATCTAGCATGATTCGTTCGAAATCCGACTTCCCCCTGTCGACGTATTTTTTAGTCGCAGTATCTGCGAGATCTATCAGCTGGGGAAGATTGTAGAGCTTCTTATCGTTCATGTTCAAAGGTTCCTCTCGAGGTTCGTATCTCCGAATGTAACGTTCGTCCAAGTTGGCAATGTCGTAACCATCACCGACTTCGAGCGTCTTCCTCTTCTTTTTGGGTTGACTTTCGTCATCACTTCTACCAAATTTATCGACTGGCATGTTGTTTTGAGATTTTTGTTTTAAAAATATATTTCAAACACAGTTTATTAAAAATGAATTATTTCACTTATTTTTATTTTTCGTTTTTATTCGATTAAAATTTTTTATATAATTTTTTTACCTTTATATATAATATAAAAAAAATCTCTCTCTAATGTAAATCATTGAGAATGTCTTGAAACCGATCTCCTTCAGACCATCTCTTGAGAATGTAGAGACATAGGTGACAGCCAAACACTTGATCTGGCGATTGCACTCATTCCATGTTGTAACGAACCATTGATTTGCTGAAATAGTTCTTTATTTCTTTTGGCGGTGAGATTCCGTATCTGTCAAAATAATAATTCTTCTTCCCGTTCTTGAACCATGCCACCCAGTGTGTGCCTTCACCCGATAAATCGTCTAGATTTAAAATTCCGCATTCCGATTGTCGAGGTCTTCTCTTTGGCAAGGCATCTCTGGAAAACACACCTAGAAAACCTTTGATTTTCAAATCCTTTGCCGCATTTGACAGATCGATGTTGGATAAGGGTTCGTTAGGTAAGATGACACCTTCTATGTATATCTCTATTTTCTTATTCATAAATGTGTTTTGTTTTTTTTAAATTTATTTTATTATAATTCACTAAAATGACGTTATTTTTTTTATTTTTTATTTTTCTTTTTAAACCAACTCTATCGACTTCTATAATCTTGAATCTGTCTAATTCCTCAACTTCCATAATCTTGAATCCGTCTAATTCCTCTTGATTTTCTGGAATCCTATCATCCTTAATCATATCTGGAATCCTATCATCCTTCAGCCGTCAGCAAAATCTTGTTGACTATTTCGGTATACAAGTCGTGATTTTCGCTTCGAATCGATTTCATAGTCTTATACACCAGACCACTTCCTAACAGACAATCTTTATACTCTTGGAAAGAGATGTTTTTCTTCACCACGCATGCTTTAACCCCTTTGCCCTTCTTGATCTCTTCATCTTCTAGACGATAAGCATATAGTTTGGGTCTCAAACCCACAAATTCGAGGATTTGTTTACCGCCGCTCTCGTCCTTATATTTACCTAACACCTTCTTGTTGTCGTTCGATTGAATGTTGGACGGGATAATTGCTCGTGTCGAACCACGCGACCACGTCCGGTGATATATCTCGGTAGACATCTTTCGTCTCTATCTCGTAAACTAAACTCTCTGTGTCGGTGAACAGTAGTTTGGCTTTATCACCAAATTTTCATTTGATGTAATCGTAGTGAAACTCGTACATTAATCGCTTGCTGATATCTAAGATGATCCGCCCGAGATAATATGGTTTGTCGAACTTCATGTGCGTCTTTTGCATGTGAATGGCCACTAGATTTTTGTCGAATATGGTTCGGTGTTTGTAATTGGGTTTTGCCACTAATTTTTTAGCTCTTTTCTCAGATGTGACGAGTCAAACGTCGGTACTCTTCCTGATGTTTTCCATCGATTTACCGTACACGTAGTTGTTCATGAGTTTGAAGAAATCTTTTTCGAAATCGTTCTCGGCTTGAATTCTGAGATTCGTGTTGAGAAGGATGTATTTTTTCATCCAAGGCTCTTCATTGAATTGAATGATGCGATGTATGTGGACTAATTTCATCCCGTAATCGACGTATTGTTTCAAATTCTCACTGTAGACAACGTAGTTACGTTTGTTAAATAAATTGGGAATGAGTTTTTCCTTGTCTCCATCATTTGGTTCCATTCGTTCAGGAGCCAGCGGATAATCATTGTGTAGATCATGTAATTCTTCTGGATAGTTCAAATCGACTTCTAAAATGCAAGGATAGTCTCTCCATTTTTGCATCTCTTCCGGTTCCGTTACCCATTCGAAATTTCCAATCGGTAAAGGATGACTCATAGCCCAACCATACAGATTATTAGCGTCCCAATACTGTATGTATTTATTCGACCATTTCGAATCGAAACCTTCTTTCATGTAGAGATTGTTAGCTTCAGAATATCTGTGGGAGATCATCGAGACGCCACCTCTGGTAGCCCTTTCGAACATGAGCAACATGTCCACGTCGGATAATAATTACAATTGGACTTCGGTGGTCTTCAACAGAGCATCCCACGCCAGTGCGGTGAAATACCAAGCCGGATCCAGATCGTAATTTCGATGGCAGACGTCTCAAAAATTTTCAAACACGTCTGCCAAGAGCAGAACGTCAGACTTCAGATAAAGATAGTGATAATCTCTCATGGTTTTCATATTGAATGATTTCCACACGTTTTTAGCATGTTCGTAATTCTCGTCGGAAATGTCGGATTCGTATAATTTTGAATAAAAATCTTCTTTCGAAGGTAGTGCGGTGTTGTCGAATCTCTTTAGATCGTTCATGTAATTGTAAGGATAGACTCCTTTCCTCAACATGACATCTACTCGTTCTCCAAAATGTTCGCTCGTGATTTTAAATTTATCCTTGCTCATGTTATCGACTAATGTTTCCAGTGCAGTCGACATGAATTTAAAACTGTCGATGAAACATATGCCTCTACGAATGAATGTTGTTTTTTCTTTCAACGTCTCTCCATCGATTACTCTTTTCTTCTCCATGAGCTTCCATTTCGTGAAGGAAATGTATCTTTCTTCATTGTTCGCGATGCAATTTAATTCTTCGTGGGAGGTGCTGAGATTTTTCATGAACAGATGACTGTCGTAACCCAAGAGATTGTGAAATATCACCGGATAGAAAATGGCGTCTCGATATTTTAAATTACACTTGCTGTGAGCCGGACCTCGATACAGACCCGTGTGATGATCATGGTCTCTGACCTTCTTATTTTCCTCTGAATTCTCGTCGAACGATTGTCTGCATATGTGACATTCGGTGGCTCTGTTATTTTCATCGTGCTGCTCTCGCGTGATGATCATTTTTGCCGGAGTTTTGAATTTATCGTATAACATTTGAATTTTCGATTCTAACTCTTCCACGAACCTGTGAGCCACGTCGTCGTCTTCGCACTATTTCGTGTAGATGAAGGGACCCATGTCGTGTTGCGAGTCGAAAGTGCATTTCACGTAAATGCAATAACCTGAAGGCGTGTGTTTTTGATATCTTTCGACGCAACTTCGAAGAGCGTCGGGTTGACACGAACTCATTTTCACGGTGAAGCATTCAAAATCAGCGTACACGATGAATGGTACTTTTAACCTTCTATTGTGATTTTTGAACTTCACGATGGTGTTGGTTTGGGCATTTCGATGGCAACACCTTGATTTTCGTTGCAATATTCCTGATGTTTTGCTAACGATTTTTAGCTCTGAAACATGTTCATACAGTTGCAACATAAACATATCTTTCCTTTATGTTTATTATTTTGTCTCGACAGTAATCGACTCGGATTTTTAAGCCAACAATAATGACGATTGTCACCATTCGAAATCGATAATAAAATAATCGTCTTTTCTCTTTCGAAATACGAAGTCTGTCTGAGAGGATAGATCGTTTGTTTTTCATCATCGTATCCCAAGACGTTCACTGCTATGTGGGATTTTGAGCCTTGAAACGTTTGATGTGTTTTAACTGCGTTGGAAAAGTCACTCCAATCGAGATTTTTAGAAGTCTCCTCGTAATGAAAAACTCTCTCAGGATGGATTTTGACAGGGTATAAAGCGGAGGTGACTGCCCATTTAAAACACTGATCATCTTCATTTCTCACGTTGATCACAGCATTCTTTTTAGCTAAGAAATATGGTAATTCCACGTAGGAAGACCCTTTCAATGAATCGTTTTCAGTTATATGAATTTCGAGTTTCAACACCTCATCGAACGTCCAATTGCTACCTTCATGTTGATAATTCGCGAGAGACGTCAACATCTTGCCTTTCATCTTTTCGAAAACGTCCGATAAATCTAAACCTCAAAATATGGATTCGACATTAGATCTGAAATATGCATTTTTCACGATGCTCTCGCTGGACTTCACATCGATTTTATTCATCACGCAATGGAGTATCATCTTAATTTTTCGTCCCATGTTCATGTGTTCGTGAAACAAATCCAATACTTTTTTCTTCACCCGTTCCATGAACAATTTCGGATCGAATTTCTTGAACGAGGGAACCACATCGAAAGTTTTAAAAATGCCTTTGATCGCACTCTTCCATTCTACAGGCTTCGATTGGAATATTTCCGCGACGAGTCATGCTACATATTCTTCCCCTTTCCCTTCACTGATTGCTTGTCGAATTTCGCTCGATATATCTCGTTTGTCTAGAATCTGAAGTACATCACTCGTTTTCGTTTTAGTTTTTTTTCTTTTCTTTTGAAACTTGAAGTTCTTCAAAGGCTTTTCGTTTAGTTGTCTTCTTATTTTTCACAACCGATGCATTTTTTGACTGTTTAAGTTTATCCACTTCCGATCTTTTGATTCTTTTCTTTCCATCATTTCGCAAATAATATTCCTGTATGACTTCAATTTTTTTTGATTTGGTTCTATGATTTCTGAAATGTGGAATTTTTAATATTTTACAAATCTCGTTTAACTGAGGTATGGTTTTCTTATTTATATATGTTTTAATTCCTTCAAAAAAAATTTTTTTTGATGAAATTAATCATTTTTTTATGTTCCTTAACATGAAAAAATTGAATTAATACGAGAAAAAAGGATGTTAAAATTAAACTTTTTATTTATATATATAAAAAGAAAAAACTTTTACAAAACAATTTTTTTACATTAAAGAAAATTAAAATTTAAAAAAAAACTTTTTTTATATATATAAAGAGTAAAAAAAACAAAAAACTTTTTAACAAATTATTATTTAAATACAAAATTTAAAAATATATATTATTTGCAAGAATTCATAAAACAAAAAAACAAATAATCGATCATGACAACAACACCTAAAAAATGCGAATTGAAATTGAAACGAGTCGAAACGTGTAAGAAATTCGGTTTTAAAATCTATAGATTACAACGACACGATTCCATCGAATTGAACGAGGTCGAGACAAAGGGCTTAGAGCGCAAATACTACAAATATAACATGCCTTTGAAATTGGACGAAGCCATGCTCGATTTGTTTTACGATTACCAAAGCGATCTACAGAAAATCGTAATTGCCAAAGATAGAGAATTCGACAAGGACGATTTGTCGTTGTCCTATGGAAGTAACATAGATACAAAAATCTCACTCGAAATCGTGGACAAATCGGGTGGTGAGAGCACGTTCACCGATGTAAAAAAAAGATAAACATTCAACACATTTTTGAAAAAGGAGAATACACGAGTGTCAACATGCTAATAGCGGACTTGGAAATATAAACAATAGAGAGATTGATTTTTAGAGAAGAAGAAGGAAAAAAAAGTAATGAGATGTAGAGAGGTTGATCATCTCTAGATCTCATTACTTTTTTTTGTTTTTTTTTTGTTTTTGTTTTCCTTCTTCACTATCGCCGATATATTATAATAACGATTCCTTTTTTCTCAAATTTCAGCGTCGATTCTTCTTTTCTTTTTTTTTGTGATATGTTACGTTTTTTTTATAAGAACACATTTGTTTATCTGAATCATAATTATGAACGAATGTTATGCATCTCTCGGTAACACTCTCATCATTACCATTCTCTTCAGAAGGTAGTGGTGCCAGTGGAAAACGTCTCATTCTTTTAAATTTCAACCTCCTATCCCGATCTTTATTTAATTCTTTTATCAGTTCTTTCCTAAGATATCCATCATTAGCGTCTAATCGTTTTGCCACATCTTTTTCGCACTCTATCTCGTGATATTCATCATTATCGTCTAATTGTTTTTCCACCTTTTTATCCATTTTATATTATTTTATACTTTCTATGATTTATATTTTATATAATTATAGAATTTTTACATTATAATAACATACTCAAAATCGGTGTATTCTTAAATGGCGAATTCTCACCAAACAACAGACCATTGCCGAGTCGATCAACATTCCGTCCACTCTTTAGATAGAGACCGTTTCCACTCAAAGAGTTATCACCTCTAACGGGTTCTAGATACAATCATTTACCGCTGTCGTCTACGTGGACGAGACACATGGCTACCCCCCGTCTTCAAAAACAGTCCGTTGCCACCCATTAATTTCTCAACTGCCGAACTCGCAAGTCCCAAGAGAGCTCCCACGCCGAGAGTCTTTCTGAGAAAGGGTAATGCTTTTGTGGCAAAGGGTAATGCTTTTGCGGTGATTCCTGCCAATAGCGGTAGGATTCCGCCTTTCATTCTCAAATTGTATCTCAATTGAGCGGGACTCAATCTCACCTTCAACCCTCTTCCATCACGAATCGCTTTCTCCATCCTTTTGATTTGACTTCTGGTCCAGGCGATCGAATCCTGACCACCACTCGTCAGATCTTCGTGAGTGAATTTGAATCTCACCACCTCGCCTCGAGTTGTTAACGCTTTCTTAAGTTTCTTCCTCTATCCTGCGGATATGTTCACGTTTTTAACCACGTATTGTGTCATAATTCTTTTTTTAAAATATATTTTCTTCAATTGTTTTTTTGTTTTAATGATAATTTTATATATATATTAAATAATGTTTGTAAATTAATATTGCGTTTATTTTATTTTGTTATTTATATATACACAATATTTTTTTTTTTGCTTTTATATTTCTCTTATGTGAAATCGTATCGTCACCCTCTCTCCGCGAAGATCTAACAGTTCACCATTTTGAACCATCAATGTGGTTTTGAGACTATACAACGTGTCTAAAAACGTTTGGAAAGAAGGAATAGATCGTCGGTTGAGCGCTACCATTCACATAGCTTCCAGCAATCACATCCACATTCACCAGAATGCTATTGACTGTGAGAATGTCGACCGTATTTTCAGATGCTGTGTGGCCTCGATACATCTTTCGATCGAATCCCAGCATCTTGCCTATAGAATCATCCGTGTTGAAATCCACTCGAAAATTATCTTCCAAATCCAACATCGTCTGTAAGGTATTAGGGTTGGGAGCGAGTCTGATCTTGTTGCTTCCCTTTCCATCCGTCTTCATTTGCGTCTGAATGTAATTGTTCAAATCGTCTATGTCGTAACCTCCTTTGGGAATTCGAATCTCCAACCAATCCACTCTGTCAGAATACTTAAACGAGTTATTCTTTTCGGTGACGTTGGGAAAGGAATAATAAGTCTCCAGATTCACCAACGCCATCTTGTATCTTTTCTCTCTATTCAATTCGATGGAAGGTTCGAATTTCATCGCAAATCGAGTTGAATCGCCACTCACCACGATTTGAATGGATTGTTTTGCAGCCGTATTCTCGGCTAACCATTCTAACAATTCTCCTTGTTTGAACATTATATTTTAATTTTTTATTTTATTTTTTCAAAACTAAATTATTTGATGATTTATTATTTTCTAATTTTATTTTCGCTCTCTATCTTATCATCAGAAACATAAAACTTGTCGAATCCGCACCGATATTTTCCGCGATTAAATTCGCTAGTCAAATCGATCTCGACGAAATTGTAAAGTCCTCCATCCCAAACCCTCCTCCTGAATTCCGCCACACTCATGTCGTTTGCGACGTGATCGCTATAGATGTGATTGAGATTCTTGAGATCTTGGCGAAAGAGACATAGAAAATTAGCGTTCTCCCTTATCGTCTGTCTGGGCAATCGAAAATAATTCTGCGATAGGTCGAAACAGTCCACGTCACTGTGACGACCCCTAACGTAATACAATTCGCATTGGTTCTGTCTTTCCAAGAGCAGATCGTCGAAAATCATGAGATTCTTATCTTCCGATTTCAATTCTCTAGGATCCGGAACGTCGCTAGCGTTCTCATAAAATCAACACTCAACGTTCGAAGATGCATTTCTCTTCATCAATTCCATCGCCGCACCGTCCAAAATGGTCGAAAGAGAAGGTTCACTTTTGTCAAATTCCTCCCTACTGTCAAAGATTCTGGCTATGACGTCCTTAGGCAATCTACGATCCATGCACTCTCGACGCAATCTGTATTCGGGTTGAAACAAGCTCTTGCCAAACACAAACAATCTGTTGTAATCCAACCAGTCGGGTCACGGCAACAGATTCATCAACAGATTGGTCTTTTCACAATTCGATTTTCCCACTATCAAGCCTCTTATGCTTTTAGGAAAGAACTCATTATTCGACCTCTTAGTCGCGGCGTCATTCCAAGACATATCTTTAATGTTCATCTTTGTTTATTTTTTTTTTGTTATTTTAGATTTTTTCAAACACAATTTTATCTTTTATCAAACTCAGTTTTTAATATTATTATTTATTTATATTACACCGTTGCGAGTTCTCTTCAATCCAGATCCGCTCATCATTTTGGCTAAATCTTGTATGGGTACCACAGCATCCTTAAAATCTTTCCAACTTTTCGGCGTTCGCTCTAACATAGCTCGCTTCGCCGGTGGATTGATCAACTTGTCGATCAACGCGTCGGCTGCCCTCTTGCCAGCCACAGAAGCTATCCTACCACTGGCTTCGGAAGAGGCTTTCTTACCAGCATCCAATGCCGTCTTCTTACCAACCTCAAATGCGGTTGATGCGAGTTTTCTACCTGCATCACTCGTGAACGCTCGCATTATAGAATCGACGATGCCAGAACCGCCTTGAACGTAAGTTCTAACGTATCCCCTGTTCTTTATCACCAACATATTTTTATTTTATAATATATATTTTGTTTTCACCGGTAAATCGTTTGTTGTTTAAATACTTTTATTATTCTAGTGTAAAATTTACTGTTTTTATTTTATATATTTTGTTTGTTTGTTTCTCTCTACTTATTATATACATCAATCCTTCAATTCGTTGATCAGCCTTTTATAATGGTTTTTATTCAAAAACTTCTGTCTTAACAATTCGTCGCATATACTAACTATTTCATTATCTAATCCTGTGTTACCAGCACGTCTACTTGCCATCAACAAACTCAATCTCTGGGACAGAGCATCAGAATCGCGCGGAAGAAAAGTGGTTTCCACCCCTTTGCCAGTCACCAATTCGACGAACTTCTTATTCATATCCCATATGGGTTTCACCACTTTCGTCCACTTGTAACCTCTGTTGGCTTTGGGTCTCGTCTCTCTGGCATCGTTATTTCTCTTCATGGCATGGGTCTGAACCAGAATGTCGCCGTAATTGTCGAAATCCTGTTCCATGTAATCACTAGGCTTGTCGAAAAGGAGCAATTTGCGCAGTCCATCAGTTATTTTATACTTATTCGAACCGACGATTAAATTATCATCATCCATTTCCACTTCTGTGTCGCCCACAAAAGTTCCGAATCCTTATAAATTCCATACAACAGATCTCTCTTGCCACCATCCTTGGAGGATGACGCGACGCTATCAGTGGTGATAGTCGAAGCTGTATCGTCGCTCTCGCTCACATCAGTTTCGATTCTCATGGGAACGTGATCCGGTGTAGATTGAAAGGAATACTGTTTTGTAAAACTACCGGGCAACGAACCCATTCTCAAAGAACTCTCTTTTATGGGTCTCAATTCTTCAACTATCTCCTTCCTGCTTTGTTCCTGAACCTCCGTCATGGGTTTAAATATTTTTGTGGCTTCGCGTGTAAGTTCCATCTCTCTAAGACGTTTGCTTCTGTCAGCCGATTGAATGCTCTTCTTGGCACGTTCATATTCGTTTAAAAGCTGATCTCGACGTTTGGCATCCATGTGTAAAAAACATTTTTTTCGTTTTTAAATTATTAATATTTCCTTTGAGTATGCTAATGTGAGTTATTTATTATTTTCAAAATTAAATGTATAATTATTTTTATGTTTTAAGTAAATAAAAATCTTCTGTCTTTAATATAATAACTAAAAACCAGTTGAGGAAAAACATTTTACATGATAAAACCTCAAAAATGCGTTTTGCCTCTGAACGCATTAAAAATAGCATCACATATTATTCACTCAGTGACGAACTGGAGAACTTTGAAAAGTTTCAAAGTTTTAGTGCATGAGAAACCGGTTTCTGATTTAACGCGTTTGAGAATAATTACATCCGTTAAAAGGGTTCATTCATATCTCCGAACATTATCACGAATATATTAAAAATGTATTTACCACTTAAACCTAATTGAGTGGAAACGCGCTTTTATTGTCTATTATTAAAATGATCCATTGAACGAAAACCTTTCATTCACACTAGAACAAAAACATGAGTGTCAGTTTTATCTCTTAAAAATTCATCTAAGTCAAAAAGGTTTTATAACAGAATTTTTATTTGAATGAAACAATTCTACGAACTATTTTTATTTGAATGAAACAATTCTACAAAGTGTTTTATTAAGGTTTATTTCACAAAATTCGCAGTGACAAAACGTAAACAAACGATTTTCCATCGATTCTAATTTTCTAAAACTCAATTTTTTTTCAATGTCATCCGTTGAAACGAAACCCTTTCATTCACACCGAAACAAAACATGAATGTCTATTATAACAGATTCAATTTTATAGTCGACTCTTTTGAACGAAAACCTTTCATTCACACCAGAACAAAACATGAGTGGCAGTTTTATCTCTTAAAAATTCATCTAAGTGAAAAAGGTTTTATAATAGAATTTTTATTTGAATGAAACAATTCTACGAACTATTTTTATTTGAATGAAACAAATTCTACAAAGTGTTTTTATTAAGATTTATTTCACAAAATTCGCTGTGACAAAACGTAAACAAACGATTTTCCCATCGATTTCTAATTTTCTAAAACTCATTTTTTTTTTCAATGTCATCCGTTTGAAACGAAAACCTTTCATTCACACCGAAACAAAACATGAATGTCTATTATAACAGATTCAATTTTATATTCGACTCTTTTGAACGAAAACCTTTCATTCACACCGAAACAAAAACATGAGTGTCTATTATGATAGAATTTATCGAATTCAGTCTTATAGTCGACTCTATTGTGAGCCTCAAAAACGGTTTGCGGATTCTGGGACGCTGTCCCTGAATCCGCAAACCACCTTTTTGACGCTGTCCCAGAAGCCGCAAAACGTTTTTTGCTCGCGTTCACCAACGATGGATCGATGGTCTAATTCACGATGGGAACGTCAACAAAAATTTTTAAGAAAATTTTTATGTACAATTTCGTACATTTTTCACTTTTTTGAGCGACGTGTACATTCGACTCGTTCGGCAACGGGTATTTGAACGTTAAAAGTGCGATCTGTGAGCCCTAAAACAATCGCGGATTCTAGGACACCATAAAAACGACATTTTTGTGAACGTGAACGCGATTTAACACTGAATCCTATGAGAGTAAACGCACCATGTACGTGTACGTGTACGGTACATGTACAACGTGTCCTGGAATCCGCCTTTTATACCTACTACGTTTTGCTATTTCGTCCTCTGAGTTCCAATAACAGAAGGCACATAGAACACCTTGGAACTCTGGAGACGATTTTCTGCTATCGCTAGCGATGCAAATTGTAATTGCGTTGCACGATTTGAAGAAAATTATACTTTATTATTATAGTGAAATTTCGCTTCTATTTAAAAATAGTCCGTCAACGATTTCCGATTTTCTTTTTCCGCAAGGTTTAGTGTTGCCGTAGAAGGGAACAATCAGCAGCTTTCTGTCATTGTCTTGAAACTGTTTGCAGTCGAATTGGGCTGAATGTTGCGCAGTAAAATGTCACGTAGCACATAATAAAAAGAAAATCTACGCTGTTTTAGTGAACAAGCGCTCGTGAAAAGTAAAATTTTCAGGTACACACTCGTGGGTTAATTCCCGATAGTCACTAAAACAGCTTAGATATCCTCAAAATATCGTAACCCGTCAGCAAGTTACGCTATAGAGCACGATGATAACCCATAGGAAAAAGAGTGTTGTGATGCTTCTCTGCCTTCTATATTTTACTTCGCCAGTCATGCTTTTTTACGTCGTTATGAGATTTCCTCCTTTTTGAAAATCAACAACTAGCTCGCAATCTCGCCGAGGCGAGATCGTACATTACATGTAGTTGCTGCTATTTATTTTGCCGGAAGTTCTTTTAAGTTGGAAACAGCATGCCACTATATTCACTTGTGGGTACAATAATTAGCCTTTGAGTTGTGACAGTTCCGAAACATTGACAGGAAAAACATTGTCATGTTTTTCCTGTATTTCCTGTATCACATGCGGGATTAGCAATTTAATGAAGTTATGTTGTATTACTTTGTAGTAACTTATAGTTCGGTCGCGTATTTTACAATTTGCGTATCCCACACGTAACCTAAACCGTCGTTCGTTCAGTGTTTTCAATCATAATGCAAAGCATCCCTTACACGAGTAGCGGCGGGTTAGGGCGACCACGAGAGGAGGTATCCACTTTCATCGGTGGGGTTCGGAACCTATCCGGGGAAGGCCGGTGTTTCTCTCCGGTTCCATCTTTGCATATGATCACAATGTATCCCAACCAAAATGTTTCCGCAGTTATATATAGCCTCAAGCTGTAGACTCATTCATATTTATTTCAAAAAGGGAAGCCAGTTTAAAGCTGCTAACAGGAGACCCTTGCGGGAGAGCTCTATAGGCATTTTGCATGGGTTTTATGTGTTATCGTGGATAATACCAGAGAAATTTGGAACTTGTCCCACAGGACACATAATACCATAGATGTTTTTACTATCCATCTTCAGAGCGAAGCTCGCTTCGCTCGAAAGATGGGTAGTATATATATATATGGTATTATACGGCCTGTGGGACAAGTTAGAGACTACTGTGATAATACCGTGCCCCCAGGTCTCGATGCTTAGGAAAACAAACTGTGATAAAAATTTCAATTAATTTCTTTTTACCCCCGTGCATCCGCCTCGGTGGCGTGTCCACTGGAGTGCCTGAGGGGAACTGCCCCGCCCAACTAAAATTGCCCCCCCCCAAAAAAAAAACAAAAAAACATTGGCCAATGCAACTTTCACATAAGATATAGAGCCCTAAAATGGTCTATAATATAAGGCTACACATATTACAAATATCTCAGATTCGTTCTTAGGGCATTGGTTTTTGATAATTTTCTCGGGGAGGGGCGGATCTAGTCCTAACTAGGACCCTCCATACCGCCACCTCACAGCTCACACTTCCCCTCAGAGAAGTGGGGGAGGGTGTAACGACCGGTGGGTCCAGATTAGGACAATGGGAGGCCCCTTCTCCACACCGCGGCTTTCCAAATATGTTTGCCCCGCCCCCCCCCCCCCCGAAGAAACAAAAACTGGCTAGTGCACCCCATGATATAAAATTGGTTAGGCGCGTGATCCGCCTATGGAGAATTAGGGGCATTGTCGATTCCGCACAGGTGCTCAAGGTTAAGGGTCCAGCGCTCAGATAGCTAATAGAATATACATAAGAAAAGGTCATCATAAGTTTTATTTTATATCGATGTATCTCCCTGCCAATGTTTTCGTTCGCACTTCCCTCTTCTCACGAAAAGGTATTTATATGCGGCGAAGGGACATCTGAGACTGGAAACCCCAGGTCTTATCTAGCCACTCCCAATTGCTGAGTTGCCACTGATACCCGCGATAATCGGGAACAGACCTCTATTAATTGGTCTGCCCCCAAATAATGAATATGGACTATTCCCGTTGTTGTCATTGAACTGACATGGAAGATTCTTCTTGAGTTCACATGGTGAATGTTGTACATGGTAAACCTATATTTATGGCGTCTAAACTCTAATATGTTGTACATGGTAAAATTTTAAGTTAAAACGTCTAAAACTTGAATTCTTCCCTGGTTTTCACTGGTGGCAACAGGGGAGGCGGACCCCCCCCCCCCCCCCCAACACACACACTTTTTTCACCAATATAATGTAAGTACCCGAACGGCATTTTCCGACATATTCTCTACACATCACCTATACATATATGACCACATTCAAGATTTTACTGAATAAAATTAGAAAGCTTCAAATGGAACGTAATATTTCAAAGAACGATTTCAAAGTTATGAATAGCCCTTTGAACCCGAGAGGCCACTTTTCCGGCCTATGAATATTATACTTTATAAATTCATTAAGTATGATAGCTGGTAAGTGAATGTGTGGGGACGACCAATCAATATTTTCAACGTGCAGTCCTGAGGCTGCACGTTGAAAATATTAATTGGTCTGCCCACAAATAATGAATATCGCCTCTTCCAATTGCTGCCTTTGAATTGATGTGGAAGATACCATCAGGGTTCTAAGGGTTAAATAAAAACAAAACAAAATAAATACGATGAGATTAGTGTCTTAAATAGAGGGGGTTTAAGGATGATTGGTAGCGTATATAAATTTATATATTTTGCATGAAGCCAAACGCCTCACCACCACTGAAGAAAAATTATTTTCCATCCTACACCCTTGCGGTATCCAGACCAGAAATGTGTCACCCCAACTTTTCTTGGAGCTTCCGACGCTTCTGGGTGGCGGGGTATCTCTAAAGTTAAAAAAGTCATGCAAAAGTAAATGTTAAGTATTACCGTTTCCGTCTCTAATACAACTGAAATTGTGCAGTGGGAATAAGAAATGCAAACTGCGCTGCACATGCAGATAGACTACAGTTGATGCGGCGGTATCGGATCATTGGCGGTAACGGATCACTTTGAAATTTTATTTTGAATAACATTGAAGTTATCGCTTTTCTGTGAACTATGAGGCCATACTTTTGGAAGGCAATTTATTTCTTGTAGGGAAGCGTATTAGGACTGATACTCTTTGTTATCTACATAAATGACCTCCCTCAATCAGTCACCTCGGATGTATTTATGTTTGCGGACGACACAAGAGTTTTTAAAGAGATTAGGGAAGAGAATGATACAAAAACACTACAGGAAGATTTAGATAACCTACGAGAATGGTCTGAAAAGTGGCTTTTAAAATTCCACCCAGACAAATGCTTAGCAATGAATATTGGGAAGGAACAAGTTGAAGTAAATTATACCTTGAAAAGAGCAGACGGATCAAACTGCAAGCTGAAAATAACTAAAGAAGAGAAAGATATCGGGGTCCTGACTGACGCAAACCTGAGTTTTGACAGCCATATTAATCAAAAAGTGCAGAAGGCCCACTCGATACTAGGAGCAATCAGAAGATCATTTACTCATTTAGACTGCGAAACCCTTACTAAGCTGTATAAAGGATTGGTCAGACCGCATCTGGAATACGCACAACCAGTATGGAAACCTTACAAACAAAAACACATAAATAGTATTGAGAAAGTCCAGAAGCGAGCAACCAAACTAATACCAGAGTTAAAGAACTACAACTATAAGGAAAGACTCCAGAAACTTAACCTTCCAACCTTACAATACAGACGTCATCGAGGCGACATGGTAGAATGCTACAAAATCTTTAACTGTTATGACCCGGAAGTGGGAACTATAGTAAACAAGGTTACAGACAGCGTCACCCGAGGTCACAATTACAAGCTATACAAATCCACTGCAAGAACAGACTTAAAAAAGAACGCATTTAGCCAGAGAATTACCAATACATGGAATAATCTACCACAAAATGTAATAAATGCCCCAAACCTACTAATATTTGAAAAGAGACTTGACAAGTATTGGCAATCTCAAAACATTAAATTCGATTACAAGGCGGAGATGCGGTGCGACAGAGCCTCAGAATATATCATAGAGACTACAGAACAAGAGAGGGATGACGCAACAGGACATTCATCAGAGGTGGACAAAGTGGTGATGAGCCAGCGTCCACTATCTACATAAGTAAACATAAGTAAGTAAATACCAAATATTAGCTTCTCACTCAATATTGGGGTACTCGTAAAAAATAAATAACTTTTGTGCATGCGCAGTGAGCTCCCAAGTTGCAGAAAACGCGAAAATACAAGGACGGCAAAAAGTTGTTTGTTTTCTGGTAATGACATATAGAAGGAATAAATTTCTATTATGAGTTACTTCATATGAATACAGGTGTGATTTACTAAATCAGAAAAATTGCTGTGTTTCCATTTTAAGTTACAACAGTAACTTGTCTTAAAGCTCCCTTTTCCTTGTGTGGCGGGTAACTCATTTCCGCGCTGTTCATCGATATGGACACACGCGGTCGCACAAAATGTTAACGAGAATAAACCGCTTCCCACCCCAACAAACGATATTAACTGCAAAGATGGCGGGGATGGCTGCGATGTCATATTAAATCCAGTAGCAGGGTGTTACCCCATCGGTATTGCCCTTAAAATAGCACTACAGCTGTGCGGACCGGGAAGGGGCTGGGGAGGTTGAAAACTGTCAAATCTCGGACATTTCGAGCAAAACAACGAAATTCGGGAAACTGATGGATTGCAGAAATCCCTCCCCTACGTCGGGGAACTCCGGCATTTTCGTCGGATGACTTGATTCCTCTTGTGGGCACATTCGACAAATCGGAAATGCGCATTCCGAACCTTCGCATTCAAATGTATTGGAGATGTCACTGAGCTCTTTCGGGCCCTGGTTGGACTAATACCCAGACAGAGGGTTGACAGGGGGCAACGCTGGCAAACACAAAGGGAGGGGGCTCTAGGCCACGCTGGCGCGGAGAGTGGGCTACGCTTCGACATGTTAGATCACAGATTCAACATGTCGAAGCGTAACCCCGTCGGTGCCAGAGTAGCCCCCTCCCCTTTCGAAAATTGATGCGCTGGTCTGTTATGGCAGAGGTGCTGCGTTGGATCTCTGGTTGAACAAACTTAGCGAGGTTTCAGAACAGGCGCTGACAGAATAAACTGTGTCATTGGTGAAGCTGATTCTGCCACGGCGTACTATCCCGACGGGTGGGGTGCAAAGTGGCGGTCTCCCGTATGCAGAGAGAGAATGGTGTACAGTATAAAGATTCCCCCAGAGTATTTGAGAGCAGCAAGGGCACGAAACTACCCCATCCCCTGCGTAGTTCGCCACATTTATCTGTGCCAGTGGGCAAAGAAGAAACTTTAATAAAAGTTGTAAACCGATAACCCTTGTAAAACATTTCTAGCCTCACTAACCTTTTCAGTAAAGTAAAAATCGTGAAAACATTATGAGAATTTTTGTACACAAAGCACCCCCCCCCCCCCCCCCCCCCCAGCCCCTAGAAAATAATCCACGATACTCTAATCGTGTTATTACGCATATTGCATAATAGCAAATACACTGTTCTTGAGTTTCTAAACCGATGCAAATGGGATTTAAATACTGCCCACATGTCACGAAAAAAGCAAGTCGCTTCAATCCCACAGCACGCGTAGGCCATGCCGTATAGATTCTCTTCGTCGACTGCATCTTTTGGTGTTCATAACACTTTAGTCACACAAGATGTGTGGATATCTCGATACAACAACGTCAGTTAAACACATTGAGAGTCCATATATAGACAATTGTTAATTTGCCAGTGTTACCTTAATAGCGGATAGGTGCAGTTTCTTAACTCCAGTGCGTATGCGTCTGATTATTAAAGGCATTACAAGGTCGTGTGAAGCAGGATGAAACTGGGGGTGGGGGGGGGGGGGGGGGTGCATGGATAAACAAAATTCGGTAGTTTGTTGCACAGAAGAAGCATTTTCCTAGATTCTCGGGGTCTTTTTGTCAGGGCACCTGAGACCCCGTAAGGCCTGGGCTGACGTGGGGTTATTTAGTCCCGCTGATGAAGTTGCGGGAAAATTAGACCAACGTGGAGGGTCGGAATCCAAGTGTCGCGAACTCGGCGCAGAGAGCTGAGTTAGACCGACGCCGTGATTCCTTCTCTGCCAAATTGGCCTGAAATAGGTTCGATTTCCGTTAGGTGTGATTCCTAATCACTTCAGGCTGTATAATGGAAAGAATGATTTAAAGTAACAACGATTCTTTTATTTACACATAAAAATAAATCCGTTTCAATATTTCAACAATCAACAATTCGATTCTTTTCACAGAAAATGGGTCGCTACGGTTAAATAATTCTAAACAATCATATAGTCATTCGATAGCCCTGTACTGGCACTATAGTCTACACACTGGAAATGTTACTACCGTGAGCTCGCCATAAGAGCTTCACAAATCTGAAATGTTATTACTGTGAGCTCGCCATAAGAGCTTCACCCGCTTAGGCTCAAATGTCAACGTCTGCGCGTAACTGTACCTCTGGCTGTCGGAGGGATCCGACCAGCAATGTTCGTCATCTATAAAGACACCGTACTTCTGATTTGGGTCAGATATTGTCTACTCATATCTTATGTGCCTTTTGAAAGTCCTCCGTGAAAGTCCTATTGAATTATTCACCGTTCCTGGTTGAATTCACGATTCACAAATGCCCATTTTGTGCTAGGGCAAAATTGTCACTCACACCGATCTCCAGTCGGTATTACGATGCTTCGACAGCAAAACAAACTACTCAGAATGCAATCAGTCTGACGCTTCAAAGGGTTAATATGCACAATACAATCAACCTACACTTCTGACTATTGCAGGCCGATACCTGCTACTCGACAATCTAAACTTCAACGTTCCACCTGGGGTGTTCCTTCTCACGAATTCGGCCCCGTAGCCGCCTATCAACGTTAAGCTAAATCAATCACGGAATGCCCTCTCTGGCGATTCCAGCCGTTTCAGGGTCCTGTGATCGAAGGTACCCTTATGCCAGGAAACAGAGTCCGCCTGTCCTGGACTTCACCAACGTGTGTGTGACCCCAAGTGTGTGTCTAATGCTCCGCTCTTCAAGGTATATATACTTTTTACCCTAAACTGTCAGGTGGACCGACGCTCATCTGTCCACCTGTCAAAACGGTGGGAGATGGCGTATATCGAGACATAATCAATACAAGTCATCTCGCGCGTGACTTAACGGTGATTTCACTTGTCGAGAGAACCGATTCGTTCTTGTCATTATTGTTACCTAATGATCAGGTGACGATACGATACACATTTCTATCGTTTTAGAATCTCGTTTCTCAATTGACGACATCTTGACACCAACCGATTACGTCTCGTTAGATTCGCGACTACTGTATAAGTTAAATGAGATTAGACCTTATCTAACATACCGTTTCTCCCCTGGGTCCCTGCGCTAAAGCTGGATATACACCACGTGTGTTTTTTTCCAGCTTTACAGAGAAGTGAAATTCATGTAGGTTTTTCGCCTTGATGCGGAATATATTCTGAACTTACAATATCTTTAAATATGAGGCCCCTTGCCCCTATATTTAGGCTGGCTTTGCCCTGACAACTCCCTTCTCGAGAGAAACACCCCGTGTATCTCTTAAAACACAAGGGGCAAAGCCACGCACGCTCGCCTCTCACACCTTTTTACAATCTACCCATCATGTTCAAGACTACAAAACTGTGCCCTAGTGGTCGTGGGGTTCATGACCGGGCTCATGCGTCGGCCATACCGATTCCCACGACACACACGCTACCACATGTTCCCGTCTTGCGGGTTTACATATGGAGAGTAGCCTTATTTTTAGATTTGCAGCACTCTCTCTCTCTGTAATACTATATATTTACATCTAAACATACACATTTTTATACACATTCGCCCCTTTTGCAAACAGTTCACTTGGCACTCACTCCGACGAGTAACACCGTCCGCGCCTTTGCGTCAGATGGGTTAATTCCAACGGAGTGTAACTTCGCCTCCCATTCCCCTATGACTTGTGAAGGGGCAAACGACCCCTGATTATGTTGAGCCTCACCCTCGCAAAGCTCAACCAGGGGATTAAAATTGTGACGCACACATTCACACATTCAACACACAGATTTCCCGACCGCGCCTTTGCGACAGACGGGGTTAGTGTATCCCACACTTACAAAACTCGACACACAGGCTTCCCGTCCACGCACACGCGACAGACGGGGCAGTGTATCTCACATTCGCACTCACAAACAACTCTAGTCAGCAGTCAGAGCAATAATAATACTAAAATAAGAAAATTTCCTCCGGGCCTTAACGCCGGGTTTACGAAACTCATCACCTCACCCACAAAAATATTTGCGACTGGAGCCCCCGTCCCAGACACCAGGCCCACAGCCACCCAACTATTGCTTCTTTATAACCACCGACCATTGGTAGGGGCCCGGTTCCCAGTATCCCCTTAGGTAACCCTTGACACACCCCTACTTCTCGCCCCGTTATTTCTACGGGTATTCCACCAGGGTCTCCATACCCTGTCATTGTCGCATTCCCAAGAGCTTCCCTTGGCGCTATATCCCCCAGGCTCACTCGTCCCGGCGACTACCGTCATTCGAACGACACTGGCCGTCCTTGGCCCTTGTGCCGTTGACCCCCCGGTCCATTGCGACGACTTCTTGCGCACATTGGGCGCTGTGCGCCCCCGGCACTCTCTACGTGGTCTCCGCCACCTAGGATGCTTCTCCTTTGATTTGTGGGCCCTTTCCTCGGTCCCCTGGGCGCCCACCTTAGCGGTCCCATCCACTTTAACATACTCAACTTGTGTTGACCCGTGCCCCCTCAATTCTGGGGAAGTTTGCCCAGCCATTTGCGTGGGTCTGGCCTCCCCTCTCCACCCGGGTGACACCGACTTCTTGGGGCGCTCAACTCCCCCACATAAATTTGCTTGAGGGTCTTTCCCCAATGATCCCATTGGGTTCCCTCGCTGTTTGGCGTTTCGCCTGGACCGCCTGCGGCCCCTTCTCCCTAATTGGACAGGAGTCGTCCCTCCTGAAACTTCCCGACATTTCGTCGTGTAGGGGCCATCCCCTGGACCATCGGATTGGTTTCCCCTGGGAACCTTCCCTTCCTTACTCGTTGGGCCCTCACTTTGCCCCCTATCTCTGGACCATAACTCATCAGGGCTTGCCCTCACCCCTGGGATATTACCTATGACCAGGTCATACACAGGTGATTCAATGCACATGGCTTCCACTTCGCCAAAATAAAATGGGGTATCCACAGTTATCCTCGCGATGGGGAACCTTCTAACGGTCCCATCTATCAAAATACACAAATGGTCGCGCCCCAATAATTGCTTGTCGTCAACGAGTTGCTTTCTAAGCGCTGCAGAGGAGCACCCAGAATCCCGGAGCAGACGGATCTCCCTTTGTCCCACATACCCTGGGTACACTGGCATATCAACCTTCTCCTGCGAAGTTGTGAGCCTCTCACACATGCCACTTATTATCGGGACAACCTTCCCGCCTTCCAGCCTTAATTCTCCCTCTTGTATACATTCCCGGAGGGGACTGTGTTCTGGACCGATAGTTTGACAGAACGCTGCCGTCTGTCTACTGGGCCCTGGATCTACGCGGTTACCTTGCTTCCAACCCCTTGGCGCTGCGTTCCCGGCCCCCTGCTGAGGTGGTCTAATGTTCCCAGTGATCCTTACCTGCTTCTGCCAGCAGTCCCTGGCAATATGACCCCGCTTGTTGCAGATAAAACAAGTGGTGTCCTTGGGAGCGCTCCCCTTCCGGCTGGTCTGCGACGCAGGAGGATAGGGGTGGTGTTGCCTTACGGGTGCCATTGCCAACCCGTTTGCCCCACCCCTAGCCGATTTGGGTGCGTTTACACTCCCACCGTGGGCCTCAATGTAGCGTTCTGCCACAGTTGCCATCTCATCATAGGTGGGCGGACCCCTTTCATTGATGAACAGGCCCAACTCCTTGGAGCATGTAGTTAAAAACTGCTCCCGGAGAAAGAGATCTCGCAGGGCTCCATATGACTCATTCACTTCTGCGAGATCAGTCCAGCGGTCAAAGTACCGCCTAGCTCGGGCAAAATACTGAGGTACTGTTTCTCCCTTCTCCTGCTTAATCTCTCGGAACTTGGTCCGGAATCCTTCTTCAGTGAGCTGGTATCTCCGAAGGATGGCATTCTTCAGCTCACTGTAGTCGTTAAGAAGTGCAGGAGGCATACTGGTATAAGCCTCGAGGGCTTTACCTGACAACAAAGGACTCAAGCACGTAGCCCATGTGTCTTCTGGCCACATTTGACTGGAGGCAAAACGCTCGAACCTCTCCAAGTACGAGTCCAAGTCATCTGTGTTTTCATTAAAATGAGCGAGGTGGGGGCGTGGGGCATGAATTGCTACCCCTGCACTCCCGTCCCCTGAGCGCCGACTTCCATTCTCCACATCGGCCCTTGCTCTGAGGAGCTCTAATTCTCTCTCGTGCCTCTGTTGTTCTAATTGGGCTTCTCTCTCTCTCGCCTCATTTGCTAATTGAATCTCTCTCTCTTTCGCCTATCTTGCGTCTTTCTCACGCTCTCGTTCTAATTGGGCTTCTCTCTCCCTCGCCTCATTTGTTAATTGAATCTCTCTCTCTTTCACCTCTCTTGCGTCTTTCTCACGCTCTCGTTCTAATTGGGCTTCTCTCTCCCTCGCCTCGTTTGTTAATTGAATCTCTCTCTCTTTCGCCTCTCTTGCGTCTTTCTCACGCTCTCGTTCTAATTGAATCTCTCGCTCTTTTGCGTCATTACGTAAGGCAATCTCCTTGGCCTCACGTTTCTGCTCATCTTTAACGAACTTCTGAAGTTCGGCTCCCTCAAGGCCCATTTCCTTGCCTAACGATACCAGTTGGGGGAGGGGTGTAACAACATCCATTTTGATTTTTTCTTTCTATCTTCAACACTCGTCAGAAAGAATGAAGAAGGAAAAGAAAGAAAGAAAAAAAATATGGCAATTAATCCTAATTCACCTCTGTAATTTAACATAATTAAACGCCCCAATACTCTGAAACCTACCGCAGTTATAATGGCTATTAAGTATCCTCTTGGGGACTACTGTATTGCGATATTAAACCCTTGAACGGCATCAGCTGACCGAACGCGTCAAAACATAAACAGAACCGCCGTTAAAATAAAACAAAATTTCCATATAGCCATTTTTTACCTTTTAGAAATATCCTGGTTAGCGCTCGCCAATCAATGTCAGGGCACCTGAGGCCCCATAAGGCCTGGGCTGACGTGGGGTTATTTAGTCCCGCTGATGAAGTTGCGGGAAAATTAGACCAACGTGGAGGGTCGGAATCCAAGTGTCGCGAACTCGGCGCAGAGAGCTGAGTTAGACCGACGCCGTGAATGCTTCTCTGCCAAATTGGCCTGAAATAGGTTCGATTTCCGTTAGGTGTGATTCCTAATCACTTCAGGCTGTATAATGGAAAGAATGATTTAAAGTAACAACGATTCTTTTATTTACACATAAAAATAAATCCGTTTCAATATTTCAACAATCAACAATTCGATTCTTTTCACAGAAAATGGGTCGCTACGGTTAAATAATTCTAAACAATCATATAGTCATTCGATAGCCCTGTACTGGCACTATAGTCTACACACTGGAAATGTTACTACCGTGAGCTCGCCATAAGAGCTTCACAAATCTGAAATGTTATTACTGTGAGCTCGCCATAAGAGCTTCACCCGCTTAGGCTCAAATGTCAACGTCTGCGCGTAACTGTACCTCTGGCTGTCGGAGGGATCCGACCAGCAATGTTCGTCATCTATAAAGACACCGTACTTCTGATTTGGGTCAGATATTGTCTACTCATACCTTATGTGCCTTTTGAAAGTCCTCCGTGAAAGTCCTATTGAATTATTCACCGTTCCTGGTTGAATTCACGATTCACAAATGCCCTTTTTGTGCTAGGGCGAAATTGTCACTCACACCGATCTCCAGTCGGTATTACGATGCTTCGACAGCAAAACAAACTACTCAGAACGCAATCAGTCTGACGCTTCAAAGGGTTAATACGCACAATACAATTAACCTACACTTCTGACTATTGCAGGCCGATACCTGCTACTCGACAATCTAAACTTTAACGTTCCACCTGGGGTGTTCCTTCTCACGAATTCGGCCCCGTAGCCGCCTATCAACGTTAAGCTAAATCAATCACGGAATGCCCTCTCTGGCAATTCCAACGTTTCAGGGTCCTGTGATCGAAGGTACCCTTATGCCAGGAAACAGAGTCCGCCTGTCCTGGACTTCACCAACGTGTGTGTGACCCCAAGTGTGTGTCTAATGCTCTGCTCTTCAAGGTATATATACTTTTTACCCTAAACTGTCAGGTGGACCGACGCTCATCTGTCCACCTGTCAAAACGGTGGGAGATGGCGTATATCGAGACATAATCAATACAA
The DNA here is from genome assembly GCA_031216915.1 of Pictodentalium vernedei. Lineage (NCBI taxonomy): Eukaryota > Metazoa > Mollusca > Scaphopoda > Dentaliida > Dentaliidae > Pictodentalium > Pictodentalium vernedei. The sequence continues at coordinate 583,544,314 of CM062295.1, forward strand.
GTCATCTCGCGCGTGACTTAACGGTGATTTCACTTGTCGAGAGAACCGATTCGTTCTTGTCATTATTGTTACCTAATGATCAGGTGACGATACGATACACATTTCTATCGTTTTAGAATCTCGTTTCTCAATTGACCGTGACGACATCTTGATACCAACCGATTACGTCTCGTTAGATTCGCGACTACTGTATAAGTTAAATGAGATTAGACCTTATCTAACATACCGTTTCTCCCCTGGGTCCCTGCGCTAAAGCTGGATAGACACCACGTGTGTTTTTTTCCAGCTTGTCAGAGAAGTGAAATTCATGTAGGTTTTTCGCCTTGATGCGGAATATATTCTGAACTTACAATATCTTTAAATATGAGGCCCCTTGCCGCTATATTTAGGCTGGCTTTGCCCTGACACTTTTGTAGGGGAGGGAGGAGTTGATCACCAGGACTACTAGTGAGTGATTTGTGGATTTGCCCTCCGGACATGTCTTTTCTTCGATTTTGAAGTACTTTTAGGGATCCTGTGGAATGGCATATCTCGGGAAACATTTGTAATCAAAAATGGGGGGGGGGGGGGGGGGGGGGGGGGGAATGGGGACTTGAGACTCCCACCCGCGCCCTGTTGACATTTCCTACGACCATGCATTTTTTTTCAACGGGTGATTACGACTTGGCGTCGGATTCTCTAATTGGACGCAGACGTGCATGGTGTAAAAACCACTATGGGCGGGTCTGCGCCCATGTCAAGTCGCTGCCCGAATGCTGTTGTGTTCTAATTGTCAAGGGACACAGAAAAGTATAGCACTCGGGTATTGATATGTGTAGACCATCGAATAGAACAGGCCGCGCCACACCTTTAGTTTAAATCCCCCCCCCCCCCCCCACACACACAGACACGTTTTTGGAAAATATAGGGTTGGTTGTGATGTAACTACTTTCTACCCCCCCCCCCCCCCCTCACACACATACACACAAACTCTTCTATGTTTATGTATACATAACATTTATAGCTATCACTGAAGTAAATCCATGAAACCAAAGTTCCCCACTTGAAAATGTTGCACTCGGATATAACGTACGACTCGAACGACTGCCTCTGCGGGTCCTGCATGCAGTGCCTTCCTGCCCCCGCAGGTCCTACCTACCTGCCTGCCTGCCTGAACGACTCATTTCAGGTTAGGCAGGCAGACCTGGCCAGGCAGGCAGTCAGGCAGGTGGGCCCTGCAGGCAGGACCCCCGGGGCAGACAGGAAGGTTAAGCCTGGCCAGAGGCCAGGCAGGCAAGCAGCAGGGCCCTTTCACACGAAAGGTGGCTCCCCCAAATTGCGCCCCCAAAAGTAGTCCCCTTCCTTCTATGGGAATTTAACACTGGCTCCCCCGAATTGCTCCCCGAAAAATCTCCCAAATCGGGCCTGATTCATACGACCTATACTACTAGCATGTTGTTGAGCTGCCAGTTGTTCATCTTTGTTGATTTATTTTCTCCCGGTACTCTAAATTCCATACATACACTGTACATGTAGGCTTTCACAGTTACAATTCACCAATGAACCCTCAAACACCAACTGATACGAGAATGGGTGATGGATGGAGTGGAGTGAGTATATTAAGGAGTTGACAATTACTCGTCTCTGCTTGGTAGTTCTCATCGATGACTCTGACTTTCTCCACAAATAAAACTGTCTCCGACACGATATGACCCTGGCTGTCAAAACAGTCGCTAAACCCCAAAACCAATAAACAAATAAATATCAGTAAACAAGTTTTAACCATTTACCCAACGTAACGGCCAAAATCGGCCAGCGCTATACACGAAAATCGCTATTCAATCTTTTTTTATATTTTCATTTTTTGCTTCCAAAACATAGGTTCTGACCCCCTCAGGAAGGAGGGCGTCGCGCCCGTTCCAATGAGGGGTCATAACCTATGTTTTGGAAGCAAAAAATTAACATTTTTAGTTACACGATAATTTTTTTACGAGTGTCGTCTGTTACTAACGTTATGTAAAGGGTTATACGCTGACAATTTCTACACAGACCACAGTGAGCAAGTAAATCGACAGCTACATATATCTGTAAACTAATTTGGCGTTTGCAGGGAGAGGGGGTGAAAACAAAAATGCTTCTTATATTATACAACAGAGATATAAGCCAGTTCACTTTAACAATCCTGGGATATTTTGAAAATGATTTTTATGTGATTTATTGTAATTTCTTCGAGAAACCGTTTTTTGTTGTGGCCATTAAAATTTATATCACTTTTATTTTTATTACGTGTTTTTGGCGGAGATTTAGAGTTACCCAAGAAACAAATACGCAGTTCCTTTGAATGATTCCAATGGGAATACTTTAATTATTACCCCCAGATTGGGTTCGAATCCCACCTGCGGCAACGTTGTGTCCTTGGGCATGGCACTTCACCCCCATTGCCCATGTGGGGGCACGGTGACGTTGTGCACTAAGGCGTACTGCACGTCGATGGTGCACCTGTCTTCAACCAATGCTAACCCTGTTTGTGTGAGTTGGTATGTTGGGGAGCTGACAGTTGCTCGCCGTTGCTCGGTGGTTCTCTCCGGGTGCTCCGGTTTCCTCCACCTGTAAAACTGTCGTGGTCATGAGTAGCCATTGTGCAGAAATATGTGACCTTAAACACCAGTAAATAAGTAATAAATACCCCCAGATTGCAGACAAGGCATGTCCACCATCTGGGTACGATATCTCAAGCGCAAGTGTACAATGGGATGCATGATGCGATATCGCCAAAATTGATCCGGTACCGCCGCAATCAGGTCACCTAAAGGCGTGCATTAATTGTCACTTTCATGTACAATATCGGTTAAAAACTTGTTTGCATTTTTCAAGGAGACAGTTGTCTTCACACACACGTATATTATATTTAATGGGAAAATACATAGATTGAATTGGCGGCGGCCAATTTTTGAAAGGTGATCCGACACCGCCGTAACAACTATACATTTCCACTATTCTAGTGTATTTGTTCAAATAACTGAATCGATGATGTATGACAATGATTTTACCGTTGACACGACGAGATGAAAATCACTTCTGTAATATGCTGTAATATGCTGCAAAAGGCTTTACTTTTCACAACTTTGTTTAGGGAAGTAACATTTTCGAATGGAGAGGGAGTTATTTCATGCATTTGATAAACCTGCCCCGTGCGATGCGAAGAGTGACACTGAACCACGTTGTGGCGATGTGTTCCAGCACCAGTTTACTTGTGTATAAACGGAAGTGAACGGAAGAAACCGGTAAACGTTTTTTGAGGCAGGGAAGGGTTTTCTGAAATACACGGTGTGTGTGTTTTCGCTTCATATACCTACTACTCAAAGTTTGCTAAGCACCAAGTATATCCAACTACCTGTTTTACGTTTTAGTTGAAATATCGTAATGAAAAGTGAAAATATTTTTTATTTAATTATATCTTTAATGATTTAAGTACAGAAATTGAGATTTTATTTGAGTTTGACATTATTTTTTAGCTTTTGAATACGATAACCATGGAAAATGGATATTATTGGTAAAAGAGGAAATGTTTCAATTTGCCAAAACGTTGACGGAACGAACTGGTAGCCTATTAGCTTCACGTCGTTTTTAGTTATTAAATTGTAGCTACAATGTAATAAATTGTACCTACAATTTAGCTAAATTGTAGTTACAATTTAAGAAATTGTAGTTACAATTTAGCTAAATTGTAATTACAATTTAATAAATTGTAGTTACAATTTAGCTAAATTGTACTTACAATTTAATAAATTGTAACTACAATTTAGCTAAATTGTAGTTACAATTTAATAAATTGTAGTTACAATTTAGCCAAATTGTACTTACAAATTTAATAAATTGTAACTACAATTTAGCGCCTGTACTTTTATTGGTCAAGATGCATTGTAGCTGCAATTTAACTGGCCAATCGGATTCGTTGTTTTGTTTTCGCTGAAAATGGCCTGAATAATCTCTTTCTTTGTGATGTTTCACACATTCCGCCGGTTGAGTCAGTCACGGCAACAAAATCTAACAACAGAAATGGGAAAATAAAATCATCATCATTTTATTACAAATATAATTATTTTTATTTTGGTTATCATTGGGCATAAATTGAGTGTTATTGGGCAACATTGGCAACTTGGGTGTCTTTGTGTATCATTGGGGTAAAACACATGCCGTAAGAAATAGAGGGCCCTAGGCAGCGCCGATCTGCGTGGGACTGTAGGTTCAAGTAATGTACAAGATCAACCATGTTCTGGCCCCGCGGGAGAAAATTTGTTTAATCCAAAAGGAAAAGGAGCCATTTCCTGGCACTTGAACCTCTCAAAAGCATCGTTTCACGCCATTCATGTTAGTAGGTGATATTTGCGGATTCCAGGACACGTTGTACATGTACCGTACACGTACACGTACATGGTGCGTTTACTCTCATAGGATTCAGTGTTAAATCGAGTTCACGTTCACAAAAAATGTCGTTTTTTCAGGGTCCGTCGTTTCACCCAGTTACACCCAATTAACACCCAATTACACCCAATTAAACCCAATTAACACCAATTAACACCAATTAACACCCAATTAATATATACGCCCACTGAATTGCGAAGTTATTGTTTCTTGGGACAAATTCTCGAAGCAAGACTACATCGCGCCAGTCGAACTTGACCCATTATTACTAATTAAGTAGGAACAGGCAGAGATCGTTCAGTTAGTTTGGGAGAACCTCCCCCCCCCCCCCCACTAATGTGAAATGTTTTTTGCAAATTTTTGCACACTATGTTTGACACATTTCGCCGTACGTGCAGTAGCCTCATTGGTCATAATATAATTTTGTGGTTTCGTAGGTAGGATGTTAGCCAAGCAAACCAAACATTATATTATGGTCTGTGGGGGCATTAGTTTCTATCTGTGCATATGAAATGTGCCTTTCCACTGAACTGAACACCAACTCTCTATCAGCTCTCGGGTCCTTATTGAAAATAATGGGAGTGCCCATCTTGTATAGGCTATATTTCGTCCAAACCTGGCCTTACAGTCGGTAATATAATGTTTCGGTTTGGCACATAGGATGTTTGCCGACCAAACTAAAACATTATATTACGGCCTGTGAGGCCAAGTTTCTACTAGTGCAGTTCTTGTGTATTCAAAACAAAACTGTCCGACGAAGTAATGGGTTCCATCGGCGCACTATAGTCTTCTTCCTAGAATTCACCCCAAAAAACAATTTTTTTGACGTTTTTATTAATTGAGTATTAATTGGGTGGTAATTGGGTATTAATTGGGTGTAATTGGGTGTTAATTGGGTGTAATTGTGTGTAATTGGGCGTTAATTTGGAGTAATTGGGTGAAATTGGGTGAAACGACGAACCGTTTTTTCATGGTGTCCCAGAATCCGCAATTGTTTTGAGGCTTACAGATCGCACTTTTCACGTTCAAATACCCGTTGGCGAACGCGTAGATTCAACACGTCGCTCAAAAAAGTGAAAAATGTACGAAATTGTACATGTACATTTTCTTAAAAATTTTTTTCGACGTTCCCATCGTGGATTAGACCATCGATCCATCGTTGGTGAACGCGAGCAAAAAACGTTTTGCGGCTTCTAGGACAGCATCAAAAAGGTGGTTTGCGGATTCTGGGACAGGAAAAATCCACTATGGGTATCCCCACTTACGTCGTAAGTGGGGATACCCATAGTGGATTTTTCCAAACTTAACAGAAAAAAACTAAGTTTTTTTGGAAAATCCCACTATGGGTATTCCCATTTCTGACGTAAGTGGGGATATCCATAGTGGATTTTTCCAAACTCGACAGAAAAACTGAGTTTTTTTGGAAAATCCACTATGGGTATCCCCACTTCTGACGTAAGTGGGGATACCCATAGTGGATTTTTCCAAACTTAACAGAAAAAAACTAAGTTTTTTTGGAAAATGCCACTATGGGTATTCCCATTTCTGACGTAAGTGGGGATACCCATAGTGGATTTTTCCAAACTCAACAGAAAAAAACTAAGTTTTTTGGGGAAAATCCCACGATGGGTATCTCCACTTGTACAGTATAAATAGAGCTCCTGCGCGCTACAATCATCATTGGCGAAGATCCCCCAGGATTGGCCAACACGACAAAAGGTGAGAAGAAATCTACGTGAATCCAAATGTAAAATAATAATAAATTTTATCAAAATAATGTGTATCATTACACCAAGTTACTCTGCGATGAAGCTCCTTCTGACACGTGAATATAATTATTCACGAAGGAAGCGCTGTGGATTTTATTGTCCAGTCACTGAGGGTTGAAAGGGGCTTGTTCCCCATACCGTCCCTGCCCGCCTTCGGCGCGTTAAACCATTCCATTCAGGTGTCAGTCTACAATCATCAGTCTGTTTTATCAAACTGACAAGCAGGTCGCATGTCAAAGTGACATTTACTGTATAAACTTACTGAGAACGCCATTTGTCACGCTCGAAATGTATTACGGGTTTTCATTCAAATGAGTCAGTTGTCAGTTAAATGGGTTAACTGAAAAACTATTCTATGGATGAAAGCGGAAACAGTTCAAAAGATTAATTGATATGATATGACGTTACATTACTGATATGTTTACTTGTTATTTTGATTATTCTAGTTTTCCTTATGGTGAGAATAAGCGCTGTTGCGATTTAACACGTTCGAGAGCAAAACTCATTTAGAGAGGTTTATTTTGTAAATGTTTTTTTCTCAACTGGAATCAGTTTTGAGGCGAGGAAATAAAAAGTGATTGATATATATAGGAGAGAGAAAAAAAAATAAATAGTTATTTAAAAAAATAAATATATCAAATCGAATAGATAATAAAAATACGTAAATCATGAACGCTTCCCAGACTATTAGAGCAAGGTTTCTTTTAAAAATGCTGATGAGAGCCTACGCATTCTGTGTGAATGAACAACTAGGTCGCCTCTTGTTAGAACGATGCGTCGGATATCGGGATCACCTAGACTTCGATCATGAGAATCATTCGTGTCTGACGATGGAAAGGGAAGATATGATCATCAAGTATTTCGAACTGGCGTTCGATTCGATGAAGTGATCACGTTTTGGAAGAGATTAGTCTTCTGTAAGAATCTAGACAAGCCCACAGTTTCGGAAGAACTGAAATTGGCGCGTAGAAGTCTGACTTTAGAAGACAAGGGATGCATCATGAAATTATTGCTGAATGAAGCATGCGTCTAAGTTTTCTCGTTGATATAAATAAGGGAGAATAGAAAATAAAAATAAATACACATATAAATTTTTTATCTAATATTAGAAAGAAAGAAAAAACACAAAAATGAGAACCAGAAATAAATTGTATCCAATGTTAGATGACGACGAGGATGAGAAGCCGAACGGCGTTTTGCTGACGGCACCATCGCTAGAAGAAAAAGAAAGAGGAGAGAGGTATCGCATCGATCAAATCAGTAGAATCCAATCGTATCTAACTCAAGAGAGAGATTCTCGTCATTCTCTCAAGAAGAAGTATTCGCGTTTCGTGAAATTCATCAACGCGATTGACACGACACTCATCACGATTTCCATGGGTTTACACGCAGCCGGCATCGGATTGTTGTCGACTGCGGTCGGTATTCCGATCGTGTTAAGCATAGAAGGAGTGGCTCTCGCCGCTGGATTGTTTAGCATGCTCGGAAACTTTTTGAGTAGGAAATTATATCTGAAGGCGAGGAAACATGACAAGATTCGCGTCTTGGCTGACTCCAAGATCTACACGATATCCGAAATGATCTCGATGGCGTTTAAAGATGGTAGGATATTGGACGGAGAATACTTCACGATACTGAGCGAGAAAACGAAATACGAAGCCATGAAAGAAGCCCTGAGAATCAAGACTCGTCAGATCATGAAGGAAGAGATGAAGGATTCTCTCGTGGGAAAGGGGAGGAAAGACGCCAGGGAGGAATATAGTAAGATGATACAACTCAAGAGCAGCGATTGAAAAATATATATATATATATAATAAGAACAGAATTTTTAAAAAAAGAAATATTAAATTTATATATAAAATAAAAACAAAATTAATTTAAATAACTCTCAAAAAATGTATTGCGTAAAGTGTAAGAGAGTTACCGAGACGAGTAATTCTCAAGAAGTACGAACTAAAAACGACAGACAGATGCTTCGCGGAATTTGCGACGTGTGTGGTTCTATCAAGACTCAATTCGTCAAAAAAAAAGAATGCGAGTAAAGGTAAAGGCATCGTGAATAAAATGATCAATAATCTATCTTTCGAAATGCATCTGCCTGGTCACAGTTTCACGGGACCTGGAACGAAATTGAACAAGAGACTGAACGCCGATCTGACTCCTAAATCTTGGAGCAAACCTGTGAATAGGGTGGACACGGCCGCGTATGATCATGATCTATGATACGCCGGACAACCCGACACAAAGACTCACAATGATGTCTGCGATAAAAACATGTTGGCGAAATTGAGAGGTATATCGAATCCGACCAGGAGAGAGAAGATAGAACGTTCGCTGGTCGGTAATCTGATCGGTGCGAAACGTCGATTCGGATGGGGCGTTCAAAAAAAAAGCGCATCTGAAAAGAAGAAGAAATGATTATTGACGAGCGAATTGGCTGAGGAGTTACACAAACCCATCGTGCGTAACTTTCGAAAGAGAAGGGTGTTCGTGAAGGGTTTGGATGATATTTGGTCTGCCGACTTGGTCGACATGAGATCGTTTTCGAGGTGGAACGAGGATGTCAAATATCTATTGACGGTCATCGATGTGTTTTCCAAATACGGTTGGATCAGAGCGTTGAAGAATAAATTGGGACCTTGCGTCGCCGAGGCTCTGAAGAGCGTGTTCGACTCATCTTCTCAAAAACCAAATAAATTGTGGGTGGATAAGGGAAAGGAATTCTACAACAAGCACGTTCATCGATTGGTCGACCTCTACTCGATCGAAAACAAAGAGAAAGCCAGCGTGGTGGAATGTTGGAATCAAACGATGAAGGAAAAGATGCATAGATACTTCACAGCGAATTCAACCAAGAAATACATATACGCTCTGAACGGTCTGGTTAAAGATTACAACAACACGCGACACAGATTGATCAAGATGACTCCTGTGGAAGCTGGCGATCCCCGAAACAAAAAACGGGTCTACGCCAATCTATATCCTGAGAGATCTAAGATCAGGAAGAAGTCTAGAACGCCGAAATTTGCGGTTGGTGATCGAGTGAGAATCTACGCTTATCAGAAGCACTTCGAAAAGGGTTATACTCCTCGATGGACCTCGGAAATCTTCATGATAATCAAAATATTTCACACCGATCCGGTGACTTACGCAATCGAAGCTTTGGATGGAGAAGAGATCATCAGAAAGTTTTACGAACAACAATTACAGAAGACAAAGTCTTGATAAAGAAAACAATTTTTTTTTTATTTACTCTCTTTAACATTTTCTTGTTTACACACATATATATAGAAGAGAAAAATAATAATAAAAAATAATTAAAACTATTTTTAGATAGAAAAGCAAGCTAATTAATAAACAAAAAACAAAAACCCTTTAAAAAATGGCAAATATACTAGATATAGCACAAAGCATAGTGAAAGATGAAAGTATTCAAGAATATGAGGTTCACGAATACGAACCGGTAACCAGAACGAGTTTGAACAATGCGGGAGAGATAAGAATCAACGTCAAAACTCAAGATCTATTCGTCCATCCTAGCGAGAGTTACATAGTGGTGCAGGGACGTCTCACCAAGGAAGATGGGAGCGACTACGCCGTCGACGACATGGTTACTCTAGCCAATAATGGCATCATGCATCTATTCAGTAATATAAAATACATGCTATCAGGACAAGAGATAGAATCTGTGTTTCATCCCGGTCAGGCCACCACGATGTTCGGACTCTTGACGTATCCGGATGATTTTTCGAAATCCAGAGGACTTAATCAGTTGTGGGTGAAAGACACCGTCGGCCCTGCTAACGCCGGCGCCGCCGCGATATTCGACTACGTCGTCAAGATATGCCTTTGAAACACATCTTCGGATTCGTGGACGATTACAACAAGATCATATATGGATTCAAACACAATCTGACGTTGATTCGAAAAGGAAACGACGATGCAATAGTGAGACTCCCTGCGACAGATGCGGGTAAGTTAACTCTACACAAGATATCGTGGTTCGTTCTGCATGTGGAGCCTTCGATCATGAAAAAAGTGCATCTCTACAAGATCATAGAATCCAAGAGTAAATTACCTGTGGGATTTAGAATGAGACAGTGCGACACGGCTAGCATTCCACTCTCCACAAATCACTTTGATTGGAGATTGACGGTGAAATCCGCTTCTGAGAGACCGCGTTTCATCGTGGTTGCGTTTCAGACCGATAGGGACGGGTCTCAGGAAAAGAATGCATCGCTGTTCGATCACTGTCATTTGAGAAACATGCAAGTGTTTTTGAACGCCACGAGATATCCAGCAATCGATTACAATGCATCGTTTGACAAGAACGATTTCTGCAGACTGTACAATGACGCCGCTGATTTTAGAAAGAAGTATCATGGTCTAGACGAATTGATGAGCAACCCTAATATATCTCCCGGTGAATACAAGTCGATGTATCCCATGTTCGTATTTGACGGCAGTAAACAGAGTGAACGACTCAAGAGTAGCGTCTTAGACATTCAGATCAAGATGCAATTCGATAGGAACGTGCCGAGAAAAACCGAAGCCTTCGCAATAGTCCTGTCGGACAGAGAATTACAATTCGAATCGGATGGAAATAAGATGTCGATCATTCGATGAGAGTTGTGTGTGAAAAAAAATAAAAAACAAAATAAAAAAAAGTAATGAGTAATTATTAAAAACAAAAAAAAAAACAAAAAAAAAATAAATAAAGTAATGAGATCTAGAGAGATTGAACATCTATCTAAATCTCTTTACTTTTTTTTGTTGTTTTTAATAATCACACATTATTTTTTTTATTTAATTATTTCCACGCGTTCACTGTTTGTTCAAAGGATCTAGTTCAATCAGTAGAGTCACCACGGAAGTGACGGCTTCGGGATTATTGGTTTTCGTAACGAAATTAATCCTGTCTCTGGCGTTCACTTTGAGAGGCGTGCCGAACGTGCTAACATTCGCGTGTTGATTCTTAGTCTTTTCGACGCTGTATTTCTTATCGCTCTCTACTCCATTCACCACGAGATTGATGACCACTCTGTTATTCAAATCCACGGTAGCCAGACTCAGTCGAATGATTTCACCTCCTAACAGCATGGGATATCCCACCTGACCAAGTTTCTATCCGCTACCTCAATTTCCGAAAGACCACTCGGTTTTTCCCTCGTCTGACGTGCCGGCCTCCTCAGCCAACACGGTGATCAATTGTCTAGCATATTTGACTTTCTCCACCACCGAAATCAGGGTGCAGGCATCCGTCATGTTCACAGGATCCGGTAGATTCGTGAGCGCGTGTCCACCCATGTCTAGTTTACCTTCCATGATGTTGCCCTTTCTCCAGACCGAGTTGTCATCTACGTACTTCCTACTAACTGCACCGGAATCGAATTCGGGATCGTGATTGAGACCGAATAAATTCTCACCGTTCATGTTGATACCACCCTCCATGGTTCTGCCAGATTGTTTGTTCAGGTAGAGATCGTAGATCGTCCACTTGTGATTCTACGTATTCTTGTGATCGTATCATGGCAGAATCTATGTAGCCCTTGTTGACCGTGGTTGAGTCCACATCTGTGTCGTCGACCTTCGACAGATTCAATATCTTGTTGAATCCCACATTCAGATCCGATTTAATTTCTCATTTGTCAGACTTTCTCTGTTCCAGATCTACGTCGTGTTTGGTCGCCACGTCCTTGGAATTCGTGGAAGTGGCCATGTTCATTATCTTGTTAGAATTGGCGTTCATTTCCTAGTGCAGCGTTTTCTGAACATATCTATTTCTCAGATGTTTGCTGAATCTCGAGTGAGAGTCATCCGCGTACTTCTTGGTCGCAGCATCGGTGGAATCTATGGGATTCACGACCTTCACCAAACGTTTAGATTTCAGATTGAGATCGTCGGTCATTGCTTTATCCACGTAATTATCTAGCATGATTCATTCGAAATCCGCGTTCCCCCTGTCAACTTATTTTTTAGTCGCAGCATCTGAAAGATCTATCGGCTCGGGAAGATTGTAGAGCTACTTATCGTTCATGTTCAAAGTTTCCTCTCGAGGTTCGTATCTCCGAACGTAACGTTCGTCCAAATTGGCAACGTCGTAACCATCGCCGACTTCGAGTGCCTTCCTCTTCTTTTTAGGTTGACTTTGGTCGTCACTTCTACCAAATTTATCGAATGGCATGTTGTTTTGAGATTTTTGTTTTAAAAAATATATTTCAAATGCAGTTTATTAAAAATGAATTATTTTACTTATTTTATTTTTCGTTTTTATTCGATTAAAATTTTTTTAATAATTTTTTTACCTTTATATACTATAAAAAAAATCTCTCTCTAATGTAAATCATTGAGAATGTCTTGAAACCAATCTCCTTCAGACCATCTCTTGAGAACGTAAAGACACAGGTGACCGCAAAACACTTGATCTGATGATTGCACTCGTTCTGTGTTGTAACGAACCATCGATTTGTTGAAATAGTTCTTTATTTCTTTCGGTGGCGAGATTCCGTAGCTGTCGAAATAATGATTCTTCTTCTCCCCGTTCTTGAACCACGCCACCCAGTGAGTGCCTTCACCCAATAAATCATCTAGATTTAAAATTCCACATTCCGATTGTTGAGGTCTTCTCTTCGGCAAGGCATCTCTGGAAAACACACCTAGAAAATCTTTGATTTTCAAATCCTTCGCTGCATTCGACAGATCGATGTTGGATAGGGGTTCGTTAGGTAAGATGACACCTTCTACGGATATCTCTATTTTCTGATTCATAAATGCGTATATTTTTTTTTTTAATTTAATTATTTTATTATAATTCACTAAAATGATGTTTTTTTGTTTTTTTATTTTTCTTTTTAAACTAACTCTATCGACTTCCATAATCTTGAAACCATCTAATTCCTCGACTTTCATAATCTTGAATCCGTCTAATTCCTCATGATTTTCTGGAATCCTATCATCCACAATCATATCTGAAATCCTATCATCTAAAATTAGATCCAAAGTCCAATGTCCGAGTGCCAAAGTGCTTATTTTATTGTCTAACACGAATCTCTTATCGTCGTCAGCCGTCAGCGAAATCTTGTTGACTATTTCGGTATACAAGTCGTGATTTTCACTTTGAATCGATTTCATAGTCTTATACACCGGACCACTTCCTAACAGACAATCTTTATACTCTTGGAAAGAGATGTTTTTCTTCACCACGCACGCTTTAACCCCTTTGCACTTCTTGATCTCTTCATCTTCTAGACGCTAAGCATACAGTTTGCGTCTCAAGCCTATGAATTCGAGGATTTGTTTACCGCCGCTCTCGTCCTTAAATTTACCTAACACCTTCTTGTTATCGTTCGATTGAATGTTGGACGGGTGATCGACGGGATAATTGCTCGTGTCGAACCACGCGGCCACGTCCGGAGATATATCTTGGTAGACATCTTTCGTCTCTATCTCGTAAACTAAACTGTCCATGTCGGTGAACAGTAGTTTGGCTTTATCACCAAATTTTTGTTTGTCGTAATCGTAGTGAAACTCGTACATCAATCGATTGCTGATATCTAAGATGATCGGTCCGAGATAATATGGTTTGTGAACTTCATGTGCGTCTTTTTCATGTGAATGGTCACTAGATTTTCGTTGTATATGGTTCGGTGTCTGTAATTGGGTTTCGCCACTAATTTTTTTGCTCTTTTCTCAGACGTGATGAGTCAAACATCGGTTCTCTTCCTGATGTTTTCCATCGATTTACCATACACAAAGTTGTTCATGAGTTTGAAGAAATCTTTTTCGAAATCATTCTTGGCTCGAATTCTGAGATTCGTGTTGAGATCGATGTATTTTTTCATCCAAGGCTCTTCGTTGAATCGAATGATGCGATGTATGTTGACTAATTTCATCGCGTAATCGACGTACTGTTTCAAATTCTCATGGTAGACAACATAGTTACGTTTGTTAAATAAATTGGGAATGAGTTTTTCCTTGTCTCCTTCATTCGGTTCCATTCGTTCAGGAGCCAGTGGATAATCGTGTAATTCTTCCAGATAGTTCAAATCGACTTCTAAAATGCAAGAATAGTCTCTCCATTTTTGCATCACTTCCGGTTCCGTTACCCATTCGAAATTTTCAATCGGTAAAGGATGACTCATAGCCCAACCGTACAGATTATTATCGTCCCAATACTGTATGTATTTATTCGACCATTTCGAATCGAAACCTTCTTTCATGTAGGGATTGTTAGCTTCAGATTATCTGTGGGAGATCATCAAGACGCCACCTCTCGTAGCTCTTTCGAACATGAGCAACACGTCCACGTCGGATAATAATTCCAATTGGACTTCGGTGGTCTTCAACAGAGTGTCCCACGCCAGACCATGTGCGGTGAAATACCAAGCCGGATCCAGATCGTAATTTCGACGACAGACATCTCGAAAATTTTCGAACACGTCTGCCAAGAGCAGAACGTCAGTCTTCAGATAGAGATCATGATAATCTCTCATGGTTTTCATATCGAATGATTTCCACACGTTTTTGGCGTGTTCGTAATTCTCGTTGGGAATGTCGGATTCATATAATTTTGAATAAAAATCTTCTTTTGATGGTAGCGCGGTGTCATCGAATCTCTTTAGATCGTTCATGGAATCGTAAGGATAGACTCCTTTCCTCAACATGATGTCTACTCGTTCTCCGAAATGTTCACTTGTGATTTTAAATTTATCCTTGCTCATGTTATCGACTAATTTTTCTAGAGCGGTTGACATGAATTTAAAACTGTCAATGAAACTTATGCCTCTACGAATGAATTCCGTTTTTTCTTTCAACCTCTCTCTGTCGATTACTCTTTTCTTCTTCATGAGCTTCCATTTCATGAATGAAATGTATCTTTCTTTGCTGTTCGCGATGCAATTCAATTCTTCATGGGAGGTGCCAAGATTTTTCATGAACAGATGACTGTCGTAACCCGAGAGATTGTGAAATATCACCGGATAGAAAATGGCGTCTCGATATTTTAAATTACACTTGCTGTGAGACAGACTGCGATACAGATCAGTGTAATGATCGTGGTCTCTGACCTTCTTATTTTCCTTTGAATTCTTGTTGAACGATTGTCTGCATATGTGAAATTCGGCGGCTCTGTTATTTTCGTCCTGCTGCTCTCGCGTGATGATCATTTTTGCTGGTGCTTTGAATTTATCATATAACATTTCAATTTTCGATTCTAACTCTTCCACGAACCTTTGAGCCACATCGTCGTCTTCACACTGTTTCGTGTAGGTGAAGGGACCCATGCCGTGTTGCGAGTCGAAAGCGCATTTCACATAAATGCAATAACCCGAAGGCATGTGTTTTTGATATCTTTCAACGTAACTTCGAAGAGTGTTGGGTTGGCAGGAACTCATTTTCACGGTGAAGCATTCAAAATCAGCGTACACAACGGATGGTACTTTTAACCTTCTATTACGATTTTCAAACTTCACGATGGTGTTGGGTTTGGGCATTTCGACGACGACACCTTGATTTTCATTGCAATATTCCTGATGTTTCACTAATGATTTTTCGCTGTGAAACGCGTTCATGCAGTTGCAACATAAACATATCTTTCCTTTATGTTTATTATTTTCTCTCGACAGTAATTGGCTCGGATGTTTAACCCAACAATAATGACGATTGTCACCATTCGAAATCAATAATAAAATAATCGTCTTTTCTCTTTCGAGATACGAAGTCTGTATGAGAGGATAGATCATTCATTTTTCATCATCGTATCCCAAGACGTTCACTGCTATGGTGGGATTTTGAGCATCGAAACGTTTGATGTGTTTTAACTGCATTGGAAAAGTCACTCTGGTCCAATCGAGATTTTTTGAAGTCTCCTCGTAATGAAAAACTCTCTCAGGATGGATTTTGACAGGGTATAAAGCGGAGGTGACTGCCCATTTAAAACACTGATCATCTTTATTTCTCACGTTGATCACAGCATTTTTTTAGTTAAGAAATACGGTAATTCCACGTAGGAAGACCCTTTCAACGAATCGTTTTTAGTTATATGAATTTCGAGTTTCAACACCTCATCGAACGTCCAATTACTACCTTCATGTTGATAATTCATGAGAGATGTCAACATCTTGTCTTTCATCTTTTCGAAAACGCCCGATAAATCTGAACCTCGAAATACGGGTTCGATGTTAGATCTGAAAAATGCATTTGTCACGATGCTCTCGCCAGACTTCACGTCGATTTTATTCATCACGCAATGGAGTATCATCTTAATTTTTTGTCCCACGTTCATGTGTTCGCAAAACAAATCCAATACTTTTTTCTTCACCCGTTCCATGAACAATTTCGGATTGATTTTCTTGAACGAGGGAACCACATCGAAAGTTTTAAAAATGCCTTTGATCGCACTCTCCCTTTCTACAGGCTTCAATTGGAATAGTTCTGTTATGAGTCATGCTTCATATTCTTCTCCTTTCCCTTCGTCGATTGCTTGTCAAATTTCGCTCAATATATCTCGTTTGTCTAGATTCTGAAGTGCATCACTCGTTTTCGTTTTTTTTTACTTTTCTTTTGAAACTTTCGTTTAGTCGTCTTATTTTTCACAACCGATGCATTTTTTGACTGTTTAAGTTTATCCACTTCCTATCTTTCGATTTTTTTCTTTCCATCGTTTTGCAAACATATTCCTGTCTGACTTCAGTTTTGTTTTGATTTAGTTCTATGATTTCTGAAATCTGGAATTTTTAATAGTTTACAAATCTCGTTTAACTGAGGTACGGTTTTCTCATTTAAATTTTCCATTTTTTTATTTGTTTGCTCCATTTGTAAGAATATTTTTATTTTTTTTTTTTTTAATTTTGTATTTAATAATTTGTTAAAAAGTTTTGAAATTGTTTTTATATATATACGTTTTAATTCCTTCAAAAAAATTTTTCTTTTAATGAAATTAATAAAAAATTTTATGTTCCTTAACGTGAAAAAATTGAATTAATACAAGAAAAAAGGATGTTAAAATCTAACTTTTTATTTATATATATAAAGAGAAAAAACACTTTTACAAAAAAAAATTTTCACATTAAAGAAAATTAAAATTAAAAAAAACTTTTTTATATATATAAAGAGTAAAAAAAAAAACAAACTTTTTTAACAAATTATTAAATACAAAATTTAAAATATACATTATTTGCAAGATCTCATAAAACAAAAAAACAAATAATTGATCATGACAACAACACCTAAAAGATGCGAATTGAAATTGAAATGAGTCGAAACATGTAAGAAACTCGGTTTTAAAATCTATAGATTACAATGACACGACTCCATTGAATTGAACGAGATCGAGACGAAGGGCTTAGAGCGCAAATACGACAAATATAACATGCCTTTGAAATTGGACGAAGCCATGCTCGATTTGTTTTTCGACTACCAAAGCAATCTACAGAAAATCGTCATCGCCAAAGATAGAGAATTCGACAAGGACGAATTGTCGTTGTCCTATGGAAGTTACATATATCCAAAAATCTCACTCGAACTCATAGACAAATCGGGTGGTCAGAGCGTGTTCACCGATGTAAAAAAACTCAAAAAAGTAAAGATAAACATTCAACACATTTTCGAAAAAGGAGAAGACACGAGTGTCAACATGCTAATAACAGACATTTCATTTTTTTCTCAAATTTCAGCGTCGATTCTTCTTTTCTTTTTTTGTGATATGTTACGTTTTTTTTTATAAGAACACATTTGTTTATCCGAATCATAATTATGAACGAATGTTATGCATCTCTCGGTAACACTCGCATCATTACCATTCTCTTCAGAAGGTAGTGGTGACGGTGGAAAACGTCTCATTCTTTTAAATTTCAACCATCTATCCCGATCTTTATTTAACTCTTTTATCAGTTCTTTCCTAAGATATCCATCATTAGCATCTAATCATTTTTCCACATCTTTTTTGCACTCTATATCGCGATATTCATCATTATCGTCTAATTGTTTTTCCACCTTTTTATCCATTTTATATTATTTTATACTTTCTATGATTTATATTTTATATAATTATATAATTTTTACATTATAATAACATACTCAAAATCGGTATATTCTTAAATGGTGAATTCTCACCAAACAACAAACCCTTGCCGAGTCGCTCAACGTTCCGACCACTCTTTAGATAGAGACCGTTTCCACTCAAAGAGTTGTCACCTGTAATGGATTCTAGATACAATCCATTACTGCTGTCATCTACGTGGACGCGACAAACGGCTCCTCCCTTCTTCAAAAACAGTCCGCTGCCACCCATTAATTTCTCAACTGCCGAACTCGCGAGTCCTGAGAGAGCTCCCACGCCGAGAATCTTTCCGAGAAAGGGTAATGCTTTTGAAGCAAATGGTAATGCTTTTGCGGTGATTCCTGCCAATAGCGGTAGAAAACCGCCTTTCATTCTCAAATTGTATCTCAATTGAGCGGGATTCAATCTCACCGTCAACCCTCTTCCATCACGAATCGCTTTCTCCATCCTTTTGATTTGACTTCTGGTCCAGGTGATCGAATCCTGACCGCCACTTGTCAGATCTTCGTGAGTGAATTTGAATCGCACCGCCTCGCCTCGAGTTGTTAACGCTCTCTTAAGTTTCTTCCTCTGTCTTGCGGATATGTTCACGTTTTTAACCACGTATTGTGTCATAATTCTTTTTTAAAATATATTTTGTTCAATTGTTTTTTTGTTTTAATGATAATTATATATATTAAATAATTTTTGTAAATTAATATTGCGTTATTTTATTTTGTTATTTATATATACACAATATTTTTTTTTTGCTTTTATATTTCTCTTATGTGAAATCCTATCGTCACCCTTTCTCCGCGAAGATCTAACAGTTCACCATTTTGATCCGTCAACGTGGTTTTGAGACTATACAATGTGTCTAAAATCACTGGTAGATAAACTAAATTTCGAGGTCGTTCCACAATCTTATAACCCGGCGATACGTTTGGAAAGAAGGAATAGATCGTCGGTTGAGCGCTACCATTCACGTAGCTTCCAGCAATCACATCCACGTTCACCAGAATGCTATTGACTGCGAGAATGTCAACCGTATTTTCAGATGCCGCATGGTCTCGATACATCTTTCGATCGAATCCCAGCATCTTGCCTATAGAATCGCCCGTGTTGAAATCCACTCGAAAATTATCTTCCAAATCCAACATCGTCTGTAAGGCATTAGGTTTGGGATCGAGTCTGATGTTGTTGCTTCCCTTTCCATCCGTCTTCATTCGCGTTTGAATGTAATTGTTCAAATCGTCTATGTCGTAACTTCCTTTGGGAATTCGAATCTCCAACCAATCCACTCCGTCGGAATACTTGAACGAGTTATTCTCTTCGGTGACGTTGGGGAAGGAATAATATGTCTCCAGATTCACCAACGCCATCTCATATCTTTTCTCTCTATTCAATTCGATGGAAGATTCGAATTTCGTCGCGAATCGAGTCGAATCGCCACTCACCACGATTTGAATGGATTGTTTTGCAGCCGTATTCTCGGATATCCGTTCTAACAATTCTCCTTGTTCGAACATTATATTTAATTTTATTTTTTATTTTTTTTCAAAACTAATTATTTGAAGATTTATTATTTTCTAATTTTTATTTTCACGCACTATCTTATTATCATCAGAAACATAATAATAATAACACTTTGGCCAGCCGCTGATTTGTCGCGGTTCTCGGACGAGAAGGCCATGGTTACCCCTGTACTCCCAACTGCCTCCCTATTCCCACGCTTCTCCTCTCCTCCCAACACTCGGAGACGAACTGCTTGATGATATCCCTTGTCCCATTCTTCCCAATCTCTCCGATTAGCATATTAACCCTCTCCTTTGAGTCTCCCCCTAACCACATGTCCTCCATTCTCCCATTCCACTTCCCCATTATACTCCCAATGAATCTCATTCGTTTAGGCTGATACTTTGGGCATTCTGGAAGAAAGTGTTCCAGGGTCTCCACCATGTCCAAGTTACACATCTGGTACTCCCTTTCACCGTCTTTCCCAATTTTTCCCCTCAGCTCAAGGGATCGCGACCTCAGCTTGAACAACAGTGATCCTCCAAAGGTGCCATCAAGATACTCTTCAAAACCTGGCTTCTCTTATAAAACATAAAACTTGTCGAATCCACACCGATATTTTCCGCGATTAAATTCGCTTGTCAAATCGATCACGACGAAATTGTAAAGTCCTCCATCCCAAACCCTCTCGCAGAATCTCCTGAATTCCGCCGCGCTCATGTCGTTTGCGACGTGATCGCTATAGATGTGATTGAGATTCTTGAGATCTTGACGAAAGAGACATAGAAAATTAGCGTTCTACCTTATCGTCTGTCTGGGAAATCGAAAATAATTCTGCGACAGGTAGAAACAGTCCACGTTGCTGTGACGACCCCTAACGTAATACGATTCGCATCGGTTCTGTCTCTCCAAAAGCAGATCGTCGAAAATCATGAGATTCTTATCTTCCGATTTTAGTTCTCTAGGATCCGGAACGTCGCTAGCGTTCTCATAAAATCGACACTCGACGTTCGAAGATGCATTTCTCTTCATCAATTCCATCGCCGCACCGTCCAAAATGGTCGAAAGAGAAGCTTCACTTTTGTCGAATTCCTCCCTACTGTCAAAGATTCTGGCTATGACGTCCTTAGGCAATCTACGATCCATGTATTCTCGAAGCAATCTGTATTCGGGTTGAAACAAGCTCTTGCCAAACACAAACAATCTGTCGTAATCCAACCAGTCGGGTTGGGACAACAGATTCATCAACAGGTTGGTTTTCCACAATTCGATTTTCCCACTATCAAGCCTCTTGTAGTATATTTTCCTACAATGTATCAATTTCTCAATACAATAGTACCTGTGAAGATTCCCGATACTAAATCAGCCGCGGCTGATTTCTCTCTGTCTCAGGTTGATATAAACACACAAGCAGGACTCTTCTTCACAGATCAATTACTTCTTTCTACTTCCGGTACAGCAGTTCTTATAGGGCAGGAGGGATGCACTCGATTACCCGAACAGAATCGGGTAATTAAGGGCATGTCATAATATTAAGGGCGAACTACACTATATTCCCCCCAGTTTTCTCAAATGGCCCTATAAATATTTCCCAAAAAGTGGGAAGCTGTCATTGGGAAGGAGATTCCCACACCTCTAGGAACTGTTGTAGCAAAAGGGAAAGAAGTTAAAATTAATTTACCCCAACCCAAACCAAATTTAATATGCAACCCTAATTTTCTACATGGGTTGGGGTGGAAACCCAAAATACATCCCACGGTTATACCGGGGCAAGGTTGACATTTGAACTTTCCTTGATTTCAATTTATAAATCAGAGAGAAGGGTTGGAGACTGTATGAATGATAAAATGATTAAACCAATCAACTAGAAGGAAGGGATTCTCTTCACCTTCCTCAGCAAATTATAGATGAGGTATTTCCTTTTGAGTTATGAGCAGTGAGGTAACTCCTCCACAATTTCATCAGTATGAAATACATGTATAAGAATGGGTTTAAGGGAAAGAATTTCCCTACTGACCATTCTAAATAGCAGAAATGCACCCAATCCAGTTATATATGGATATATATATACACATAGATCTATTCATTTCTTAATATGTATCCTTGGTTATTAAGTTAAAAATGGTTTTAAGGGAAAGAATCTCCCTACCAACCATTCCATTCACTAAAAGGGGATACCCACACCGGTACATCCTTATCAGCATACGCCTATATAGCGTTAATCCATACAATTTCATCTTGCCTAGCACTGATCACAGAGCACTGATAGGAAAGACATATCTGTTTTTAAATTCGTAAAATATTAACCCATCCCAAACGCCGAAAAGACGTGATGGCAGTATTATTTTTAATGATAATAAGCAAAAATGCTGATTATTTTTTCTCAGTGAGACTGTAGTAAAATACCATGTCTACCATTAAACCACCGCCTCCAACCGGCACATGAGAATTGGGCCTGCTGACAGGTTGACCGGGCATAATAATCTGCTAAAATACATATTCTATAACAGGGAAAGGAAATTTCCCGAGTTATATCAGTGGGGCATATATCTTACAGGGAAAGGGGATTTCCCTCAGTATCAGTTGGGCAAGTTGATATATATACACCTCTGCTTAAAGGAAAGAGAGAAACCCATAGAGCCACTCTGTTTTGCCCTTAGTCATTTTGAAGAGCGGACCTAGGGGCATTCCCCTCCTCCTAGCAATGGTGCGTGCCACCTCCCCAAAGAACAGCGGCGAACCAATGGTGGCTCCTGACTGCTTCCCAAAGTACGGGCAGTCAGATTCCACCATGAGCCTGTCCAGCGGAATTTGCTGGACGCCTCCCCACTGCTGCTCGGTGAAGGTATGGCACAAGGGGCCTATGCTAAAATAGGTGTTGGGGAATTGCGCTAGCCAACGCCTGACAGTTTCCCCGTCACCTGTAAAGCAGTGCACATGTATGCACTGGCCCCGGCTTACAGTCTCTTGAAGCATAGAGAGGGCCTTACAGTGGACCTCACTGCCCACTGAGTCCCTGGAAGACCCTGTCAAATGTTGGACCATTGGCTTCTGACTGCAAGCCAATTGGGCTAGACGGCGGAAAACCTGGTCCTGCATTGACCAGGCTTCCTGAGGTTCCGTCCTATCTAGCCCAATTTCCCCCAAGGCTGAAGCAGGTGGTAACAGAGTGGCCACCTTACCCACAGCTTCGCCTATCTCCATGGGGGAAGCATCCCTAACATGGCGAGCGTGGTATCCGACGGCTACCTTTACCGTCGGTTCATAACCCTCCAGTTGGGCCAAGGTAGGGTACGTTGGAGGGTCGCAATATACTGCTACTCCTCCACGTACAGGAATGGGAACTCCTGCCGGCCTTCCTGCCTCCAGTTGGAAAATCTCCCTAGCTGGGAGATGGGGACTTCCCAGCATAGCACGGGTTCTATCCAGATGGAGATGGGAGTCCAACAGGTAAGGACCCCTGCCCAATGGTTGCCTTTCCCGGTCTTCATTCACAGATTTGAAGACTGGGGCAGGAACTGCTTCCGGCGGACTATACATTGGCCCGGCAGACATTAACCCAGCTGATTGGGGTAAGGTTGCACCCCGCACAGTTAATGGGGCAAACCCAGGTGGCGGAGAAGTGACAAATGATGGGCGAGATGCCACCGGGGTTGAATGAGGAGCCAGACTAACAGAAGTAATCTTCTGGCTACTCATCACAGGTTTTGTGACACTTTGTATAGGACAAGGTGTCAACACAGGAATAGCTGGCCTAGGCAAAGCTGGAAATTCCTCTGGAGAGGCAGATGTGGTTGATGCAATAGAAGGGGTACCCCTATTCTTCCCTTCTGTTAAAATTAAAAACCACATCAGAACTCTCCCGTGGACAAGACTGGCCGGGGTAACCAGACACTGGAGTTGTGTGCTGTGTGGGGTTAATGGTGAATACCCCTGGTGGACCTCGATGGATCTGATACGATCCACGAGGTTGTTGGAAACGGCCAACGGAAACTTATTAGTTTCTATAAACTCCTGGTTGGCCATATCCTTCAACTCCCCCAAAGACTTCCCCAGAGGAGCCACCATTTCCTCCAGTGCAGCCACTATCTGCCCTGGGGTAAATTGTGAACCCATTGGCCATACTTCCCTCATTGCGAGAGGTAAATGCTGTTTCTCGCAATGCTTCCTCAGTTGCCGGGTACTACCACGGCAACTGGGAAGCGGGCAGGTTGAGTCCAGGCCCTTCCGTTTGGGTGGCCTGTCCAAAGCCTCTAAATTTATTCCAGGGGGAACTATTTGATCTCCCCCTGGTGTGGAATGGAGAGACATAGATATAAGGGAGGGGATCTCCCTTGTCTCTGGAATAGTTTGAATTCTGGAATTGAAGAACGGGAACTCTGGGCAGTTACAGTGCGAGTCCCAAGCTTAGGACTCACCTTAACCTTAAGGGGCGAAGATGACCTCCTCGACTGTGTCCCTCTATTCGAGGCACAGACAGTTTTGGAGGTCTTAGGCCTAGCACCCTTGCAGGCTTGGGAGTAGCTGCACTGCCTGGAGTGCTACTCCCAGGGTTCTTGGACTGAGTTCCCACAGTGAAGGAACTCTTGAACTCTTCAATTTTCTTATCTCCAATGAAGTGGACCCTTTGCAAGTTAGGGTCCGTCTTCAATCTCACATCTGTGGATGTGGAAAGCGGGGATGGGTCATCCCCAGCTTTCCAGGCCCTTTTAGGACTTCTGTCCTCAGAACTTGTTCCTCCATTAGATGACATATCTACAAAAATAAAACAATTATAAAGGACAGGTTTCATTCTAAAGAATTTCCAACCTGGCACTATTATATCTACATTTATACATATTTTTTACAATCACAAACTATAATTTTTATTTTCATTTCTGTTTTTAATTTTTTTTTTTTTTATTATTCAGGCTGATCAATTTTACAATACGGGCAAGCAAATTTGTCTATGGATTGTGCTTCTGTACTGTCAATTTTTACACATTTTCCATGAAACCAGTCCAAACAGTAGTCACACTGAATCATGAAAGAACCATCATTTGGTTTTCTGCACAAACAATATAAGGGAACTGGAGAGCCCCTACTTTGCGAAAGAGTTTTATGACGTTCAATCCAAGGGGGGAGAACTCTATCTCGGTATAATTTAATTCTATCATGATTCACCGTGACCGTTTTGTTAAGTAGTTGGACTCGAAACAAATAAGAGGAAATGCATTGACTGACAATACCTGGTCCTTTCCAAATGGGATTCAGTTTTTTAGTTTGACCCACTTTACTACTGGAATCAAGGATATAAACAATATCCCCTTCCTTGTATTTGTGAACTTTCATTTTAGAATCATATTGTTTCTTCATTACTTTTTGCTGAGATTTTAATTTATTTCGAGCCAGCTCATGTGCTGTCCTCATTGAATCTTCTAATTGTGTGATATATTCTGATTCTGACTGACATGGTTCTTTTGGTGGAGGCCCATACAATAAATCAGTTGGCTGTATCACTTCCCTTCCCAACATTAGTTTGTTTGGGGTGAAGCCTGTCTGACGATTGACGGCAGACCGCAAAGCTCCCGCTAGTTGGGGTATATATAGGTCCCAAGAGGATTGTTTTTTCCCCACAAAACACCGGAGGGCATCCATCAGGGTTCGATTCACCCGTTCCACTTGTCCATTGGAAGAAGGGCGATAAGCCGTTGTACGGGCCTTATGAATTTGTAATAATTCACAAACTGACTGAAAAAGTTGACTTTCAAAGTTGGAGCCTCTGTCCGTATAAATTTCAAGCAGACATCCGAACCTTGAAAATAATTCATTAATAACAGCGGTAGCTGTTTCGCTGATTGTGAGGCAAGAGGAATGCATTCAACCCATTTGCTAAATTGGTCGACCATTACCAAAATATACTCATTCCCCCTTGGAGTTTTTGCTAAGGGGCCCAAAAACTCTAAATGTACTCTTTCCATTGGGCCACCTGCTTTTAACACACCATCTGATGTTTAGCATGACGTTTAGGCTTTTTCTGTCTATTACATTTTGGACAAGATTTAACAAATGTTTCAACATCCACTGTCAATCTCGGCCAGTAATAACGTGATTTAATTCGTTCTATAGTTCGGTTGATACCCTGATGTCCCGCAGTTGGCACATCATGATTAACTGTCATGACCTCCTTTCTGAGGGCAAAGGGCACTTCTAATACATTTTCATTGTTTTTTCTTTTCTTATACATCACTTCACCTTGTAAGAAATATTTGTCTTTATTGTTCCAAAATAATTTTGCGTCTGGACTCGCCAGAAAGAGTTCATCTGGTGAAGGGGATTTCCCCTTTTTAAGCCATTTAAATAAGAATTGTAGTGCATTTTGTTTTTGCTGTTCTTCTAACACTTTTTCATATTGCTGTCCCTGGGTTAAGGGACTGGTTTTATCAGAGACAGGTGGACAAGAATCTATAGCAGGTATATCAACTGAGGCAGGAAAAAGATTCCCCTCCTTTTCTTCACCAGTAACATCACAGTTAATTTCAATTTCTGTTTCCCCGTCCCAGTCCGATAACCCAAAATGGGCTTGGACAAAAAGAGAGGCAAGTGATCTATCTAAGGCCTCACCCATGGCTTCACATACTGGGCCAACTTCAGGGTTGATCTCAGTGAATGGAAAAGAAGCAACTACTTTTGGATTATTCAATTCAGTCTTATGAGGTAAAGGAACAGCATCATCGACCTCTTCAAAGAATTCACTCCAATTGTGATGTATTCTAGAGCAGTATTTGCACCCCCCGCAAGGAAGTTTGTCAAGGGGCACTTGGGTCTTAAATTGACCACAATTATCTTCCACTGGTATTCGTGAAAGGGCATCTGCATTTGTATGCAATACCCCTCGTTTATGTTCTATTTTAAAATCAAACTGACTGAACTCCTCAATCCAACGGGCAATTTGGCCCTCAGGCTTTTTGAAATTGAGAAGCCAAGTCAGCTACTGTGATCAGTTCGAATTGTGAAATGTCTGCCAAGTAACCAATGCCTGAACTGTCTAGTAAATCTTACTACTGCCAAAAGTTCCTTGCGGGTTGCACAATACTTTCGCTGTTCAGGGCTAAGCCCTAGGCTCCCATAAGCTATCACCTTTTCCTGATTATTCTGTATTTGGATTAATTCGGCCCCAATGGCTAAATTAGACCCATCCGTGTCCAATATAAAGGGGTCTTTTTTGTTGGCAAATGTGAGAACCGGTGGGGACCGGAGGGCAATTTTGATTTGATCGAATGCTTCTTGCTCCTCTTTTCCCCATCCAAATTTATTTTTTCCTGTTCTGGCATACAAAGGGGCTGCCATCTTTGCAAATGATTTTATAAAGGCTCGATGATAGTTTGCCAAGCCTAAAAATCTTTCTATTTCTTTAGTATTTTGTGGTGTTGGCCAATCAGCAATTACTTGTGAAGCAGAGTTACCTATTTCCATACCTTCTGATGTAACAATTCTACCCAAAAATTCCATTTTTTCTTGGAAAAGAACACACTTTTTGGGCTTTAATTTTAATTGGTATTGTTGAAGTCGTTTTAGCACGTTTTCAAGGTTTTCAAAATGGTTTTGGACATCCGTGCCTAGCACACAAATATCATCTAGGAAAGCTAGAGCAATCTCCCAGTTCAGTCCCCTTAAAACCAAATTCATTACCCTCGAAAAACAACTTGGAGCTCCACACAAACCAAAACTCATCTTTAAAAATTCATATTGTCCATATTTTGTTATGAAAGCTGTCTTATGCCTATCCTCCTTTGCTATTGGTATCTGGAAATAAGCTTGATTCCCGTCGAAACGGCTAAAAAACTTATTTCCAGCTAAAGTATCTAAACAATCTTCAATAAGAGGTAACGGGAAAGTGTCCTTTTCCGTTATGGCATTAAGGCCTCTAAAATCAAGGCACCACCTAACCGATCCACATCTCTTTCTGATTAACACAGGGGCCGAAGCCCACTCAGAAATAGATGGCTGTATAACTTCTGATTTTAACATGTCTTTTAAAAGTTTATGCTCCTCTTCGACAAAACAAGCAGGAGTACGTCTCATTCTACATTTTACTGGATTGGAATCTCCGGTTTTAATATGGTGTTCCAAGGCAGTAAAATTACCTAAATCATAGTCATGTTTGGCAAATACATTTTGGTATTTAACCAAAAGTTGTTTTAACTGTTGTTTTTCTTCCCCATTTAATATAGACTTTGATCTTTCAAATAAGTCTTTCGAATGTTCAAGTAACCCTAATTCAGAATTTTGTTCTACAATTTCTGCCACCGTGTCATTTACTACTTCAGTTTCAACTTTTTCTGATATAATTGCAATTGGAGATCCCTCGATTGCTTCCCCTATTTTGTAGCCTTCTTTCAAAATTATTTCATGATCTTGTACATTAATTAAAGTGACTAAAGGGTCAGCTCCATCTATATGAAATGTACGAGGGATCAGCAGATTTCTATTTGGGTTAGGTTCGATTACATATTCAGGTAATTCAGGTGAAGGCCCTTGTAATTTACATTTAATTTGTTTAACTGAATTTGGAGGAATCAAAATTTTCTTGGCAACTGTTACTCTGTTAGCTTTAGGAACACTGGAAGTTAACAAATCCAGTAATATTTTTTCATTGTCCAAATACATAATGCCATTTTTCAGATCTAAACGGGCATTATACTCCCGTAAAAAATCTAATCCAAGAATTATGGGAGTATTAATAGGGGCCACATAAAGTGTTCTAATGTAATTGAATTTTCCAATTTTCTTTGATACTGGGCCAATTATTTTTCCAGAAATTGTGTCTAAATCACGACCCACAGATCTCACCTTAATCTCCTTGACCACTGTAGGGGGTGTTTTAAAACTTTCCATTATTTTGTCTGAAATGATTGTAATTTGGGCCCCTGTATCAATTCAGGCATCTAATTTAATATTTTCCAAAGTAACTGGTACTGTAAAAGATAGCTTATCTTCTAATTGATTTATTGTAATAGAATCAGGGAAAATTTCTGACTCAATGAGATTTTCCCCTATTTTATTACTAGAATCTAATGTCTTGTGGGGCCGGCTCTAGGCCTGTTCGTCCGACCCGCTTTCGTTTAAATCCTCGACTTCCTCATCAAATGTGACTGAAGCTTGAGGTCTACTTGTAGGTGTACTGGGTGAATCAGTTTGTGGAGTGTCCGAACTCTTAGCAGCTGGACGATTTGTACTATTTCTAGAGGGACATTCCTGAGCCAGATGGGTTGGCGACCCACATTGAAAGCAAGTTCGGCGACGGGGTGAGGGAGAGCTATTTTGGAAACGGTCATATCCCACACCACGGTCCAAACCCTGTGATAATTTTAACGTTAATTTTGCAACTGATTCAGACAAAGTTATCAGTGAATCTTTCATGGTTTTCATTCCATCAGTCATTGATTTTGCAAATCCGCCAAAATCTGACATAAATTTTTTCATTTCTTTGGTATTTGTTTCTGAAACTGGTTGAGGAGTCGATGTGTTATTTTTTCTAGTAAAATGAATTTTAGCAAAGCTTTCTTGTGTGTCTTCTTCAAAATTAGTATGAACTGGCTCTCTTCGGGAAGGTACATCCCGATTATCTTGCCCATACACTGCCATGGAGGTATGCTGATACCATTTAACTTTGTCAATGGCATCTTCAATTGATTTTGGTTTTTGATTTGCAGCGAAGAGCCCTGCATCCTTATTCAAGACTCCGTGGCAAAATCTCATAATAGCTTGGTTAAACATATGATCCTCAGGTAAATGACCATATGCTTTTACTGAAAGGGTTAACACATGGTCAGCCCATTCCTCTAAGGTCATGCAGGTTGTTTGACGTGCTTGACCTAATTGTATTTGAGCAGTTTCGGGAAGTTCGTACATGACGAAACGTTTCTCCAGTTTATGAATAATATCCCAAAATTGCATCATGGGATCTTGTCTATTTATGGTAGCATAATACTCACTTGCTTTTCCCATTAAGCACCAACATAAGTTGTTTTTACATTGTTTGGATGTCCAATTTTGCATCTCTGCAAAATTCATGAATTTTAATTTGAAAGAGTGCCAATCACCATTACCATGATATTCTAAGCCTTTACGCAGCTTCGGTACTGCCGGTGGCACATATTGTCTGTTTTGTCTATGATACTGGACATCACCTCCACCCTGATTCTGTTGGATGTTTTGATGAGGTCCGAAATTTTACCTTTGACCACCAAAATTATCACCCCTATATCTTTGGGTATTTAATTGGTTATAGGGTTCATTTTGCCCTTGCCCACCAAAACTAATACCTCTATGTCCTCCTCTACTTGGTCGTCAGGATTCCTTAAATTAGGATCCTGTTGTCTGAGACTTGAGGGAATTTCATTTCTGATATTGGCATTTTTGTCCCGTTTCTTCTGCAATTTGTCTACAATTCGGGACAATCTCTCAATATCGGAAGGATGTGTTGTAAAATCATCCTGATTTAAAGGATGTGAATCATCTGCTGTATCATCAGATCTGTTAGAATGGGGTCTTGTATCTGTTTGTAGAAGATTTGGGATTTTGCATCCCGGTCTTAATTTGACTGTAGTTTCACCTTGATCAAACCTCTGAGCTAATTTGTCAGTTTGATCATAATCATCGTCAATAGAATCTGATGTTTTATTTCTATTGACCATATGTTGTCTATCCAAATTATGCTCCGCTAACTGTGCAAGTTGTAGACAAACTGGACAGTTATTACGGGCATTATCATCCCCAGGAATATGTGGTGTGAAATCAATCATGCTTAACATTTTCCTTTTTTTATGTTTTCTGGCGTAAAATTGCCCCATTCTATTCTTTGGAGAGCCAATATTTTTGCCTTTTCATTATTTATAGAAGGAATTATCAAAAAGCTATCAAAATCACAGGTATTGATTTGCAATACACGGGACAGTAGGTAATAAAGGCGGATATACTATCACTTTGTACATGTACGTGTACAACATACATACACGATGCGTTCACCAACGTGGAATTCGGTGTTAAATCGCACGCTTGTTCACAAAAATGTACAGTGATGTTGAATCACCCATGTTTTTTTGTGACTCCTAGATCGCACTTTTAACGTTCAAATACTTGTGGTGAACGCGCGTTTTTAAAGAAAGGGTGAAATTGTACATCTTCACTTTTATCTTTTACTTTAAAAATTTTTGTCGACGGTCCCATCACAGATCAGACCATCGATCCATCGTTGGCGAACGCGAGCAAAAAATTCTGGGCTATCATCAAAAAAACGGTCTGCGGATTCTACATCAGTGATCCAGAATCCGCTATTGTTTTGAGGCGGTGGGTTTTTTCCTATTTATGACGTCATTAGGGGAATTCCCCACTATGGAAATTCCCAAACTCAGCTAATCGACCGATCGGATCGCTCGATTCTCCGCCAATCGACCGATCGGATCGCTCGATTCTCGTAAACTCGATCATACGGCGTTATCTCCCCTCGTCGTGGGGTGGGGGAATATCCTAGGAGATAAATAAAAGTGATCGATATATATAGGAGAGAAAAAAATATAAATAAATAGTTATTTAAAAAAATAAATATATCAAATCGAATAGATAATAAAAAAATATACGTAAATCATGAGCGATTCTCAGACTATTAGAGCGAGGTTTCTTTTAAACATGCTGATGAGAGCATACGCAATCTTCATGAAAGAACAACTACGTCCCATCTTGTTAGAACGATGCGTCGGATGTCGGGATCATCTAGACTTCGATCACGAGAATCATTCGTGTCTGACGATGGAAAGGGAAGATATGGTCGTCATGTATTTCGAACCGGCGTTTGAACGCGTTAAATTCAACGATGTGATCACGTTTTGGAAGAGATTAGTCTTCTGTAAGAATCGAGACAGGCCTACAGATTCGGAAGAACTGAAATTGGCGCGTAGAAATAAAACACATAAAATTTTTATCTAATATTAGAAGAAAAAAAAACAAAAAATGAGAACCAGAAATAAATTGTATCCGACGTGAGTGGACGACGAGGACGAGAAGCCGATCGACGTTTCGCCGACGGCGCCTTCGCAAGAAGAAGGAGAAAAAGGAGAGAGGTATCGCATCGATCAAATCAATAGAATCCAAGAGTATCTAATTCGAGAGAGAGATTCTCGTCGTTCCCTCAAGAAGAAGTATTCGCGTTTCGTGACAGTCGTCAATGCGATCGACACGACACTCATCACGATTTCCCTGGGTTTACACGCGGTCGGCATCGGATTTTTGTCGACGGCGGTCAGCATTCCGATCGTGTTGACCGTAGAAGGAGTGGCTCTCGCCGCCGGATTGTTTAGCACGCTCGGAAACTTTTTGAGTAGGAAATTATATCTGAAGGCGAGGAAACACGACAAGATTCGCGTCTTGGCCGACTCCAAGATCGACACGATATCTGAAATGATCTCTATGGCGTTGAAAGACGGTAGGATATCGGACGGAGAATACTTCGCGATATTGAGCGAGAAAACGAAATACGATGCCATGAAAGAAGCCGTGAGAATCAAGACTCATCAGATCATCAAGGAAGAGATGAAGGATTCTCTCGTGGAAAAGGGGAGGAAAGAGGCCAGGGAGGAATTCAGTAAGATGATAGAACTCAAGAGCAGCGATTGAAAAAAAATATATATATAATAAGAACAGAATTTAAAAAAAAAAAAATATTAAATTTATATATAAAATAAAAAAAACGAAATTAATTTAAATAACTCTTAAAAAATGTATTGCGTAAAGTGTAAGAGAGTTACCGAGACGAGTAATTCGAGAGAAGTGCGAACTAAAAACGACAGATGGATGCTTCGTGGAATTTGCAACGTGTGTGGTTCTGTCAAGACGCGATTCGTCAAAAAAAAGAACGCGAGCAAAGGTAAAGGCATCATGAATAAAATGATCAACAATCTACCTTTCGAAATGCATCTGCCCGGTCACAGTTTCACAGGACCCGGATCGAAATTGAACAAGAGACTCAACGCCGATCTGACTCCCAAATCTTGGAGCAAACCTGTGAATAGGATGGACGTGGCCGCGTACGATCACGATCTGTGCTACGTCGGACATCCCGACACCAAGACTCGCAATGACGTCTGCGACAAAAATATGTTGGGGAGATTGAGAGGCATATCGAATCCGACCAGGAGAGAGATGGAACGTTCGCTGGTCGGCAATCTGATCGATGCGAAACGTTGATTCGGATGGGGCGTTCAAAAAAAAAAGCGCATCTGAAAAGAAGAAGAAACGATTATTGACGAGCGAATTGGCTGAGGAGTTACACAAACCCAAAGTGCGTAAATTTCGAAAGAGAAGGGTGTTCGTGAAGGGTCTGGATGACATTTGGTCTGCCGACTTGGTCGACATGAGATCGTTTTCGAGGTGGAACGAGGGCGTCAAATATCTATTGACGGTCATCGACGTGTTTTCCAAATATGGTTGGATCAGAGCTTTGAAGAATAAATCGGGACCTCTCGTCGCCGAGGCTCTGAAGAGCGTGTTCAACTCGTCTTCTCGAAAACCGAGTAAATTGTGGGTGGATAAGGGAAAGGAATTCTACAACAAGGACGTTCGTCGATTGGTAGACCTCTACTCGATCGGAAATGAAGAGAAAGCCAGCATGGTGGAACGTTGGAATCGAACGATGAAGGAAAAGATGCACAGATACTTCACGGCGAATTCGACCAAGAAATACATATACGGTCTGAACGGTCTGGTCAAAGATTACAACAACACGCGACACAGATTGATCAAGATGACTCCCACGGAAGCTAGCGATCCTCGAAACGAAAAACGGGTCTACACGAATCTATATCCTGAGAGATCTAAGATCAGGAAGAAGTCTAGAACGCCGAAATTTGCGGTCGGTGATCGAGTGAGAATTTACGCTTATAAGAAGCACTTCCAAAAGGGTTATACTTTTCGATGGACCTCGGAAATCTTCGTGATCATCAAAATATTTCACACCGATCCGGTGACTTACGAAATTGAAGCTTTGGATGGAGAAGAGATCATCGGAAAATTTTACGAACAACAATTACAGAAGACGAAGTTTTGATGAAGAAGACAAATTTTTTTTTTATTTACTCTCTTTGACATTTTCTTGTTTACACACATATATATAAGAGAGAAAAAAATAATAATAAAAAATAATTAAAAACTATTTTTAGATAAAAAAAATCAAGTTAATTAATAAACAAAAAATTAAAAATCCTTTAAAATGACAAATATACTAGATATAGCACAAAGCATAGTGAAAGATGAAAGTATTCAAGAATATGAGGTTCACAAATATGAACCGGTAACCGGAACAAGTTTGAACAATGCGGGAGAGATAAGAATCAATGTCGAAACTCAAGATCTATTCGTACATCCTAGCTAGAGTTACATAGTGGTGCAGGGACGTCTCACCAAGGAAGATGGGAGCGACTACGCCGACGACGACACGGTTACTCTATCCAATAATGGCAGCATGCATCTATTCAGTAACATAAAATACATGCTATCCGGACAAGAGATAGAATCTGTGTTTCATCCCGGTCAGGCCACCACGATGTTCGGACTCTTGATGTATCCTGATGATTTTTCGAAATCCAGAGGACTTAATCAGTTGTGGGTGAAAGACACCGTCGGCCCTGCTAGCGCAGGCGCCACCGTGATATTCGACTACGTCGTCAAGACGTCCAGACCTAAAGGAACGTTTTCGTTCAGGATACCTTTGAAACACATCTTCGGATTTGCAGACGATTACAACAAGATCATGTACGGATTCAAACACAATCTGACGTTGATTCGAAAAGGAAACGACGATGCAATAGTGAGACTCACTGCGACCTATGCGGGTAAGATAACTCTACACAAGATATCGTGGTTCGTTCCGCACGTGGAGCCTTCGATCGTGGAGAAAGCGCGTCTCAACAAGATCATAGAATCCAAGAGTAAATTACCCATGGGATTTAGAATGAGACAGTGCGACACAGCTAGCATTCCTCCCTCCACGAATCACTTTGATTGGAGATTGACGGTGAAATTCGCTTTTGAGAGACCGTGTTTCATCGTGGTTGCGTTTCAGACTGATAGGGACGGATCTCAGGAAAAGAATGCGTCGCTGTTCGATCACTGCAGTTTGAGAAACATGCAAGTGTTTCTGAACGCCACGAGATATCCAGCAATCGATTACAATGCATTGTTCGACAAGAACGATTTATGCAGACTGTACGGCGACGCCGCTGATTTTAGAAAGAAGTATCACAGTCTAGACGAATTGATGAGCAATCCTAACATGTCTCCCGGCGAATACAAGTCGATGTATCTCATGTTCGTATTCGACGTCAGTAAACAGAGTGAACGACTCAAGAGTAGCGTGTTAGACATTCAGATCAAGATGCAATTCGATAGGAACATGCCAAGAAGAACCGAAGCCTTTGCCCTGGTTTAAATCATTCCGATTGTCGAGGTCTTCTCTTCGGCAAGGCATCTCTGGAAAACACGCCTAGAAAATCTTTGATTTTCAAATCCTTTGCCGCATTCAGCAGATCGATGTTGGATAGGGGTTCGTTAGGTAAGACGACACCTTCTACGGATATCTTTATTTTCTTATTCATAAATGCGTATATATTTTTTTTATTTAATTTATTATAATTTACTAAAAATGACGTTATTTTTTTTCTATTTTTTTCTTTTTCTTTTTAAACTAACTTTCTCGATGTCACTATCAATTTCTATAATTTTGTGTTCATCTAATTCTTCTTGATTTTCTGGAATCCTATCATCCACAATCGTATCTGGAATCTTATCATCCACAATCGTATCTAGAATCCAATCATCCACATTCATATCATCTAAAATTAGATCCAAAATCCAATGTCCGCATGCCAAAGTGCTTATTTTATCGTCTAACACGAATCTCTTATCGTCGTTGGACGTCAGCGAAATCTTGTTGACTATTTCGGTATACAAGTCGTGATTTTCGCTTCGAATCGATTTCATAGTCTTATACACTGGACCACTTCCTAACAGACAATCTTTATACTCTTGGAAAGAGATGTTTTTCTTCACCACGCATGCTTTAACTCCTTTGCACTTCTTGATCTCTTCATCATCTTCTAGACGATAAGCATACAGTTTGGGTCTCAAGCCCACGAATTTGACGATCTGTTTACCGCCGCTCTCATCCTTAAATTTACCCAACACCTTCTTGTTGTCATTCGATTGAATGTTGGACGGGTGATCGATGGGATAATTGCTCATGTCGAACCACTCGGCCATGTCCGGAGATATATCTCAGTAGACGTCTTTCGCCTCTATCTCGTAAACTAAACTGTCCATGTCGGTGAACAGTAGTTTGGCTTTGTCACCAAATTTTCATTTGACGTAACCGTAGTGAAACTCGTACATCAATTGCTTGCTGATATCTAAGATGATCGGTCCGAGATAATACGGTTTGTTGAACTTCAGGTGCGTCTTTTGCATGTGAACGGCCACTAGATTTTCGTCGAATATGGTTCGGTGTTTGTAATTGGGTTTCGCCACTACTTTTTTAGCTCTTTTCTCAGACGTGATGAGTCGAATGTCAGTTCTCTTCCTGATGTTTTCCATCAATTTGCCGTACATGCAGTTGTTCATGAGTTTGAAGAAATATTTTTCGAAATCGTACTCGGCTCGAGTTCTGAGATTCGTGTTGAAATCGATGTATTTTTTCATCCAAGGCTCTTCGTTGTATCGAATGATGCGATGTATGTCGACTAATTTCATCCCGTAATTGACGTACTGTTTCAAATTCTCGCTGTAGATGACGTAGTTACGTTTGTTAAATAAATTGGGAATGAGTTTTTCCTCATCTCCTTCGTTCGGTTCCATTCGTTCGGGAGCTAGCGGATAATCGTTGTGTGGATCGTGTAATTCTTCCGGATAGTTCAGATCGACTTCTAAAATGCAAGGATAGTCTCTCCATTTTTGCATCTCTTCCAGTTCCTTCACCCATTCGAAATTTCCAATTGGTAAAGGATGACTCATAGCCCAACCATACAGATTATTGGCGTCCCAATACTGTATGTATTTAGTCGACCATTTCGAATCGAAACCTTCTTTCATGTAGGGATTGTTAGCCTCAGAATATCTGTGGGAGATCGAGACGCCACCTCTCGCAGCCCTTTCGAACATGAGCAACATGTCCACGTCGGATAATAATTCCAATTGGACTTCGGTGGTCTTCAACAGAGTGTCCCATGCCAGACCGGGTGCGGTGAAATACCAAGCGGGATGCAGATCGGAATTTTGACGACTGACGTCTCGAAAATTTTTGAACACGTCTGCCAAGAGCAGAACGTCGGTCTTCAGATAGAGATCATGATAATCTCTCATGGTTTTCATATCGAATGATTTCCACACGTTTTTGGCGTGTTCGTAATTCTCGTCAGAAATGTCGGATTCGTATAATTTTGAATAAAAATCATCTTTCGAGGGTAGTGCGGTGTCTTCGAATCTCTTTAGATCGTTCATGTAATCGTAAGGATAGACTCCTTTCCTCAACATGACGTCTACTCGTTCTCTGAAATGTTCGCTCGTGATTTTAAATTTATCCTTGCTCATGTTATCGACTAATTTTTCCAGAGCGGTCGACATGAATTTAAAACTGTCGATGAAACGTATGCATCTACGAATGGATTTCATTTTTTTTTCAACGTCTCTCCGTCGATTACTCTTTTCTTCTCCATGAGCTTCCATTTCGTGAAGGAAATGTATCTTTCTTCGCTGTTCGTGATGCAATTTAATTCTTCGTGTGAGGTGCCAAGATTTTTCACGAACAGATGACTGTCGTAACCCGAGAGATTGTGAAACACCACCGGATAGAAAGCGGCATCTCGATATTTTAAATTACACTTGCTGTGAGCCGGACTGCGATACAGACCCGTGTAATGATCGTGGTCTCTAACCTTCTTATTTTCCTCCGAATTCTCATCGAACGATTGTCTGCATATGTGACATTCGGTGGCTCTGTTATTTTCGTCCTGCTGCTCCCGCATGATGATCATTTTCGCTGGAGTTTTGAATTTGTTGTATAACATTTAAATTTTCGATTCTAACTCTTCCACGAACCTTTGTGCCACGTCGTCGTCTTCGCACTGTTTCGTGTAGGTGAAGGGACCCATGTCGTGTTGCGAATTGAAAGTGCATTTCACGTAAATGCAATAGCCTGAAGGTATGTGTTTTTGATATCTTTCGACGTAACTTTGAAGAGCGTTGGGTTGACAGGAACTCATTTTCGCGGTGAAACATTCGAAATCGGCGTACACGACGAATGGTACTTTTAACCTTCTATTGTGATTTTCAAACTTCACGATGGTGTTGGGTTTGGGCATTTCGACGCCGACACCTTGATTTTCGTTGCAATATTCATGATGTTTCGCTAACGATTTTTCGCTCTTAAATATGTTCATGCAATTGTAACATAAAGATATCTTTCCTTTATGATTATTATTTTCTTTCGACAGTAATCAGGTTGGATGTTTAACCCAACAATAATGACGATTGTCACCATTCGAAATCAATAATAAAATAATCGTCTTTTCTCTTCCGTGATACAAAGTCTGTCTGAGAGGATAGATCTTTTGTTTTTCGTCATCGTATCCTAAGACGTTCACCGCTACAGTGGGATTTTGAGCCTCGAAACGTTCGATATGTTTTAACTCTGTTGGAAAAGTCACTCCGGTCCAATCGAGATTTTTAGAAGTTTCCTCATAATGAGAAACTCTATCGGAGTTCATTTTGACAGGGTATAAAGTGAAGGTGACTGCCCATTTAAAACACTGATCATCTTTATTTCTCACGTTGACCATGGCGTGTTTCTTAGTCAAGAAATACGGTAATTCCAAGTAGGAAGATCCTTTCAATGGTTCGTTTTTATTCATGTGAATTTTGAGTTTCAACACCTCATCGAACGTCCAATTACTACCTTCATGTTGATAATTCGCGAGAGACGTCAACATCTTGTCTTTCATCTTTTCGAAAACGTCTGACAGATCTGAACCTCGAAATATGGGTTCGATGTTAGATCTGAAATATGCATTTTTCACGATGCTCTCGCCGGACTTCACGTTGATTTTATTCATTATGCAATGGAGTATCATCTTAATTTTTAATCCCACGTTCATGTATTAGCGAAACAAATCCAATACTTCTTTCTTCACCCGTTCCATGAACAATTTTGGATCGACTTTCTTCAACGAGGGAACCACATCGAAAGTTTTAAAAATGCCTTTGATCGCACTCTCCCATTCTACAGGTTTTCGATTGGAATAGTTCCGCAACGAGTCGTGTTACATATTCTTCTCCTTTCTCTTCGTTGATTGCTCGTTGAATTTCGCTCGATATATCTCGTTTGTCTTGAATCTGAAGTGCATCACTCGTTTTCGTTTTAGTTTTTCTTTTCTTTTCTTTTCTTCGGAAACTTGATGTTCTTCGATGGCTTTTCGTTTAGTCGTCTTCTTATTTTTCACAATCGAAACTTTTTTGTTTTTTTTCGACGTCGACATTTCGATTCCTTTTACTATCTTCTCATTTTTCACAACCGATGCATCTTTTGACGTCGTTGCTATCGACATTTCATTTGCCTTTCTAGCATTTCGCAAATATTCTTGTATGACATCAATTTTTTTTGATTTAGTTCTATGATTTCTGAAATCTGAAATTTGTAATAGTTTACAAATCTCGTTTAACTGAGGTATGGTTTTCTCATTTAAATTTACTATTGTTTTATCTGTTTGCTTCATTTGTAAGAATATTTTTTTTTTTGAATTTTGTATTAAATAATTTGTTAAAAAAGTTTTGCTTTTTTACTCTTTTTATATATATAATAATAAAAAAAAAAAAAAAAAAAAGAAAAAAAAGTTAAATTTTAAATTCAATTTTTTTCTTTAATGTGTTTTTTATTCAAAAACAATTTAAGACCGCTTTTATTTCTCGTTTGCAAAATGAACAGATTTTCTCGTCTTCGGAATAACATTATCTACAGTAACGCAGGTGTGCGCACAGTAGAAACAAGATGTTTGCGACACCTTCACAGACCAGACACTTGGTGGACGTTTTGCTCGGCTCGTTTTCAACGAGTGATGATAACTCGTCTGCTTCTGCCATGAATTTGAGGAGATGTTCTAAAGTTATGAATTGAGACAGGGTGTTGTTCGCATTGTTTAACGCATTGTACAATTGTTCCTTGGTGTGTCTGAGTTGTAACATATCCATCAATAATTTTTGGTTTTTATCTCTATCCCTTTCTTTGTCTTGGATTTTGATCAATCCCAACGTTAGGATCTTGTTCAAATAATCACATTCGCCTTTTTTAATATTACTTATGTGTTCCAGTAAAGGTCTGTCGTGAGGTTCCCAATTCATCAAATGTAAGTTACAACAAAAACATTTGACTTTGTCGCCTCTACCCACGAAAACGAAACCCGCGGTGGCTAAATCTTCGGGTTTTTGAGCGAGATACGAAGGCCAATTTTTAAACGTTTGAAGTCTTGCACATTCTAGACTATAATTCGGATGTTTGGACTTGATCATTGTTTTTACCTCAAAATTGAGTTTGTAAGAATATTTTTTTTTAACATTTATTTATATATAAAGAGAAATAAAGAGAAACTTTTTTAACAAATTATTATTTAAATACAAAATTTAAAATATACATTATTTGCAAGAATTCATAAAAACCAAATAATCGATCATGACAACAACATCTAAAAGATGCGAATTGAGATTGAAACGAGACGAAGCGTATGAGAAATCTGGTTTTAATATTTATACATTACAACCACACGATCCCATCGAATTGAATGAGGTTGAGATGGTGGACTTAGAGTGCTACTACTACAAATATCGAATGTGTTTGAATGTAGATGAAGCCGCGCTCAATTTGTTTTACGAGTACCAAAGCGAACTACTGAATAATATCATCGTCGCCAAAGACAGAAAATTCGACAGGGGTGATTTATTGTTGTCCTATGGAGATTACATATATCCAATAATCTCACCTGAACTCGTGAACAAATCGGGTGGTGAGAGCACATTCGCCTATGAAAAAAAACTCAAAAGAGTAAAGATAAACATTTACACCATTTTCGTAAGTGGAAAAATGATGAATGTCATCATGCTAATAACGGACTTGGAAATATAAACAATAGAGAGATTGAAATGTTAAAATTTAACTTTTTATATATATATAAAGAGAAAAAAATCTTTTACTAAAAAATTTTACATTAAAAAATTAAAAATTAAAAAAACAACTTTTTTATATATATATAAAGAGCAAAAAAACTTTTTAAACAAATTATTATTTAAATACAAAATTTAAAATATACATTATTTGCAAGAATTCGTAAAAACAAAAAAATAAATAATCGATCATGAGGACAACAACACCTAAAAGATGCGAATTGAAATTGAAACGAGTCGAAACGAATAAGAAATTCGGTCATAAAATCTATAGATTACAACGACACGATCCCATCGAATTGAACGAGGTCGTGACGAAAGGCTTAGAGCACAAATACGACAAATATAAGATGCCTTTGAAATTGGACGAAGCCGTGCTCGATTTGATTTATGAGTGCCAAAGCGATCTGCAGAACATCGTCATCGCCGAAGATAGAGAATTCGACAAGGACGATTTGTCGTTGCCCTATGAAAATTACATATTTCCAAACATCTCATTCGAACTCATGAAGAAATTGGGTGGTGAGAGCGAGTTGACCGATGTAAAAAAACTCAAAAGAGTAAAGATAAACATTCAACACATTTTCGAAAAAGGAGAAGACACGAGTGTCAACATGCTAATAACGGACTTGGAAATATAAACAAGAGAGAGATTGATTTTTAGCGAAGAAAAATGAAAAAAAAAAAAAAAGTAATGAGATCATCTTTTGATCTCATTTTTTTTTGTTTCTTCGCACTCTATCTCGCAATATTCGTCATTATCGTCTAATTGTTTCTCCACCTTTTTATCCATTTTAAATATATTATTTTATACTTTCTATGATTTATATTTTATACAATTTTATATTAAAATAACATATTCAAAATTGGTATGTTCTTAAACGGCGAATTCTCACCGAACAACAAACCCTTACCGAATCGCTCAACATTCCGTCCACTCTTCAGATAGAGACTGTTTCCTCTCAGAGAGTTGCCACCTCTAACGGGTTCTAGATACAATCCTTTACCGCTGTCGTCTACGTGGACGCGACACAAGGCTCCTCCCTTCTTCAAAAAAAGTCCGCTGCCACCCATTAATTTCTCAACTGCCGAACTAGCGAGTTCCGTGAGAGCTCCCACGCCGAGAGTCTTTCCGAGAAAGGGTAGCGCCCTTGCGGCAAAGGGTAATGCTTTTGCGGCTATTCCTGCCAATAGCGGTAGGAAACCACCTTTCATTCTCAAATTGTATCTCAAATGAGCGGGACTCATTCTCACCGTCAACCCTCTTCCATCGCGAATCGCTTTCTCCATCCTTTTGATTTGACTTCTGGTCCAGGCGATCGAATCCTGACCACCTCTCGTCAGATCTTCGTGAGTGAATTTGAATCTCACCGCCTCGCCTCGAGTTGCTAACCTTCTCTTTATCTGTTTGCTTCATTTGTAAGAATTTTTTTTTTTTTGAATTTTGTATTAAATAATTTGTTAAAAAAGTTTTGCTTTTTTACTCTTTTTATATATATAATAATAAAAAAAAAAAAAAAAAAAAAAAAAAAAAAAATTGAATTTTAAATTCAATTTTTTTCTTTAATGTGTTTTTTATTCAAAAACAATTTAAGACCGCTTTTATTTCTCGTTTGCAAAACGAACAGATTTTCTCGTCTTCGGAATAACATTCTCTACAGTAATGCAGGTGTGCACACGGTAGAAACAAGATGTTTGCGACACCTTCGCAGACCAGACACTTGGTGGACGTTTTGCTTGGCTCGTTTTCGACGAGTGACGATAACTCGTCCACTTCCGCCATGAATTTGAGGAGATGTTCTAAAGTTATGAATTGAGACATGGTCTTGTTCGCGTTGTTTAATGCATTGTACAATTGTTCCTTGGTGTGTCCGAGTTGTAACATATCCATCAATAATTTTTGGTTTTTATCTCTATCCCTTTCTTCGTCTTGGATTTTGATCAATCCCAACGTTAGGATCTTGTTCAAATAATCACATTCGCCTTTTTTAATATTACTTATGTGTTCTAGTAAAGGTCTGTCGTGAGGTTCCCAATTCATCAAATGTAAGTTACAACAAAAACATTTGACTTTGTCGCCTCTACCCACGTAAACGAAACCTGCGGCGGCTAAATCTTCGGGTTTTTGAGCGAGATGCAAAGGCCAATTTTTAAACGTTTGAAGTCTTGCACGTTCTAGACTATAATTCGGATGTTTGGACTTGATCATTGTTTTTACCTCAAAATTGAGTTTGTAAGAATATTTCTTTTTAACTTTTATTTATATATAAAGAGAAATAAAGAGAAACTTTTTTAACAAATTATTATTTAAATACAAAATTTAAAATATACATTATTTGCAAGAATTCATAAAAACCAAATAATCGATCATGACAACAACATCTAAAGGATGCGAATTGAAATTGAAACGAGACGAAGCATATGAGAAATCCGGTTTTAATATCTATACATTACAACCACACAATTCCATCGAATTGAATGAGGTCGAGATGGTGGACTTAGAGCGCTACTACTACAAATATCGAATGTGTTTGAAAGTGGATGAAGCCGCGCTCGATTTGTTTTACGAGTACCAAAGCGAACTGCTGAATAATATCATTGTCGCCGAAGACAGAGAATTCGACAGGGGTGATTTATTGTTGTTCTATGGAGATTACATATATTCAATAATCTCACCTGAACTTGTGAACAAATCGGGTGGTGAGAGCGCATTCGCCTATGAAAAAAAAACTCAAAAGAGTAAAGATAAACATTTACACTATTTTCGTAAG
The DNA here is from genome assembly GCA_031216915.1 of Pictodentalium vernedei. Lineage (NCBI taxonomy): Eukaryota > Metazoa > Mollusca > Scaphopoda > Dentaliida > Dentaliidae > Pictodentalium > Pictodentalium vernedei. The sequence goes on from CM062295.1 coordinate 583,588,044, forward strand.
TGGAAAAATGACGAATGTCAACATGCTAATAACGGATTGGAAATATAAACAATAGAGACATTGAAATGTTAAAATTTAACTTTTTATATACATATAAAGAGAAAAAAAACTTTTACTAAAATATTTTACATTAAAAAATTAAAAATTAAAAAACAACTTTTTTATATATATATAAAGAGCAAAAAAACTTTTTAAACAAATTATTATTCAAATACAACATTTAAAATATACATTATTTGCAAGAATTCGTAAAAACAAAAAAACAAATAATCGATCATGAGGACAACAACACCTAAAAGATGCGAATTGAAATTGAAACGAGTCGAAACGAATAAGAAATTCGGTCATGAAATCTATAGATTACAGCGACACGATCCCATTGAATTGAACGAGGTCGTGACAAAGGGCTTAGAGCACAAATACGACAAATATAAGATGCCTTTGAAATTGGACGAAGCTGCGCTCGATTTGATTTACGAGTGCCAAAGCGATCTGCAGAACATCATCATCTCCGAAGATAGAGAATTCGACAAGGACGATTTGTCATTTCCCTATGGAAATTACATATTTCCAAACATCTCATTCGAACTCGTGAAGAAATTGTGTGGTGAGAGCGAGTTGACCAATGTAAAAAAACTCAAAAGAGTAAAGATAAACATTCAACACGTTTTCGAAAAAGGAGAAGACACGAGTGTCAACATGCTAATAACAGACTTGGAAATATAAACAACAGAGAGATTGATTTTTAGCGAAGAAAAATGAAAAAAAAAAAAAAAAGTAATGAGATCATCTTTTGATCTCATTTTTTGTATTTCTTCGCACTCTATCTCGCAATATTCGTCATTATCGTCTAATTGTTTCTCCACCTTTTTATCCATTTTAAATATATTATTTTATACTTTCTATGATTTATATTTTATACAATTTTATATTATAATAACAAATTCAAAATCGGTATGTTCTTAAACTGCGAATTCTCACCGAACAACAAACCCTTACTGAGTCGCTCAATGTTCCGTCCACTCTTCAGATAGAGACCGTTTTCTCTCAGAGAGTTGCCACCTCTAACAGGTTCTAGATACAATCCTTTACCGCTGTCGTCTACGTGGACGCGACACACGGCTCCTCCCTTTTTCAAAAACAGTCCGCTGCCACCCATTAATTTCTCGACTGCCGAACTAGCGAGTTCCGTGAGAGCTCCCACGCCGAGAGTCTTTCCGAGAAAGGGTAGCGCCTTTGCGGCAAAGGGTAATGCTTTTGCGGCTATTCCTGCCAATAGCGGTAGGAAACCACCTTTCATTCTCAAATTGTATCTCAATTGAGCGGGACTCATTCTCACCGTCAACCCTCTTCCATCGCGAATCACTTTCTCCATCCTTTTGATTTGACTTCTGGTCCAGGCGATCGAATCCTGACCGCCTCTCGTCAGATCTTCATGAGTGAATTTGAATCTCACCACCTCACCTCGAGTTGTTAACGCTCTCTTAAGTTTCTTCCTCTGTCCTGCGGATATGTTCACGTTTTTAACCACGTATTCTGTCATAATTCTGTTTTTTTTTTAAATTATTTACTTCAATTGTTTCTTGTTTAATAATTATATTAAAATAATTTTGTAAAATTAATATTGCGTTTATTTTATTTTGTTATCTATATATATACACAATATTTTTTTTTTTTTTTGCTTTTATATTTCTCTTATGTGAAATCGTATCGTCACTGTCTCTCCGCGAAGATCTAACAGTTCACCATTTTGATCCGTCAACATGGTTTTGCGACTATACAACTTGTCTAAAATCACTGGTAGATAAACTAAATTTTGAGGTCGCTCCACGATCTTATAACGCGGCGACACATTTGGAAAGAAGGAATAGATCGTCGGTTGAGCGCTACCATTCACGTAACTTCCAGCAATCACATCGCCGTAGATGTGATTGAGATTCTTGAGATCTTGGCGAAAGAGACATAGAAAATTAGCGTTCTCCCTTATCGTCTGTCTGGGCAATCGAAAATAATTCTGCAACAGGTAGAAATAGTCCACGTTGCTGTGTCGACCCCTAACGTAATACGATTCGCATCGGTTCTGTCTCTCCAAAAGCAGATCGTCGAAAATCATGAGATTCTTATCTTCCGATTTCAGTTCCCTAGGATCCGGAATGTCGCTAGCATTCTCATAAAATCGACACTCGACATTCGAAGATGCATTTCTCTTCATCAGCTCCATCGCCGCACCGTCCAAAATGGTCGAAAGTGGAGCTCCGCTCTTGTCGAATTCCTCCCTACTATCAAAGATTCTGGCTATGACGTCCTTGGGCAATCTACGATCCATGCACTCTCGAAGCAATCTGTATTCGGGTTGAAACAAGCTCTTGCCAAACACGAACAATCTGTCGTAATCCAACCAGTCGGGTCGGGACAACAGATTCATGAACAGATTGGTCTTTCCACAATTCGATTTTCCCACTATCAAACCTCTTATGCTCTTGGGAAAGAACTCGTTATTCGACCTCTTGGTCGCAGCGTCGTTCCAAGACATATCTTTAATTTTCATCTTTGTTTTATTTTTTTGTTGTTGTTATTTTAGATTCTTTTCAAACGCAAATTGTTTATGTTTTTCAAACTCTGTTTTTAATGTTATTATTTATTTATATCGCACCGTCGCGAGTTCTCTTCAATCCGGGTCCACTCGTCATTTTGGCTAAATCTTGTATGGGCACCACAGCATCCTTAAAATCTTTCCAACTTTTCGGTGTTCGCTCTAACGCAGCTCGCTTCGCCGGCGGACTGATCAGCTTGTCGATCAATGCGTCGGCTGCTCTCTTGCCAGCCACAGAAGCTATCCTACCACTGGCTTCGGAAGCGGCTTTCTTACCAGCATTCAAAGCCGTCTTCTTACCGACCTCAAACGCGGTCGATGCGAGTTTTCTACCCGCGTCGCCCGTGAACGCTCGCATTATAGAATCGACGATGCCAGAACCGCCTTGAACGTATGTCCTGACGTATCCCCTGTTCTTTATCACCAACATATTTTATTTTTATGATATATTTTTGTTTTTTTCACTGGTAAATCGTTTTGTTGTTTAAATACTTTTTTATTATTCTAGTGTAAGAATTTACTGTTTTATTTTTTTGTTTGTTTGTTTGTTTGTTTGTTTGTTTCTCTCTACTTATTATATACACATCAATCCTTCAATTCGTTCATCAGCCTTTCATACTGGTTTTTATTCAAAACCTTCTGTCTTAACAATTCGTCAGATATAGTAACTATCTGATTATCTAATCCCGTGTTACCAGCCCATCTGCTCGCCACCAACAAACTCAATCTCTGAGACAGAGCGTCGGAATCGCTCGGAAGAAAAGTGGTTTTCACCCCTTTGCCAGTCACCGATTCGACGAACTTCTTGTTCATATCCCATATGGGTTTCACCACTTTCGTCCACTTGTAACCTCTGTTGGCTTTGGGTCTCGTCTCTCTGGCATCGTTATTTCTCTTCATGGCGTGAGTCTGAATCAGAATGTCACCATAATTGTCGAAATCCTGTTCCGTGTAATCTCCAGGCTTGTCAAAAAGGAGCAATTTGCGCAGTCCATCAGTTATTTTATACTTATTCGAAACGACAATTAAATCTTCATCATCCATTTCCACTTCTGTGTCGCCTACAAAAGTTTTACCGTCAGAATCCTTATAAATTCCATACAACAGATCTCTCTTACCACCATCCTCGGACGACGTGGCACTATCAGTGGTGATAGTCGAAGCTCTATCGTCGCTCTCACTCACGTCGGTTTCGATTCTCATGGTAACGTAATCCGGTGTAGATTGAAAGGAATACTGTTTTGTAAAACTACCGGGCAACGAACCCATTCTCAAAGAACTCTCTTTTATGGGTCTCAATTCTTCAACTATCTCCTTCTTGCTTCGTTCTTGAACACCCGTCACGGGTTTAAATATTTTTGTGGCCTCGCGTTTCAGTTCCATCTCTCCAAGACGTCTGCTTCTGTCAGCCGAATGAATGCTCTTCTTGGCACGTTCATATTCGCTTAAAAGTTGATCACGACATTTAGCATCCATCTGTAAAAACATTTTTTCGTTTTTAAATTATTAATATTTCCTTTGAGTATGCTAATGTGAGTTATTTATTATTTTCAAAATTAAATGTATAATTATTTTTATGTTTTAAGTAAATAAAAATCTTCTGTCTTTAATATAATAACTAAAAAACCAGTTGAGAAAAAACATTTTACAAAATGAAACCTCGATAAATTGTTAAAAAATATTAAAATAACATCCGTTTCAAACGTGTTAAAAATCAGAAAGAACATGAATAATTAAAATCTCGAATAAAAAACATGTCAGTAAATGTAACGCTTTTCAAAAAAAATAACTTCAATCAATCTTTTGAACTGTTTCCGCTTTCATCCATATAATAATTTTTCAGTTAAACCATTTAACTGACAATTGACTCATTTGAATGAAAACCCGTAATACATTTCGAGGGTGACAAATGGCGTTCTCAGTAAGTTTATACAGTAAATGTCACTTTGACATGCAACCTGCTTGTCAGTTTGATAAAAACAGACTGATGATTGGAGACTGACACCCGAATGGAATGGTTTAACGCGCCGAAGGCGCGCAGGGAAGGTATGGAGAACAAGCCCCTTTCAACCCTCAGTGACTGGACAATAAAATCCACAGCGCTTCCTTCGTGAATAATTATATTCACGTGTCAGAACGAGCTTTATCGCAGAGTAACTCAGTGTAATGATACACATTATTTTGATAAAATTTATTATTATTTTACATTTGGATTCACGTAGATTTCTTCTCGCATTTTTTTTGTGTGGCCGATCCTGGAGGATCTTCGCCAATGATGATTGTAGTGCGCAGGAGCTCTATTTATACTGTACAAGTGGAGATACCCATCATGGAATTTTAAAAAAAAACTTAGTTTTTTCTGTTGAGTTTGGAAAAATCCACTATGGGTATCCCCACTTACGTCAGAAATGGGAATACACATCGTGGGATTTTAAAAAAAAAATTAGTTTATTTCTGTTAAGTTTGGAAAAATCCACTATGGGTATACCCACTTACGTCAGAAGTGGGGATACCCATAATGGATTTTCAAAAAAACTCAGTTTTTCTGTTGAGTTTGGAAAAATCCGCTATGGATATCCCCACTTACGTCAGAAGTGGGGATACTGTAATGAAATGCCCTCCACGGAGCACGTCGGGTTAACCTCCGTGGGTCGCGTCGGAGTCATATGATTGCACTTGGGAGTCTCGGCTCCCGAAGTGTTAATCAGTTAATCAGAGTGGCCAAGTCCTACTTGGAAATAATTCTCTGTTGAATAAACTTTAATAAGTATAAACGCTGTTCTCAGGCACAAGTTATGTAATTTTATTCATATTCTTAGTATATTTGCATTGCATAACATCAGTGCAACTGACCTAAAAGTACTCTGCACACTTGCTACAGAAGTGGAGCACGAGACACGAAATTAGACAATAGTCTGACCTAAAGTAACCTTACTAAGGTGTTTTCGACAGAATTTGATATTATGATTGGCATATTAGCTAGTATAAGCCTAACCTATGATAACCCCATCAGAATGCTTTTGACAGATTTTAGCATTGTATACTGACCCGACCTAACCTCAACACACCCAGTATCACTTTCAGCTCTGAGAATTGTGCAAGATAGCACGTTCGAGGGGCGGTACTATCGGTGTTCAAATTGTACACCTACTAAATGCCAGTGTGCTTTTAAATGCGAGAACGCATACTATTAGCATAGGATACCCACAGGATGCCCTACTATCCCGGAATGGAAGTAAGGGGTTAAGAAATACCTCTCCGCCATCTTGGGGTATAAGTGGTGTTCTGTGGTGTTTTATGACGTCAATTAAACAAGATCTGCCCGAGTAAGCACGAATTAAACTGTATATAAACCCACGGAATCATCCGAGTTGTTACTTCCCTCTGGTCTTCCATCGTGTAAGAAGTCACTCTCCTATTCTCGTGGAAGAACGCCGCCGAACGCTGCCAGGCCAGACAACAGTTCCAGACACAGGACGCGATGAGAGCGATGCGATAATTTCGACTTAGTCTCATTTCGTATCTGATATATTTTATAAATTTACCAGAGAGAGAATATTTCCTCACAGTTTAAATTGTAGGAACCTTATTTAGGGTTTTGTGAATACACGTAGAAAACTGTAAGTAACTTTTATGTGTTTTGAATTCACCCTTTTGCTGCGGCTGCAGTATCAAGAATTGTTGCAGACTCCACAGAAACTGGTTGCCTCCTAGACTGAACATTTAAATTGTCCTGTGGCCACTTGCCACGATTGTAGTCCTAACCCAAATCCACTAGATGAACATTTTTCCGGGGTACTTAACCCTGCTATGCCACAGGCCAGTTTATATGGTGCCGTTCGTCAGGATGTGGACTCTGACTTCTAACTCTCTTGAAACGATTGGGTGAACATTCTAGAAACATTTATTAACCCTAACGGACCCAGTGAAGCTGAAATTGACTGAAAACGTTGCCGCTGGGGAGCACAGTGAACTTGTGAGAACTTTTTGCTAAATATTTATGAGGGACAGACATCCCTTAATTTTACTGGTAAATTGAATGCCTGGCAGCTGAAATTTCTAAGGCAGCAGACGCAGACAGCACCCTCTGAATCCAAAACTGGTACAACTCCATGGTGGAACTGGTTGCATGTCCAACGTACCATTATTTACACTGACGCTGACCGCCAATTGCTGTCACATCCAAACCATGCTCGACTGGTCGCACCGAGTGTTGCTCATCAGATATATTGAACTTTTGCCTGAACATCAGAGAAAAACGGAAACTCAAACAGTTGTGAAAAATCTCGAGGAATTCCAGGAAATTCTGAAAAGACAACCGCGTGTGTTTCAACAGTTATAGTGCTAGCAAGGTAGGTGCAATTTTCTTCATTTTACGTTCATTAACAGCAGAAAAATTAAATTGTAAATTACCTTAGTAGAAGTAAAATTCATTGAATAATTAAAAATGGCCTCACCGCCGACAGACAGAGAGCTGCGGTCGATGGATGAAATTACTCAAGCGAAACAGGAAAAGGAAGGTCTTGTGGGTCAGTATGAGCTGCAACTCGCTGAACTGGGCACTCAAGCTCAGAGCTTGTCGCAGCAGCAAGCTGCCTCACAACAAACCCCTCAACAAACGCAGACAGCCCTCGCCCAAGTTAAAGCAGAACTGGTACAGCAGAAAGCTGATTTAGAATTACAGCTGGCTAATGAGAAAGGTACTGCACAAGCGAAACTGCGTAGAGTCAAAAATCAATTGGCAGACGCTGAAAAACGAGCCAACGACCCCACGTCTTCTGCCATAATCGACCTGCATGAAACCATGCGCCAAAGTGAAAAGAGTAATGCAAAGACTGCTAACGCCACTCAGGCTCAGTCTATTCATTCCCATATTAAAAAATTTGACGGGAACCCCCTGAATTTTCGGGGTTGGATAAAATCTCTTGACCTTTTCTGTGAGACAAATGATGCAGAAGAGAAGCGACGACCTAAAATCGCCGCTCAAACCAGTGACTTTGTAGTTGCTGATTTTATTTTAAGATCAATGAAGAAAAATCCTGAAATGCCTTGGTCCGAACTGTATGGCGAACTGAAAAGTCGCTATAGCGCCACTATGGATAACTCCATGGCTACCAATCAGTTGCGCCATATGCGACAAGGGAAAAATCAAACCCTTGTCTCATATGCTGAGCAACTGCTTGATCTTGCGAAAGACGCCTTTGATCAGGAGATTGATAACCCCACCATCCAGAAAAAACCTCTCAGATTACTTTTGTGACGGGTTGTATGACAACGATGTTCGGATGAAACTAATCCGTCGCATGCCCAAGACACTAGAAAACGCTGTTAGTCAAGCATCATTTGAAAATGCCGTGAAAATCAAATTTCGCGCCCGTTCTGAGGCCGCCAAAGGAAAAGCGCCCTTTGGGAAGGCATTTGACCGACAATATGAAGAATATGAGCGCTATCGGGACCCTGTATTTCGCGACCCCATCGACGAACAGGAAGAACATGTAGATCTCCCTTTGGAGACGAGAGACGAGACTCCCATGGACATAGGTGTGGCACGCCGACGCCATAAGGTGAATATCTTAACGAAAAACTATAGTGGAGGTTATGCGCGACCTCCATATCAGAATCAGAACAAAAATCAGTACAATAGTCAATACCGAAATAGGGGAGGACAAAATTACAACAGATATCAGAAACCGACACGATTTTCACGACCGGTTTGCAATCGTTGTAACCGCGTTGGTCACGTGAAACGTGATTGCCACGTTAACTTGACCAAGCAGGTGAGAACACTTGATATTCAGCCAGCAGGTGAAAGGTCACCAGGGGCGACCTTTTGCTGCTTTCGCTGTGGGAAACCAAACCACTTCGCTCGCGATTGCCGAGTCAATTTAAACGAAGGGAACTCTGCCCATATGGGGCAATGAGCAGAGTTAATGAGAAGTCACATGCTCCCAACAGAAGTGAAAATGGAAATCACCAGGGAGACGTGAAAATTAATGTACAAAATGAAAGTATTCAGTCTCAAACAAGGAGAACCAAAAATGATTCTCCTCCAGTGCAAAGTAAAACCATTCCATGCACGAGGTGTGGTCAGACCACACATAATAGGAAAAATTGTACAGTAAAATTCACAACCATTCCTCTGACTGGCAGGCCTAGGAAACTCAAGGCCAACTCACAAAATGGCTGCCCTGCAAAGGACAGTCAGCCTGCAAAATGTACTTCACAAAATTGTTTCAGCTATCAGACCACCAGTGGTCTAGAAGTAAAAGTATACAGGACTGGAATAACTCAGGTAGCCACTGACGCTATGTTGAATGCGGCTAATAGCCAATTGACCCATGGCGGAGGTGTTGCCAGAGTTATAGCTCTTGGAGCTGGTCCAGCCCTTGAACAAGAATGTCAATAATATATTCAACAGCATGGAAATCTTCCAGTAGGTGAGAATATGACTACCACTTGTGGAATGTTGCCATGTTTAAGTGATACATGCTGTGGGACCGCGCTGGAATGATCACAGTGATAAAAATAAATGTCTCAATGTCTTATACAGCACTGTACAAAAAGTATTGCAGGTATGTGACAACGAAAATTTTGTAAACATAGCTATCCCACTCATTAGTAGCGGGATATATGGTGTACCTAAACAGAAGTGTGCAGATGTTTATGTGAGAGTTCTACAAAACTTTACTCCTAAACAATTAAAAGAGATACACATTGTAGATGTAGACCCTGATATTATGATTTATATGAAAAATGCTTATGAAAATCAAATTATGAAAAAGTCTTGTGACTATAATCAACCAGGTAAGCAGGGTTGTGTTGAAATAAATCAACAGAAACAGGAAGTATTTGAATCAGGAAATAGGAATCCAAGAATAAGGAGCCAAGAGAAATTACTTGGGAAAAACCCAAAACTACAAAACAGGAAAAACCCAAGGGGAAGTAACTGGAAAAACCCATGTCAACAGGAAGTGAAACACTCTATGGAAACCAAGGGAAATAACTTAGTAAACAATGATGATTACCCAAATGGGGAACAACAGCAACAAAAACTTCTCAACTGGAAACAGTAACCATAAATTATGGGGCTGCTTCTTTGAATAGTGTCTTAGTGAACATCAAAGGACAGCGAGTACGTGCCTTATTAGATACAGGGCACTAATTTCGGTTGGTGTTTAAGATTTTTCCAAAACAAAACTTTGGAAAAATCTTAAACACCAACCGAAATTAGTTGGTGATAAAAATTCTTTGCCTCGCATTACAGGTATTACTGGGAATGACAGTCTCCCTCGAGGAAAAGTTCGACTTGAATTTTATATTCAAGGAATTTATCAGGTGCATGAGTTCTTAGTAATAAATGAATTGAATCGAAGTATGTTATTAGGAATGGATTGGATTAGGGGCAATCGAGTTAATTTATATTGGGAATTTCATAAATTGAGATTAGATGGTCACTATGTACCCATTGTTCAAGATATACAAGTGAGTTGTCTTACTAGACTGATCAATCAGGTGGAACTTAAACCACAGTCCACTTGTTTGTGTACAGCAAAAGCTTCCGGTGCAAAATCTGTCTTTGACACAAAATACTTAGAACATCATGGACTGACTAAAGGTCACGTGGCTGAACAGCCTGGCCTCTTGGTCAGTAACAGTATAGTCAGTCACATTTATTTTGTTTTATTGCACTTGATATATAATTGTTTACAGTCAGTTTTAAGTTCTCATAGTTGACATCGTTTGTAGTCATAAAAGTAATATTCAATCCTTGAAAAATGGCCACTGCATATGCATACCGTATAGTTAACCCAACTTCAGAAGATTTTCTTCTGGAGCAATTAGAGTACTGGACACAGAGATTTCGTATTCCTGTACCTATGATCTTTCACAACGGTGCTTCCGCTTTTCAGCGTAAAATCCGTGTGTGGGATGTGGTACAGTTAAACGAAGTCACCGGTCACTTAGAATTGATTCGAACTCAAGTTTTGTACCGGTATTGTCTCCATACAACGGAAGTAGGACGCGAACTGATGATGCCTCACATAGTGGTAATCGAACATGAGGCTCATTTAGCAACCCCTCTGGAGGCAGCACGATCAAGCCGTACGAGTGTCATTCATTATTGGAATGACCAACAGTGGGACGGAACATATTATGATCAACGAATCCCTTATGAATCGGAGAATGGGATCGATACATTCATCACATCTACTCCGGTCCGTCCATTTTGCCCTAGTGAATATAGTCAAATCTCCCTACCTGAATTACCCCGCGAATATCGAATGATCATTGGTGAAACCTTCCATCATGTGCAGGTGGAACATACCTATGAATGGGAAAATGCACAATACAGTTATCAAGTCTTGCAATCCTCGCTTGAATTGTATGCAAGCCTTAGAATCTTTCAAGCCAGACAAAATTTAGTTGATGGAGATGGGAGACAATGTGCGATATGCTTGGTGGACATTGTTGGGCCCCGTGAAGCATATCGTTGTCCGCAATGTACTCAGATAGTACATCTCTACTGTGGGTTAACTTGGATGCAACAAAAACAAAGTTGTCCTCTGTGTCATTTTGACCTTCTATGGGGAACCCCTTTAAAGAAGCATAGCTTCGATTATACGGCCTTCTATTATCAGTTTTTCCCCACCAATAGAATAATGATGTAGGAAACGTAAAAATATAGGTATTGTTATCAATATCAGTTCAACTTTATTTTTGTTTGGGTTCCTTGAGAATGTAATTCCTTAAGAGAAAGAGGTGATTCCTGTTGTCTGGAGGCGTTCCGGTATTGTTAATCATTAATAAATAATCCATGTAGTGCATTTCTTATCCCTAAACCGGTAGTGTCTGATCCTGGTCATGGATTCCCGTCACAGTGTTGACCGTGATGCTGATACATCCTGGTCACCACATGTGATTGGTCATTCTGATTCCATGGGTCAGATCATCCTGGTCAGTAAATTCTGGAATTCATCTGATCCAGACTCGAGCTCCGATAAAATTTTACCGGACCTCGCGTCTTGGTTGGGAGGATTGTAACGAAATGCCCTCCATGGAGCGCGTCGGGTTAACCTCTGTGGGGCGTGTCGGAGTCATATGATTGCACTTGGGAGTCTCGGCTCCCGAAGTGTTAATCAGTTAATCAGAGTGGCCAAGTCCTACTTGGAAATAATTCTCTGTTGAATAAACTTTAATAAGTATAAACGCTGTTCTCAGGCACAAGTTATGTAATTTTATTCATATTCTTAGTATATTTGCATTGCATAACATCAGTGCAACTGACCTAAAAGTACTCTGCACACTTGCTACAGAAGTGGAGCACGAGACACGAAATTAGACAATAGTCTGACCTAAAGTAACCTTACTAAGGTGTTTTCGACAGAATTTGATATTATGATTGGCATATTAGCTAGTATAAGCCTAACCTATGATAACCCCATCAGAATGCTTTTGACAGATTTTAGCATTGTATACTGACCCGACCTAACCTCAACACACCCAGTATCACTTTCAGCTCTGAGAATTGTGCAAGATAGCACGTTCGAGGGGCGGTACTATCGGTGTTCAAATTGTACACCTACTAAATGCCAGTGTGCTTTTAAATGCGAGAACGCATACTATTAGCATAGGATACCCACAGGATGCCCTACTATCCCGGAATGGAAGTAAGGGGTTAAGAAATACCTCTCCGCCATCTTGGGGTATAAGTGGTGTTCTGTGGTGTTTTATGACGTCAATTAAACAAGATCTGCCCGAGTAAGCACGAATTAAACTGTATATAAACCCACGGAATCACACGAGTTGTTACTTCCCTCTGGTCTTCCGTCGTGTAAGAAGTCACTCTCCTATTCTCGTGGAAGAACGCCGCCGAACGCTGCCAGGCCAGACAACAGTTCCAGACACAGGACGCGATGAGAGCGATGCGATAATTTCGACTTAGTCTCATTTCGTATCTGATATATTTTATAAATTTACCAGAGAGAGAATATGTCCTCACAGTTTAAATTGTAGGAACTTTATTTAGGGTTTTGTGAATAAACGTAGAAAACTGTAAGTAACTTTTATGTGTTTTGAATTCACCCTTTCGCTGCGGCTGCAGTATCAAGAATTGTTGCAGACTCCACAGAAACTGGTTGCCTCCTAGACTGAACATTTAAATTGTCCTGTGGCCACTTGCCACGATTGTAGTCCTAACCCAAATCCACTAGACGAACATTTTTCCGGGGTACTTAACCCTGCTATGCCACAATACCCATAGTAGATTTTTCAAAAAAACTCGGGTTTTTTCTGTTGAGTTTGGAAAAATCCACTATGGGTATCCCCACTTACGTCAGAAATGGGAATACCCATAGTGGGATTTTCCAAAAAAACTTAGTTTTTTTCTGTTAAGTTTGGAAAAATCCACTATGGGTATCCCCACTTACGTCAGAAGTGGGGATACCCATAGTGGATTTTTCCTGTCCCAGAATCCGCAAACCACCTTTTTGATGCTGTCCTCGAAGCCGCAAAACGTTTTTTGCTCGCGTTCACCAACGATGGATCGATGGTCTAATCCACGATGGGAACGTCGAAAAAATTTTTTAAGAAAATGTACATTTACAATTTCGTACATTTTTCACTTTTTTGAGCGACGTGTTGAATCTACGCGTTCGCCAACGGGTATTTGAACATGAAAAGTGCGATCTGTGAGCCTCAAAACAATTGCGGATTCTGGGACACCATGAAAAAACGACATTTTTTTGTGAACATGAACGCGATTTAACACTGAATGCTATGAGAGTAAATGCACCATATATGTGTCCATGTACGGTACATGTACAACGTGTCCTGGAATCCACAAATATCACCTACTCATGTTGCATATTTGAGAGAATGTTATCGTTTTGCACAATTCCGTGTGAAATGTGGCACCCCTTAAATTATTGAAGCCCTGGGCGTTTGCCAGTCTGGGCATTCCTGAACAATTGGTGGAAAGGTTTTGTGTACGACTTTTTGTGATAACATAGAACATATATAGGGAGACGGGCGTGCACAATGGTCGAGGAGGTACAGACATAATTGCACAAAGTTGAAAATGGTTGCTTTTAAAACAAAAACTTCAAAAAGTTCTGCCTTCAAGAACATTAATAAAAAATTGCATAAATTGTTTGTTTACCCCCGTGTGCCCCGCCTGCTGACCAAATGCAGATATCTTGGTTTCGCCCGGCGAGTTCATGATTTTACATCTTAGTCACATACATCCCCGATTTATGGATTCGATCCGAGCTGAAGCACTCGGCGCCAAAATCTACTCCCATGATTTGAAATACCTTGGCTTTATTCCCTCAGCATGCAACCAGGACATTCATAAAACAACTACAAACCCCATAAGTGACGAGAAGGTTATTTTTGTTAGGCCTAATTAGTTATTTTGGTTTCATGACACTTTCAACAACCAGTGTTGTGTTATGTCGGTGACAGGTTTACGGATGGAGGAAGCCAGAGTACCCAGAAAGAACCACCTAGTAACAATTGTAGTTACAATTTATTAAATTGTAAGTACAATTTAGCTAAATTGTAACTACAATTTATTAAATTGTAACTACAATTTAGCTAAATTGTAACTACAATTTATTAAATTGTAACTACAATTTAGCTAAATTGTAGTTAGAATTTATTAAATCGTAGTTACAATTTAATAACTAAAAACGACGTGAAACTAACAGGCTTCCGTAAGTAGGAGACCATTACTGTTAATTACAGTTTGATAACGCCTTCTCATGCTCCCAATCAGGTTCCTGGTGGTCCTTTGTGGGATGTTGTTCCATTCTTAGACCAGCATAGCACCAAGCTCCTGGACACTTCTTGGCTGGACTGGTCGGGCTGAAATTGCAAGCTGCAACTCATTCCAGACATGTTTGATTGGATTGAGGTCAGGGGATCTTGCTGGCCAGTCCACACGCTCAATCCCCTCCTTCTGTCGGTACTCCCGGACAGTTTGCGCAACTTGAGGACGGGCATTATCGTCCACCAGAATGAATCCATCACCAACTGCACCTGCATACAATCTGACGTGGATACCCAGGATCTCATCAATATACCGCTGTGCAGTCAATGTACCACGTTCAAGAACACAGAGCTCTGTACGTCCATCCCTGCTGATACCGCCCCAGACCATGATTGACCCCCCCCCCCACCACCATAGCGATCATGCTCAGTAATGTTGGTTGCATGGAATCGCTCTCCTGGTCCTCACCATACCAGAACGCCTATCCGTGTGGTATAGGCAGTACCTTGACTCATTTGTAAAAAGGACAGGTCGCCAATCTTTTCTGGTCCATACAGCGTGGTCCATGGCTCATTCATATCGTGCCTGGCGAGGTTCAGGCCTCTGGGACAGTGGAATGCGAATACATGGTCTTCTCGTGCAACCTTGCCCGGATAGTCTGCGTCGAAATATTTACCCCGGATGCATTCTGAAGGTCACTGCGAAAATGGGTTGCTGTGGCAAAGCGGTTCCTACGTGCCTGAATGATCGAAAAACCGGTTTTCAGCTGCAGATGTTGCCCTGTCTCTGCCGCCACCATGCCGTCTTACTGGTATGCCATACTGCTGCAATCTTGTCCAGGCCCTGGTGATCACCGTATGGTGCACACCAAGGGCTTCACCAACCTGACGATGGGTAGCCCCTTGCTCCACCATCCCTACAGCCCGCCACATTTCTGCTTCAGACAAATGTCTTCTTACATTTGCATTTGCCATATTCAATCATTAAATCACAAAGGTTTGTGTTGAAATGAGGATTAAGTACCCTACACATGTCATGTACATGTAGACAGTACACGAAAACATCATGAAAACCAAGGAGTACATGCTTTCCATGACTGTCACGGAAAGTCTTCCTGTCAAGACAGCTAATGTAAACAATCAATCATATCCACCAAAAGTTTCGCAAATATGTCACAAGCAAATTTCACAATGATGTGTCAAATATTTGGTGCTTAGCAAACTTTGAGTAGTATAGTTTATCCACGTCATTAGATCGCATCATCACATTATCCCGACTCATCATACTCTAATGTGTTATTCCTACCCAACTATTTTCGGAAAATGTTTATGTTTTCATTTTAATCGCATCAGAACATACACAGGTCCCATCCGAAATGCAATGAAATTAGGAAAAAATGCTTATTTTCTGTTCTTAAAATACCGAATCCAACTTGTAAAGGTAGTTTATGATTGGCTCATACATTCGTAAGAATAGGTCTGTTACTTCACAATGATGTGTCAAATATTTGGTGCTTAGCAAACTTTGAGTAGTATAGTTTATCCACGTCATTAGATCGCATCATCGCATTATCCCGACTCATCATACACTAATGTGTTATTCCTACCCAACTATTTTCGGAAAATGTTTATGTTTTCATTTTTAATCGCATCTGAACAGATACAGGTCCCATCCGAAATGCAATGAAATTAGGAAAAAATGCTTATTTTCTGTTCTTAAAATACCGAATCCAACTTGTAAAGGTGGTTTATGATTGGCTCATACATTCGTAAGAATAGGTCTGTTACTTCACCGTAAACGTTTGCATCTGATAGAAAAATAACGGTTTCCTAATTTTCATTTTGAACGGACGGTAGACCCAGCTCCGACATCTGTTGAACGGCCGGTTCTCATTTTCAGGTGACCACGTTGAACGGACGATAGACGCATCGAGTTCCACATTTTGTGTTGAAATTAAGCAATTCTGAACAGCACATCTGTTTTTCCCACGATGTCTTGTTTCAAACTCTAGTGGTGCATTCATTGTACAATGTAACATTTAATTCAGTACAAAATAATCTAATTTTTTTCTGAACACCTGACCACAAAAATGACACAGGGCTATCATAAGGAGAAACAAAATTGTGTATTGTAATATTAATTTCCTGTGGTTTCTGAGTCCAGCAGGGTATTCTCTTCCCCACACTGTCACACACCTCACCCTCACCCCCTCCCACACACACCCTCCCTCCCTCCCTCCCTCCCTCTCTCACATACACTTGCATTCCCATCGGAAAGAAGCACGCACACATTAAGAAGTAGATTAAATCAAACCTAATTTAATAGAGTAATCGCTTGACTGGACTGGTCACGTGAAATAATTCATGAGAGGTGAGGGACGTTGTACAAACACGAGTGCGCGAATGCGCACGAGTGTTTTACAATATAGTCTCTCGCCTCGAATGAATTATTTCACATAACCAGTCCAGTCCAGTCAAGCGATTACTCTGTTTATTACTTTTCATTATTAACGATAATTATATTACTTAACCCTTTACCTAACGTAACGGCCAAAAACGGCCAGTGCTATTCTCAAAAATCGCCAATCAATTTTCATTATTTTTTCCGTTTTTTGTCTCTATAACATAAGTTATGACCACCTCATTGGAACGGGCAAAAAAAAATGAAATAATAATTATTCAAGAATTTTTTTGCAAGTGTCGTCTGCTTTTCGTGCTAGGTAAAGGGTTAGCAAACAAAAAAACAATGAAGTCCCCATTACACCCACGGCAAAGCGTCTTCGTTTGTGCGCACGGATACATGACCCAATTGTTGATTGCACAATTCACTTGTGAAGTTATCGTTTATAATCAAACCGGGAAATCCCAGTAAATCACACTTTGGAAAGTAATAATTTGTTATAATTAACAAAAGAATTGAATGACAAGTAATCAGCATGTCGAAAATCGGGCTTTGACGCTGCTAGGGGAAACAGATTCACGCCGCGTATTTCGCCAAAACTCAAGGAGTGTTGTCTGAACCCGTGCGTGAACGTATGTCTCACAGTAACGTACCCGCCCGTTTTCGTCTTTTGTTGGGTTGGTTCTTATCCTGAAGGGGTCAGTTACTTTCCGTCAAAAAGCATGAATCAACAGGGTTTCACCAAAAACAACAATTTTAATACATATATATATAATATGAATATGATAATTTGTGACTTACATTAAATCCAATGAATCAGAAAACAAAACGTAAATCACCCCTACCCACGCAGGTTTTGAGTCACTTGCGGGCCCGCATTCTCTATTGTCGCTGGTTTCCTTCCTGGTCGCAGGTGATTGATCCTTGGTCGCCTTTTTTACGGCCGTGGCACGGCCACTGACGTATTGTCACTTATCGGGCGCCATTGCTCTGACATGTGACGGAATGTCAGTCTAAAACTGCCGTCGCACGGCCCCTAGCGTATTCTCACTTCACTGTATCGCATTCCCTCCAACAAGTGACGGAATGTCACTCGACAACTGCCGTCGCACGGACACAAGCTTATTGTCACTCTACTGGACGCGTTTCACTCAAGCAGTCGCCACCAATAGAGTTTAGCGATCCCTCCTTTTATCTCAGATAATGTTAATACAGGCAAAGCCTACTCAGCTTACGTGTGGCTTGCCTTCTACAACAGGTATGTCGTCTTTCTAAATACCTATAGCTCCCTGAGCTCGTACTTCGTCTTTCTGATCTTATTCTCATATATGGCCACCGACTTGGACCGCGACTGCCCCTATTCTAAATATGAGCTCTGTGGCTCCCCTAAAGTGCCTTTACTCTCGCACCGATTCGGCATCTCCTCTAATCTATAGCATGGGACAATCCAGAGGTCTTCAGACTGGAAGGAATTTTTCGAGAAACCTCCCGATTTTTATTTCCATAGCCAGAACATCAATCCTCATTGTAATTGCTTCTCTTGAACTTGGCCGCTTAGATCTATCTTAATTTAATAGGAACCCCAAGTGGGCCATAGGCCCGCAAAGGGTTCCACATACCCAGTCAGATACCCAGAACAGAATTCTCTATAGCCGTCAATGTGATTTTTTGAATTGGATAGTAAATTTCAGTGAAAAAATCACGAAACTTCCGGTGTCGAATTGCCCATGCAAACGTTTTTTTTTTTTGTTGCAACCTAATTCGCCTCAAAGTTTTGCGTAATACATAGGCCTACATATCTACACTTCGGAGTAACGAGGCCTTCTCATCCGAGAACCGCGACAAATCAGTGGCCGGCCAAAGTGTTATTATTATTACTCGAATTCTGCCCTTCTGGAGGTTTGTCAATATGCTCAGCTGATGATGTCGTTATTTCAGATCGAACTCTCAGTCCTGATTTCGTTGTAGCTTGTCTGCCAGTGACAACCTCAATCGAAAAAAACGCACAAATACCGATAATATAACTGATAATTGTTGTTATATTGGCGCGACTGTAGAAATGCATTGACACGTATCTCGTGAAATATCAAGACGGACAGAAACTCAGTTTTTTAATTATCCAAATGTTAAGGTGTTGTAAAAGTAAGGAAAAGTTTGCTTGAAAAAAGGGTATACGGACGTTTCGTCCACAAGCCGAGTCGCCCGCTTACAATTTTACCCATTTCGTCATCCAGCGCACCGAAACGTCCGCTAGCAATTTTACCCAATTCGTCGGCATGGAATTTTGCCCAATTCGTCGGCTTGCAATTTTAGCCAATTCGTTCGCCAAGGGTTTCAATATA
This sequence comes from Pictodentalium vernedei, assembly GCA_031216915.1. Taxonomy (NCBI): domain Eukaryota; kingdom Metazoa; phylum Mollusca; class Scaphopoda; order Dentaliida; family Dentaliidae; genus Pictodentalium; species Pictodentalium vernedei. The sequence goes on from CM062295.1 coordinate 583,607,149, forward strand.
ATAAAAACATGGAATATAAAATTAATGATATTTATTCAGTGTTAAACGAAATAATGATATTTATTCAGTACACAAGATTTACAAGTTAAGGTCTATAGGAAACGGTGAATTTCCCCAAATGGTCAAAAACAAAAAGAGTTCTAAAACAAGTAAATTAAACGATTTTCGTACAAACGGTGACAAGCAATGATACTGCTTTGATCTAAAGAATATTTTGTTTGCAGAAGTTTTAAACTAAAAAGTAATTTTATTGTTGAAAATCAACTTTTAAAATGTAGATCGCACTAACAACAGAACGGAAAATTCACACATGCACTCTTAAATTAATGAAACCAAAATTAATCCAAAACATATATCTATAGCACTTTACCGAGAAATGAACTCTGAGGTGATTTTAAAATTAATTAAAACATGTTTTTAATGTCCATTCCAAAATATTTTTCCAGTAATCACACCAGGACGTGACACCTTAAGAGAGAAATGGTACATGCAAGATGTACATAACACCTTGGCTGACGTATTTGGTACAGATATGCATGAATGTTTGTTGACACTGATTGCTTAATCCAAACATCTAACATTGACAGAGCTGTACAATGTTGAACCTTTTTATGGAATGGCAATACATCAAACAGCTGAATGGTCAAGAGTAAATACACTAATTATATTGCCTCTAACACCAGATGGACAATCATTGCTCAGTTGAATATAAACAGAACTAATGAAAAGTGTAAAGCTCCACTGAGTCCTAAGCATGCATTCTTTAGGTTACACATCTTAATATTGATACAAAACAAATCTTTCAGAGTGGAGATTAAAAATGTGTTTTAAATAATTTAAAAAGAACCTCAAAGTTCATTTGTCGGTAAAGTGCTGTAGATTAATTTTGGTTTCAGTAATTTAAGTGTTCCACATGTGAATTTTTAGTTCTGTTGTTAGTGCAATTTGCAATTTAAAAGTTGATTTTCAACAATAAAATCACTTTTTAGTTTGAAACTTCAGCACTCCAAACATTCTTTAGATCAAACAGTACCACTGCCCGTCATTGCTTGTATGAAAATTGTTTAATTATCGTGTTTTGGAACCATTGTTTTTGTCTATTTGGGAAAATTTGCCAGTTCCTATAGACCTTAATAACAGCATAGCATAGGAAATATTTTTCAATGAATAATTGCAAACTTATAAGATTATGTTACGGAACTTAATATAACAAGTTTTGCTGCGTTTCTTAATATAATTATAACACATTTCGATGCGTTTCTTAATATTGTTAATTCCTGTAATACATTTGCTAATAATTTTGCGATTATTCATAAAGCGCTGTTGACGCTCTTCCAAGAATAATTGCAAACTTATAAGATTATGTTGCCTGAACTTTATATACCATAACTTTTGATGCGTTTGTTAATATAATTAATTCTTATAATACATTTACTAATAATTTTGCTATTATTCATTGTAAAGTGCCGGTGGTGCGCTTCGATGAATAATTGCAAAATTATAAGATTATGTTGCGGAACTTAATATAACATAAATTTTGATGCGTTTCTTAATATAATTAATTCTTATAATACTTCTGCTAATAATTTTGCAATTATTCACTGTAAAGTGCCGATGGAGCTCTTCAATGAATAATTGCAAAATTATAAGATTATGTTGTGAAACTTAATATAACATACATATACTTTAAGAACTTTTACTGTAATAACATAATTATTATAGGTAATCCATTGAATAAACAGTAATCAGAGCCGCGTTAAACAGTGTCGAAATTAATTAGATGGCTGAGTTAGTTTATTTTGTTCTGACATTTCTGTTTTCAGAATTTCGTACAAGTATATGAAATTTTAATGCAAGGAGGTACATTAAGGTATTATTACAATAGATAATATACAATAAAGTATACAATAAAATTATTATATAAATAAATAAATAAAAAATGATTCAAAATACAATACTTCAATACTTCCCCCCCAGCGAACGAGTTTCGGACGAGTTGCGTAGCATTGCAGAGGAAGACTTGGGTAAAATTGCAGCGGACGATTTGGTTAGCCGACGAAATGGGTGTAATTCGAAAAAAGTGATACTGACAGGTTGCTTTCAGTCCCGTTAGAAATTGAAACAAAGTAGTAATGTGTTACTTATTGGTGCCACCTGTATTTCTGAACAGTGCTTCGTAGATTCGAACACTACAAAATGGAAATTAAAAACCCTTTTCGATATTTACCGCCATTGAAAATGGCATGTCATCTTTATTCGGGAACTGGAGGAATCTACAGCCTGGGGAAAACTTGGCCCAGGGGACTTTTCATATTATTAATGTATATTGGACGGAGATACGACAGCAAAGTTTTAGACGAAGTGTAAAGTGTCAAAACTGGAAAAAACTTGTCGGGTTGTGATCTGGTTACTTCATGTACATCTTTCCCTCATTCCATTGATCTACTTGTATATCTATCTTTGTTAAAATCGATGGATTAATGCAGAAGGGGATGCGATGACATGATTTTAGACCAGGGTCGAGGTTAGAGGTTTCCGATTGGGGTGGGGGATAGTGAAATTCCAACGAGGGGAGAGACCGGGAGGGGGGAAACACCCTCTCGGCCCCTCTCCTAGTTGGAAATTTACTGCAGAGAAAATTTTTGGAAATGAAGCCATGAAAGGGGGCATAACGTTTATTCTAGTAACTGAAATGCCAACACATTTATTATAGAATTATCAGGTTGTTATTAATATGTGGTGTTATTCTGGGAATTGAATATGTGCTAAACAAATGTTCAAGCTTAGAACTTTGAGTAATTCACACTCGCCTAACATTAAACCGGATATTATGCAGGAATGATCAATTTTCGATGTTTCATCATTTTGTAACTGTGAATGGTGGAATTAACTCAGGATAACGATTTTACATGATGCTAATTTATCGAAGTGCATTTCGATGATTTTTTTATTACGGTAAGTAAACGTAGTATAGAAATATCGCACCGATTGACATCATGCGTACTATGAAGCTCGATTTGCGTACACTGTAGCTGTAAGTAGTAACAGTTGGAATTTTTGCCGATTAGAAACGAGTTGGAATTTTGGGAAGTGAACGAGATATCAGCATCTCCAAAGAAGCTCTAAAATCCAGCAAAAGTAGTAGCAGTTCCCTAAATATTCACAACCCATATGTCGTCATTGCGTGGGGTTCCAATACACATGGTGTGAGATATCGCGGGCACATGATAGGTCATAAACATTTGGTGTGCCGGCTGCAGCTTTAACCCTTTACCCAACAAATCGGCCACATCCGCTCGGGTAATATGCAAATTCAGCAGCTGAAAAGATATTTTCCCAAACATTTCAACAAAGCCATATCATGTGAACCCTCTTTGGAACGAGATCGTCGAGCTCGTTCCAATGAGAGGTCACCTGATATGGTTTTGTTGAAATTGTTTGAAATTTTTTTAAAAAAAATGCTATTTAAAGTATTAAATTTTTATATAGCCTGCGTTGGGTAAATGGTTAAACAAACGCTCTCAGGCGCGTACTCGACTCTCAGTTATTTTAAGACGGTATACTAAGGACAACTAAATGATTGCTCATTTTGCAAAACTGGAATAAATGAGGGATCAGTGCACTGTCGTGAAAGCGAGCATAAAGAAGCAATATTATCAATCAAAAGAAGAATACAATGGCGTGTACGAAATTACTGGTTACACGCAGTAATGTATACGTTTATGTTACTTTATTAATTTTTTGTCAATTCCTTTATGTTTCTTACCGCGAAGCATTAGGAAATGGATTGAGTAACAGGTCTTGCACGGTACCGTGGTAAATATTTAACATCAGGGGGTAGGAGAGTGCCTTTAACCCTTTACCCACCGTAACAGCCAAAACGGGCCAGCGCTATTCTCAAAAATCGCCAATTAATTTTCATTGAATTTTCATTCTTTTTGTCTCAAAACATAGGTTATGACCCTTCTTAGGAACGAGCTCGTCGAGCTCGTTCCAATGAGGGGTCATAACCTATGTTTTTGAGACAGAAAATGAAAACAAATAGTTATTCAAGAATTTTGTTTTCAAATGTCGTCTTTTTCAGGTTAACTGAGGGGTTAAGATGAACGGATTTATTTTTAAGGCCTCGTTATTTTATGCCTCGGTATTACAACCTACGTATGACTTATTATCTCCTACATGGGGCATTTTATTTCCTAAACGCGGGAGTTATTATTTAAACGTGAGGATTAGTATCCATTACGTAGGGTTTATTATCTCCTTTGTCACATATTTTATTATGCCTCAGGTAACTTACTTGATATTATTTAATGCCGGATGAGAAGCCACCATTACTATTTTGATGCATTTCCACTCGCTTCGAATTTTCTGAATTTGAATTAAAGAGAATTTAAGTACCAAAAATATTTTTAAGGTACCATATTTATTGATTTCCAACATTAAATATTTAAAAAATGGACAGAAAATATTATTTGTAGTCCTATAAGTTCTTTGTTGTTTTTCTCTATCGAGTTTTTATGCTGAAGCGAACAGTTTATTTACAGTTTACTCAACAGGTTAAAAGTAATTTTTGTGAATATTTAAAATTGCTTTGTTAACCCTTTTCAGGTGGTAATGAAAGTAAATGTATGAAAGAGTATTTCAGATATGCTTGTAGCGATACGTTTTATTTTGTAAACAAATATCGCCTTTCGAACAGCGACGATTGTTTTTTTGTACCGATGACAGTTACTGGTGATGATTCGGCGCGATGCTGTCAATGGCGGTGTCTAAAAAATAAACGTCCGGTCGTTCTTTGTTATGCTTGAAAATTTATTAATCTCTTGATTTACATATGAATGAATGAATGAATGAATGAATGAATGAATGAATGAATGAATGAATGAATGAATGAATGAATGAATATGAATGATTTTATTTTGTAATACAACATGTATACAAATACAAACTAAATACAGCAACATACAATTATTTCAAATACAAGGTTGCACTACAGGGAGATGGCATAGCCACTAGGGCTGTCTTCCCGCCATTCCCAATAAAACAAAAAGTAAAATGTGAGACAATCCTGACAACGGCCATGTTAATGAAGAGAAAATGAATGGATTAATGTTTAAAATGGTTCTTTCCATCTTAATAAAAATAATTTTCCATCGTTTTTAGAAAATGAAACAATTTCGGGGTAGTTAATAGATAAGGATGAGATTACAGAGCTAGGACCTACAGTCGGGGCAAACTGGATTATTACACCTGACGCGAAAAGAGTACGAATTCAAGAATTGCTCAGTTAGAGAATTTTTGAATGATGATCTGGAAGAGTTTTGAATCGATGGTTCTAATGAATTCCACATCCTACGGAAAGTATGAATTGGAAAGTTTGCGGAGAACTGAGTTCTTGGTTTTAATGTATGTAATTTACCCGACTGTCTTGGGTCCATTCCTGAGGGGTTTTGATAAATTCTAAAAGTGTCCACAAAGCTTTCGGGTAGCATGTTGTTGTACCAGTCGTGCGTAAACAGAGAGATCTGGGGTTTATACAGGTGTGTTAATTTTAAAATACCATGTTCTCTAAACAGTGGGTCTGTATGAGCATTGTATTTTTTGTCAGATATAATTCAGATGGCTTTCTTTTGTAATTTTGTAATCTTTCCAGTTGATGGCGAGTGACCCCAGATATGAATACCATACATCATGTGACTCTGGATCAAAGAGTAGTATAATATTTTCAGGCACTTTTTCGGTAGAATCCGCTTAACTTTGTTTATGGCATAAATTGCTCTGGAAATTTGAGAACAGACTTCTGAAATTTGCTTTTGGAAATTCAAATTTTCATCTACGTGGATTCCTAAGAATTTTACAGATTTTTCCTCTTGATTATTTGCAACTAGTGAGATCGTTGAATTATTAAGCACAATTCTGCCGCTTTCAATGGAGTATATGTCACTCTGAGAGTGAAAAATAATAAATTTTGTTTTACTCTCATTTAGGGCAAGTTTATTAGCCGTACACCAATAGTATATGTTATTGAGTTCGTTGTTAACTAATTCTATAACAGTATCTATATTATTACCAGATGTATAGGCAGTAGTATCGTCTGCATATGATAAAATTTTCAAAAGTGTCGAATTTATAATATCGTTTTTGTAAATTATAAAAAGAAGAGGACCAAGAATAGATCCCTGAGGGACACCAGTTGGTATGACCTGGAAGTCGGAACTGGCCTTTGGGAGGGACACCAATTGGGATCTGTGTGGCAAGTAATCCTCGAACCAGGCGTTTGCATGGCCCCGTATTCCATAGAGTTCTAGCTTTTTCAGTAAGATCGAGTGATTTATAGTATCAAATGCTTTGGAGAAATCGAGAAATAGAGCTAAAGTACAATCCTTTGTTGACTTATCGTTCATTTCAGCAACATTGTTTACGAGATGCAATACCGGATGTATTGTTGAGTGTGCCTTTCTAAAGCCAAATTGATATTGATGAATTATCTTATTATCTTCTAAGAAAGATATTAACCTAGAGTACATTAATTTTTCTAATATTTTAGAACAGGTTGGTAGGATGCTAATGGACCTATAATTGTTAAATAGTCGTTGATCGCCAGATTTAAAGATGGGAATTACTTTTGCAATTTTCATTTTGCTTGGGACAATACCGGTTGAGAAAGATAAATTAATTACGTGCGTTAAAGGGTCAGCTATCTCATATATTATCCCCTTTACCACTTTTGAGGACATATTGTCAAGGTCTCTACTTGTTTTGGATTTCAGGTTTTTTGTACATTGTATTACTTCTTGCGGAGTAGTTGGCAAAATAAAAAATGACTCAAGGTTATTTCCCTGAGCGTAATCAGTGAAACGACGAGAGGAAGTAGGTACTGACTCGCATAATTTTGAACCAATGTTAACGAAGTAGGAGTTAAATTTGTCAGCTATCTCTTTAGGGTCTGATATTTCCACATTGCCAGCGACAAATGTGGATGGGTACGTAAATGTAGAATTACATTTGTTAATTGCTTTCTTCAAGATTTCCCAAGTTTTTTTCATATTGTATTTATTTTCGTAAAATATAGTCTTGTAATAATCAGATTTGCGAACCCTTTTCAATCTGTTAAAAATGGTGCAATACGTTTTGTATCTCATTTTATTTTGTGTGGTTGGGGATTTTAATTTTTTGAAGTATAGTTTTGTTTTTTCCAATGACGACTGCAAAATGCCTGAAGTCATCCATGGTTCCCGTTTCACAAACTTATGGGGAACTCTTACGAGTTGTTCTGGAAAAGCTTGGTCAAAGGCTACATGAATTGTCTCGACAAGGATACTGTAGGCTTCGTTGGGACAGAGTGCACTCATTACATTTGTGAAGTCACTATTAGATAAAAGAGACTTAAACTGGTTTACATTCTCCTGTTTAAAAGATCTTTTAGAAGTTTTTATGGGATGGGTGTGCCTTTTTGATGATTCATCAACATAAAATGTTGCAAAATGGTCACTTACATCTGTAATAATTATTCCGGATGTACAGGGATTAATTTTGTTACTGAAAATGTTATCAATTATGGTGGCTGAATGGTCTGTAATTCTAGTTGGTCTTGTAATAAATGGCATAAAACCTGCACTAAACATATTGTCGATAAATAAATTGGTTTTGTTATCTCCACAAAAGCAAAGTAGATCAATATTAAAATCACCCATAAGATAAACACCTTTTTTTAGAGTCATCTAAGATGTTTACTAAATTCGTCAATTTTTCCAGGAATAAATCAAGGTCCGCTTTAGGGGCTGTAATTGGTCTATAAATAATTCCAACAATATTTTTGTCTTTCGTCGAGATTTCCACAAAAAAGGGATTCAAATACATGTGGGATAAACACAGAAAGGTCTTCGCGGATTTTAAAAGGGATGGTATCTTTTATATAAAGTCCTACACCTCCCCTACCGTCGTCGTTAATAGGTCTTTGTCGAGTAATCAAGGGATGGTAGCCTTCTAGTGAGAGGGTAATGTTTTCTTTCACGTTGATTATTTCTGTTAAACCTATAATGTCTAAAACATTTGATTCATGTTGGAGGCACCATATCAGGTTCTTAAGGGGCTCCCAGTTGGCATTAAGGCTTCAACAGTTAAGGTTGAAGAACGTTAGTGAGTTAGGCTTTTTTGATATCTCATTACCAAAACGCTCTGGTGTGAAGTATTCACAACTACTTTCTTCCATAGTGAAGGGAGAGTTCAATTCAGCAGCATCATTATCGGTAATTACATCGTTAAATTGAGATATAAAGTCAAATGAGCTGCTACTTTGTATCTCATCAAATGTAAGTATATTAGCCATTATCAAATGTCGGTATGAGGGCCACTCTACCAAGGAATAAACCAAAAGACTTTGCCAATGTAACTGAGCAGGTATTTTGCAAGAGGAATTGTGTGCTGTTGTCAGGATTGTGTCAGTCGACGAGCAATGTCGGAGGAAGAATGTTTGGACAGTTTATGACAAACATTTCTGCCTGTGTTCAGCCAGCAGAGTTACTTTAGTTAGGCCTTAGAAGGGTGTTTTGATGTGGGCAGCGTCAAATCAAAGATTGGATTTTAATGTAAACATAATCATAATGTGTGCAGTGCAATGCAACTACACACTCACACATACAAACAGACACAAAATCACACACGAATAAATAGTTTTAAGTCATCATATCCATGAAAAACAAAACAGAACAAATGCAATATGTCAACAAGTGTGTGGTTAATAATAGCATAAAACTGAAACTGCTGATGTTGGCGATAATCCTTGAAAACATGATGATCTTAGCGAGAATCATGGCTGAATAGGGCAAAACGTATTAGCCCCCACCTCACCCGCACCCCCACCCGGAACTTCATATGCCTCAACATCATCACACAAACGCGAGCAGAGGATTTGAAAACGAACCCCACGCGATCTACACATTTCAAAGACCACACAGATAGCAACACCCCGCCCGGAACCCCAAACCCGAACCCTAGCTCAAGCCCCTTAATTAAAAAATTAGATAAGTTGTGTGCAGAATTGAAATTTAAAAGCAAGACCTGTCACCCGGGGGGATTTTGGAATGACGTCCAAGAGAGACACTCAGCCCAATAAGTATGTACATAAAACATTTAGTGACATATTGACTTTACAGGTTTTTGAAATTCTTAAATCGTAAGATAGATGTGTAAATAATGACTGCATAAGTCTGTTGTTCCCCATTCCGCAGTGTCAATCGCAGACAAATTCTGCTTTCATTTTATAATTCGGCTCATCGTCCTGTTTACTTTGGTCACCCCTCCCCTCTCCTTCATAAAAAAAAACAAAAACTCGAAGCCAGAGCCCTGAGCGAAACACCTCCACGCGGGATCCAACCTCGGATCGACATAATATTTACATGGCATGTAGCTGGCTGATACATTTTCATACAAGGCTCTAAATGTCCATATCAGGTTCGGCTTCTCCTTCGACATGAACCCTCATCGCCGTATATGGAAATGTATCAGCCAGTTACACTCCATGCAACTTTTAATATCCCCAACGCAGGACATATTATTACCAATATAGAATGTTTTATCTTCTTTGCGGTCACGATTCGCTATTGTGCAGAAGTATGTGACCTTGAACACCAATAAATAAATCAATAATTATCTAATATGTGGGACTTAGTATCTCCTACATGGGACTTGGTATCAGCAGTATAGTTTTGGGGGCTACTTTGGGAGAGCTCGGTGAGATATACCGAGAGTTAAGTTAGAACGTATCACAGTGCTTGTAAGGTGTTACCTTGATTGTCAAAATAAACGCGTGTAAGATGGCATGTTCTTTTGCTATTTCTGTTGTGCTATTGCGTATGAGCAACACGCGCCGATTATGTTACGTATTTCCGTCGATCTTTTAGAACAACAGATTAAATGGATATACTGTTAACAAACAAAAAACAATGATTAGACCTAGCTGTTACCTGTAGAGTACTAGACAGGCGAGAACTCTGTCTCGTCTGTGTCGTCAGATATCGATTCTTTCAAAAACGGTGCCCTGAATTAATAAATCACAAAGCCTTTTAGCCCTATCTAAAGTATATTGTTGGTGCCAAATTTTATTGCCACATCTTATATTTTGGTGCCAAACGAAATATTTTAGTGCAATTGGCACAATTGGCACCCGGCAGCGTGAACACTGACGGCGAGTAACTGTCGAACTCTCAAACTTACGGGCCAGAATCGAATCTACGACCTTCCGATCTGAAGTATGATTCGCTAACCCATGAGCACCCGTGTTCGTAATTAATTTAATATGCATTAATTGTATGTACGACAGATGTGCATGAAGTAAGCTGATTACAGTTTGTTGCAGTGTCTTTACTAATGTTCACATTGCCCTGAAACTGCCTGTATCTTCTCATGGGAATGTAGCTTGGTATCAGACATCTTCATCGTCTCATAAAACGTATAGTTCAGATGGGAATCGCACATAAATAATGTTGAAATAAAAGACTGAGTCTAGCTTCCGATACATTAACATACATAACAGCTTCACTCGTGTCACCAGCCATGCTAATTCTAAAATCACTAGTTCCTACCACTGTTAAATACAAATTTAAGGTTTCCAAGCAATGTCGACGATGAACTATAATCCTTACAGGGTAATATTCCAACTACATCCTCAAGGCATGCCTTCTACGAAGGCATGCCTTGATGATGTAGTTGGATTACTTTATCAGTCGGGACTTAGGCCATCACAGTCGGCATAAATCAGGTTTATAATACTCCAACCGCCATTGGTCATCTTCAAGGCCCACTGATTCGATTCGAGATTCGATTCGATTTCGAGTAATAGACGTGATTCGATTTGAGATTCGATTAGAATCGAAAATGTGTGGAACGCAGGACCCTAACTTTAATGCGTAAAACCAGAAAATTCGTACACTTCATTGTTTTGTTCATTTGAAGTATGATATTGTTCCTTCAAGCACGCTTTCCTTACAGATTGTGCATACAAATAGATGTACAGAGTATACCTTCCTAAAAAGTATTAACATTCGGTGCATTTGTGTACATGTGGAAAGCTTCGCAACCGCTGATAGCCAGCACACCAAATGTATACTCCTATTATATGCCAGCCATCATCCCACTAATGAAGTGTTCTGTGCGCCTGGATCCCAAATGTTTTTGTAATGGCGAATTGTCTTACCGATTACTACGCCCAGTTTGAAGAGTTCTGTGCAGATATAAGAATCACTATTCTGTCTGTCAATTTAGGCATTTGGTTATCTGTTTGTTTCTCGGGTCGTCCTCCTGTCTGTCCGTATGCATCTCCTATAGTTCGAACTGTTCAAGTGCTTTTCGACTTTTGGACTAAGACATCCAAATGAGAACAAACTAAAAATTGACCTAATCCACCAGCTTCTCACCCTTCTCCAACCGGAATGCTGTACATGATAACATCATTTGTTGCACACACAAAAAGTCAAGATGTAGTGTTAGTACTCGAGATCAGAAGTAAGACAGGAAGTGTACCAAGGTCCTATCACTCCTCTTTCAATATATAGTACTATCCTACGATACGCAAACTTGGCAGTGTCTTTGGAGTTTTGGGGGATTCCCAAAGATGAATCCAACTGCCTCCGATTCTAATAGACGTGTCCTATTTTACCAATAAATCAGAGTTTGTTTACCACAGTAAACAAGTACTGCATCACTTTCCGGGGTTCTCGCGGGAACTGTAATCGACTAATTCCATAAAATCGCCCAGATCGCACTATAGTCCTACATTGTGTCATTTAACACTCTGTTGAGGTGGTTACTATCCCATGCCTGAAAATATCCCTTCGACAATCGTTTAGTGGGGGTTAGTCAACTGTAAACTTAGTAAACGACATAAATTGATTGACCCTTTACCCAACAAATCGGCCACATCCGCCAGCGCAATATGCAAATTCAGCAGTTGAAAAAATATTATTTTTGAAACATTTCAACAAAACCATATCATGTGACCCCTCGTTGGTACGAGCTCGTTCCAACGAGGGGTCACATGATATGGTTTTGTTGAAATTTTTTGAAAAAAATGATATTTAAAATAATAAATTTTGATATCGTCTACGTTTGGCAAAGGGTTAAATTGCTAATCCTGTTTTGCGACAATGACTTGATTATCTATCGGGACTATCTCGACTCAAAAGTGGAGCATTGCATGAATAGAATGGCATGATGTTTCCATTTTGAATGAATTTTCGCCAAAATAAATAGCAACAGCTTTGGCGAGATCGTGCGTTCGTTCTTGCTAATTATTATTGTGACATTCCTGTTAAGACTTAACTGGCGTATTGAAAACAGAAATGGTGGAGAAGCCGTTTTCCCTATGGGCTACCACCATGCTGTATAGCGTAACCCGCTAATGGGTTACGATATAAACCCTTTATATCCTGGCCTGCTACTCTAGCTCTGACACCAACCAGGATAATCACCTTCAATTTGGGATAATATGGCGAGTGTCATAACAATCATCACCATCAGTTATAATAATGTGTAAATAATATGAGCTGTGTCAAGACTCATTCGTTCACTGTTCGGAAATATTTTTCCAATAATTGGCCAAGAATGTGAGGTGCCCCACCCTACCCCCACCACCACATCAGGATCCACGGCACCTGTTGTAAACAATACGTGCAAAAATCTTTTGAATTACACGTATGTTCTTTTTTAAATCAAAACCCAAGCTTATAACCTCTCATTTGGAACTAGCTCGTTTCAATTAGGTTTCATAATTTAGGTTTCGGGCACAAAAATGAAAAAGTAATATTATAATTTCAATGCTGAGTTTTGTTAGTAGCGTTTGTAATTTTTTCGTGACTCAGTGAGCGGCATCGCCTTCCACACTAATGTACATAGCGAAATGGGCGAGTCTATCTAGCATTTGCGGCGTGATTTATCAGTAATTTAACCCTTTACCCAACGCAGACGATATCAAAATTTATTACTTGAAATATAATTTTTTTAATTTTTAAAAAAAAAATTCAACAAAACCATATCCTGTGACCCCTCATTGGAACGAGCTCAATGAGATCGTTCCAATGAGGGGTCTCATGATATGGTTTTGTTGAAATATTTTGAAAAATTTAATTTTTTTCAACTGCTCAATTTGCATCTTACGCGGGTGGATGCGGGCGATTCGTTAGGTAAAGGGTTAATTCGACAGCCCCATTGGGCTGTAAGATAAATTACCACTCACCATCCGTTGGGTGTTTTGTGTTGTTCGAACTTCCAACTGTTGTTTCGAGCAAACAATTATGCATACCGGGTTGAAAAGAGCACAAGCACTTGCTCCCGTCCATTTAATGAAATGAAAACAATGATACAAAATACCCTATAAATATGAACTATTTAATATAGGGGGGGGGGGGGGGGTATTTTTTCTCTGCATTTTGAAAACTTGTTTTTTATTTCGTTTTCGGTGCCAAACAAGGACGAAAAGGTCCCCATAAAATCTGGAAGATAAGCCCTAACCTATTGGTTTGTTTGCGATGACAAAGAAAACAAAGGAAATCATCGTGGGAATCCAAACACTGTTGCCTAGGTACTCATAAAATCGGTAAGACAGCACCCTACCTATACACACCGTTTCATCCCCCCCCCCCCCTCCACAGACACTTAAATATGATTTAATGTGTGTATTACAGGTTTTCTTCAGTGGAACTGCACACTGATAAAATGACGAAATTTCAAGCAACAAATTTTTCACAAAATACAACTAGGAATTTAGCTAAGTCATCTTGTTCGACAGCGCTGAGTGATCTCTGTTTAACAAGACTGAATTAGTTAAATTTCGAGTTTACAATCTGCGGGATCAATATTTCAGTTCCCCGCCGAAAGCCCGGGAAGTGAAACTCTGTTTTACTGGCAAAATAGGACCAAGTAACCAATGCTTGACGTGGAAGTCCTCTGACGTGGGCATAAATGATTGGCTAAACATGACTTTATGTCCATTTTACTTACTGTCATCATTAGCCATTGTACAAAAGTATGTGACCATAAACACCAATAAATAAACAAATAACAATATCTCAGTTCAACTCTTAACTTGCTTAGTATTTTCAAGATATTTTTCCACCAAATCTAGTCATGGCTGCTTCACAAAACAATTCATCAAAATTTAAGCTAATTTCTTTAAAAAACGAACAAACAACGTATTTGGGAACATTTATATTTTTTCTGTTTGCGTGTCGATCTGTCACACGTATTTGCCAGTCACACCTGAGTTTTGTTTTTGTTTTTATTTCCATCAGGCGTAAGAACTGTATGATGTTTGGATTTTTAAATTGATGGATTCTACGTCATAGAGGCTTGTAATAAATACAGACGATATGTGAATGCGTTCATCAATAGGGTACTCATGTCATCGCAGAATGATAGATCTCGAGTCGTCCTGTCCTTTCACGCTGGCACTCGTGCCATATTGACGAACGCATTCACACGCCGTAACGTTATGTGTATTTATTTTATATCAAGCCAATCGAGGAAGAATCTTGCTCTCCATTAGGATTCAAACCATATATACACTGCATAGTGCCATGTAACATGCCCAAGACAAACATTTCCATTCTTGAACTTTAGATATAACGAAACAGAATTCAGGGAAAAATCTCTTAAAAGAACGCATTGTGTCTCGTCAGTCGAATGTCTTGGAATATTCCACGTCTGTTTATAGAAAGTATATAGTGCACGGGAATTGTGTGTGATTATTATTATAACCACCAACAGGTAAAACTATCGGAAAGAAAGTCACGAATGATATAATAGAACCGAACTTGCAACCATCAGTGATAGATTTATGTCTATGCCTATTAGGGACGTGAATAGAGGTTTCCGATTGGGGTGGGAGTGGGGTAGGGTAGTGAATTTACGACTAGGGGGAGGGACCGGGAGGGAACTCCCTCCCGGTCCCTCCCCCAGTTGGGAATTCACTACCGACAAAAATTTTGAAAATGAAGCCATGAAAGGGGGCATAACATTGATTCTAGTAACTGAAATGCCAACACATTTATGATAGAATTATCAGGTTATTATTATTTGCTATTACTCTGGGAACTGAATATGTGCTAAACAAATGCTCAAGCTGAGAACTTCAATTCACACTGTCCTAACATTAAATGAGATCTTATACAGGAATGATCAATTTTCGATGTTTCATCATTTTGTAAATGTGAATGATGGAATTAACTCAGGATAACGATTTTACATGATGCAGTTTTCTTGAAGTACATTTCGAGGATTTTTTTATTATGATAAGTAAACGTACTATAGAAATCTCGTACCGACTGGCATCATGCATACTTATGAAGCTCGATATTACGTACACTGTAGATGTAAATAGTAACAGTAGGAATTTTGGGGGGTTTGAAACCGAGATGGAATTTTGGGAAGTAAAGGAGACAGCATCACCAAAGAAGCTCTAAAATCCAGATAGATGGAATTTCCAACTACTCATGACTTGCTCTCCGAATTTCCAACTATAGGAAATTTTGGCCAGGATTGGGGGAGGGGTGGGTGACACACCCCTACATTCCCTGTCGCCACGTCCCTGATGCTGATCGGTTAATAATACCGTCCATGTCCTAAGACTGATCGACAAGAGAAAGAATTGCAAGTGTGCACCCTCCAAATTCCCCTTCCACCAATTTACCCCTGGTCTTGTCTGGAAGTATTATTACTAAACTCCTCGCTTGTATAATTCTGTGACGCCTGTTTATATTTTATGGTGTATATCGACGCAGTTCCATTTTGGTGATAAGGTTCATTGGTTTGGAAAGAATGCCGATCACCTGAGGTGTTTTTTATGTGGCGAAACGATATGATGTCGGGAGACACATGCAGTGAAGGAACCAACCGGATTCAAATGCAAGACAAGTGATTGACTCATCGCAACTGTGATAAAATTGAAAACGGTCAACAATTATTGACACTGTGAATCGTGATGAGTTTTTCAAAGCATGCATGATTATACAAACGATAGATGTGTTCGTGTATTTTCTATCTCAGCAAGAGCGGAACGAATGAATTATTATTCCTCTGAATACTGAACCTTAAACTGCACAAGCATTCGAAAATCATGAGCCATATAAGAATTGGAAAGAATTTTTTGTCACTTTATCGGAATATTATTGTGGGATGTTTTTTTTTATTTATTCATTTATTGGGGTTTAACGACAATTTCGACAGCCAGAGTCACAGACAGTTTTACGACTGAAGGTAACCGAATAAGCCGAAGAGAACCACCGATAAGCGACGAGCAGCTGTCAGTCACCTTAAGGTCCTTAGTCCGCCCAAGCAGGGTTCGCATTGATTGAAGGCAAATGCTCCATCGACGTGCAGTACGCCTTAGTACACATCGCCACAGTGCCACCCCTCCCCACAATTTGGACAATCGAGTTTAAGTGCCTTGCCCAGGGACAGAGCGCAATTTCCGATGATCAGGATCGAACCGTACATCTTTCGGTTTGAAGTTCAACACTCGAACCACTGATACCCCATGCTCCCACATAGGAGGAACTCTATGCACGTCTGTATGCGAGGAAGTTTAATAAAATTTATGACATACTCGAAACTCTGTCATCTGATTAATTGTTGGAAAGAGCTCTCCGAGCCCTTTCCAACAATTAATCAGATAGTAGATTTGATCTGTGCACACCAGAACGTACAGATAATCATCACAAAATATATGGCAATAGTCGCTTTCGGCAGCGTAAGTGTCAAGATGTAGGCCTATGGACCTCGCACTTCTTTCAAAACGTTATGCGCCAATCGCACATCCATACTTATATAACGCGACAGATAATTCAGTCCAATTGTTAGAATTTAATATAACATGTTTGCTTGTGTCACTATGTCCACGTGCGCCGTCGAAGTCTCCAGAATTTATATCACTGCAGTTGTTAGAACGCATAGTGTAGAAAATAACATTATAAGTTATTATGATGAGTTGACGGTTCGAAGGTTATGTTCAACCGAGACGCTGGCAACCAACGCGAAGAGACGAGATTGAACATACGCTCCGAGCCGCAAACCTCAGACCATGTTACCGTCAACTTATCACTATAACGTATATGTTCCAATAAGACACTACCCATGGCCCAAAACCTAAATTGTGAAACACGAGAGATTTATTTACTAAATCTGTGATCATTAAAAGTTGCCTTCTGCAAGGCAACTTTTAACGATCACAGGTTTAGTAAATAAACCTCTAGTGTACCCACGACGGCACTGGATAAATAATCAATAAACCAGATAAACTCATTCCATCTTAGTTCAAATCGTAAATCGGTTTGTAATTTGAACAACACTTTATCCGGAACACCCTCTGTTGCACGTGTGAAAAATGCAGAAAAATGAAGCGGCTTGCTTGTCACTCGGTTGATGAAACAATTACGAAAAGGGCGACGTCATTTCAAATAGTTCGCGTTGTGACGTCAGACGGTAACATTTGCCACTTGAGCTGTAAACATAGAATATACTAAGCGAGTTCTCGTCCAATCAGAGGAGGATGATTTTAGTCTTATTGGAACATATAGTGTAGAAACGACGTATAATGTAAGTAGTAACTGAGCGATGAAACGTGCCCCATTGGGGGAGAGAATGGGGAGGGGGAAGTGACGTCATAGTCACGTGACCCAATGGCGCCATGTTGTGTTGTCATGGTAACCCTCATCTTGTGGCGTCATCCCCATAGTGATACGTGGTCCTAGTGCGCATGCGCAGCGCGTATTGTTAGGGTGATACGTGTTTCCGTCGCCCATTTTGTATACTGGAGGCCGCCATCTTGGGTTCTATGGTAGCACATGGTTCCAGTGACCTAAAGGCTTACAACAAGACAGGAGTATGTTCGGAGGGTGTGTTCGATTGAATCAGAGTATCACGAATTACCACAAACAACTCGACAATCCCTCCAAATCACCAAAAACGACTTTATTTACTACATATCCCCATTTTATCGGCTTAGCACGAAGTGCTATAGTAGAGAGGGCCACAGGGGGTGAGCTCGATTGAATAAGAGTAATTTGTTGGCTTGGATTTTGCCCCAAATCCTCATTTAATTCATAGAATTACCACAAACAACCCGACAAGTTGTACTATTTCAGAATCCCTTTGAGGACCGCCATACCGCGGATTTTAATAGTAGCGCGTAGCGCGATGGTACAGAGGGGGCCCCCAGCGGTAAGTTTGATTGAACTAGAGTATATCTCATTACCCAAATAGACCCGACAACCCTTACAAACCACCAAAATCTACACCAAACCACCAAAACGGTCATGTGAAGCCCCAGTAATGCTATAGGACCGAGATATCTCCTGGGGGTATGTTCTATTTAATAGGGGTACTTGACTTGATTTTCCCAGAATCCCATTTTTACACTGCATAGTGCCATGTATATGCTACTCTAACACTAAGAGTCTATCCAGTCTATCTCGACCAAGTCTTATAATCACCAGTGCTTGATTTCCCATAACCTGTATGCAGAGTTATCTCCCTTGTGGGCAACAAAAGCCTATATCATTCCCAAAGCCAATAAGTTATCGAGCAGTTACTGGTAAGTCATTGCTCGAACGACTCGAAGCAGGTCGAGCAAATGAACTTTAGAGCAATTGCTCGTTCAAGTGACTCGCACATTCGACTCTTCGACTCATTTCAGAAAAAGGGATTCCATAGCCACAGGCGTTTTCGAAAAAGGGATTCCACAAAATGGATTCCATAAGTTGGATTCCGACTTACCTCGAGTGACTCGCACATACTGCTGGAATGACTCGAATCCCATCGAGCAAATGAGCTATCGAGCAATTTCTCGTTCGAGTGACTCGCACATGCGACTCTTAGCCTCATTTCAGAAAAAAGGGATTCCATAGCCACAGGCGTTTTCAAAAAAGGGATTCCACAAATAGGATTCCACAAAAGGGATCCATGTGGGATTCCGTCTTACCTCGAGTGACTCGCACATGCTGCTCGAATGACTCGAATCCCACTTATGGATCCCTAAAAGATTATTTATTTATTTATTTATTTATTGGAGTTTAAGGTCACATATGTTTGCACCATGGCTAATCAAGACCATGACAGTTTTACGGGTGAAGGAAGCCGGAGTACGGAGAGAAGCACCGAACAACGCCGAGCAACTGCCAGCTCCCCAACATACCAACTCCATACAAGCAGGGTTAACATTGGCTGAAGACAAGTGCACCATCGACGTGCAGTATGCCTTAGATCACAACGCCACCGTGTCCCCACGTGGGAAATGGGGGCGAAGTGTCTTGCCCAAGGACACAACGCGGTTGCTGCAGGTGGGATTCGAACCGAAGACCTCTCGGCTTGCAGCTTGCACCTCTACCTACTGAGCCACCGCCCCCACCCCTCCTAAAAGATTAACAAATGACCTAAATTTCTCAAATTTAGTGAATTTTTTGCCAGAATTTCTGTGATAGTCAAATTTTCAGTGGGGACGCGCCCACCCCTGGGCCGTGCGTCTAGGCGGTGTAGTGGAGATTTTACGTAGAAATATAGAAACACACCTCAGAAGACACATAAAACGTGTGTCCACCGTTCGAACTTAAGCTTCTATATACGGTTCAGTATTTCCATGAAAAATTTAGTTTGCTGCATAATATATCGGGAGACTGCGCTATTCGTCAAGAAGGACCATTCGCCTCAATTGTTATGGTGGACAATTCGCCCCTATGTGCTTTTGCCACCATTTTTAGAAAATCTAAAAAAAACTACTTTGGCTTAAATATTCCTCTTTACAATCATGGGCTGATACAGGATTTTCAGTTAGTGAAAGCATGGGAGCGAAAATGTGATATGACCCTACGGAAAATACTACGGTATTACCACCGTTGAACCGAAAATTGGCAAGGGTATGTTTTAACATGTGATGGGTCTTCACGGCGTGCGACATCACGTTTTGACATTTCGACTTTTTTACTTTTTGTGGAATTTTCGCTCAAGCGACGTCAGAGAGACGTTAACCGCTGTTGTTGTCCACTGTACAGTCTGATATGAGGTTATTCGGGTCAGGGGGCGTCTTGTAAGGAGTGAAATGGTAGTATATGGTATTTTTGGTATATATCCATGTAGGTATACTATTTTCCCTTAGTTTCACTAATCGACCTCCATTTTACCCTTTGACTGATATAGGTAGTGCGTATTACCAGGGCAAACGGTACAGTAGGGTGGAGGCAATGCATGGTCGCCTAGTACGGTATTGCTAGAGAGTTGGTTGTTTAGACGGTTGTATAGCATGTGCGTTATATACCCCTGTAGGTCTCATCTTAATCCTTGTTGTATTAGCCTATCGTTTGCTTTTATTGTTCTATGACTAATATTGGTAGTACGTTATGCTAGGCCAGGCGGTCTTGGGGTGGGTGGGGTAATACATAGTTGTCTAGTGTGGTAAGATATGATGTACACTCTGTACCCCTGTAGGTCTACTGTTGGTTCTTTGTACTATTAATCCACCCTTTACTTTATATTATTCTATAACTGGTATAGGTAGTATTGTATACTATGGCAAGCGGTACTGTGGGGTGAGGGTAATGCATGATTGTCTTGAGCGGTGGTATGGGATGTACGGTTATTTTTTCCTGTTGGTCCCATCCTAATCCTTGTTGTATTAACCTACCGATTGCTTTGTATTATTCTATGACTGGTATATGTAGTTAGTACGTTTTGCTAGGTCACGAAGTATTGTGACGTAGGATGGGGTAATCCATGGATGTCTAGCGTGGCAGTGTATAGTGTGCGATCTGGACCTCTGTTATGTTCTGTTAACCCTTAATGCCACTATCCATCTAAAGCGTTGCGCTGACACACTTGCTCAATGCTAGGTCATGCAGTATTGTGGGGTGGGTGTAATGCATGATCGTCTAGTTCGGTAGTATATGATGTGAGCTATGTACCCTTGGTGGTCAACTATTAGCCGTACAAACCATTTTTTTATATTTGGTGGGGTGGGGTGGGGGTAATGCATAGGTTAGTAGAGGTCAGTAGAGTATATGTTGTTTTCAAGACTTGGCTGATGGTAGAGGTCGTGATCTGAGACAGTTAACATGCCTGCAGTAGTGTTACAAGTCAGCAATAGTGTTATATCAGTATTAATCGTAAAATGCGGTAAGGCGGGTGGAACACTACAGTATTGGGTGACTGCAGTAGGACTGCATCATAGATAGACTGCAGTAGGACTTGTTCATAGATAAGACGGTAGTGACTACGGATAAGTCAGTAGTAGCGTCCTTAGTGCTTTGAAGGTGCAGGGTGGCCTAGAAGCAAGGATCTTTTCAGGTACTTGGAGCCATAATTATCTTCAGGTAGGTGTCGCCCAATAGGTATCCTCTCTAGGGAGTCACTCGCTCGAGCAATTACTCGATGGCTTATTTATTCGATGGGATTGTTCAAGTAATCTGAGATAGTTAGCACGCCCTCAGTAGTGCTACCGGCGAGGAGTAATGGTACAAGACTGGAAGAAGACTATAGAATTGGTTGACTACAGTAGACTCTAATCACAGGGCAGACGATGGCGATATTGGACCAGTCATCAGTAGTGGTCTTCGAGCTATGACGGCTAAGGGGTGGTTTAGAATCCAGATGCCGATCAAGTGGTAGGAGACATAACTATCTTCACATAGATATTCTCCGACAATTATCCTCTAAAAGGCATCCTCAAAAGGCACACCACCCCAAAGGCATCTCTCAGTACTACATCACCATGTCATAGGTATCCTCCAATACCTAGCAATACCCAGATGAGGATAAGAGTCGTAGGAGGAGTGACTCGTTCGAGTAATTACTCTATGGCTTATTTGCTCGATTAGATTCGACTCATTCGAGCAATGCCTGTTCCAGTCACTACTCGATAGCTTACTCGCTGGATAACTATTTTAGATTGCTCGAACTACTAGAATCCCATCGAGCAAATAAGTCATCGAATAATTGTAAGAACTAGTGACTCCTCGTACGACTCCTATCCTTATCTCGGTAATGGAGGACACTTATGACATGGTGATGTACTATTTGAGAATACCTTTTGAGGATACTTCTTGAGGACACCTTTAGAAGGATACCTTTTTGAGGATACCTACCTGCAGATAGTTGTGGCCCCCTAGTACCTGATCAGTTTCTGGCTTCTAGGCCACCCCAGACCTTCAAAGCTCTAAAACACTATTATTGACTTATCCACAGTCACTACCATCTTATCTATGATCAAGTCCTACTGTAGCCACCCAATACTATACTGTTCCACCAGCCTTGTATGATTACCACTGACTTGTAGCGCTACTACTGACTTGTAGCACATTTGCAGGCATGCTGTCTTAAGATTACAACCTCTACTATCAGCCAAAACAACTTATTCTCAACTTGGAATCAAGTATACACCATATGATCTCTGACTACGAACTGCCCATAGGCCAGTACAATGCATTAGGTGGTTTTGTACGGCTCATAGTAGACCATCGGGGGTACATATCTCATATTGTAAATTATCGTACTAGACGACATGCATTACCTCCACACCAAAATACTACATGGCCTAGCATTGCGCACTACCTAACCAACTGTGGTGGATCAGCACAGGGCCTTAGACGGATAGTGGTATTGAGGGCCAACATAAGACAACAGGGGTAAAGAGTGTACATCATATATTACCACACTAAACAACCATGGATTACTGCACCCACGTCACCACAATACCGCTTGACCTAGCATAACGTACTACCTATACCAGTCATAGAATAATACAAAGGTTAATACAACAGGGATAAGATGGTACCAACAGGGGAAAATACCGTAAAACCTATACTTCTGCACTAGACAACCATGCATTACTCCCACCCCAAAATACCGCTTGCCGTACATAACATAACATAGTACATATACCAGTTAAATAATAATATAAAGTAAAAGGTGTATTAATAGTACTGAGGACTAACAGTAGACCTAAAGGGGTACAGAGCGTACATCATATTCTACCACACTAGACAACTATGTATAATTATCCCACCCACTCACAATACCGCCTGCCTAACATAACATACTACCTGTACCAGTCATAGAATAATGCAAAGCAATCGGTAGGTATATGCAACAAGAATTAACATGGGACTTAGAGGGGTGTATAACGCCCATACTATACTACCGTTCTAAACAGGCAAGGACTATCTCGCAAAACCATACTAGACGACCATGCATTACCCACACCCCACAATACCGCTTGCCCCAGCATTTCGTACTACCTTTACCAGTTATATGATTATATGAAGGTCGATTAGTAGTTCCAAAGACTAATTTTATCGATGGGTATATTACGCTACTACCATATCACTGCTTCTGAGAAGCCCGACACACCCTGACCCGAATAGTATCTTATCAGATTGTAAAGTGGACAGCAAGTGCGGTCAACGTCTCTATGGCTACGCGTGCATAATACTGCACGTCAAGACGTCATAACGTCTTTAGCAACGTCAGCCGTTTTGGGGGAAAGCTTTCAGGAAAACATCTCACGTTTCTCATCAATTTTTCATCACATACCCATAGCCCTGTGTGTACATATATCACTATACATACCATAGAATACTATGTATGCAGGACGTACACCACTTGTCGGATGTAGCTGGCAGTTTTGCATAGAAAAAAATTGCTCCCCCAAAAGTTCGGTCCCTACGGGATTTTAACACTAGCTGCTCCCCAAAAGTCCGGTTATATGGTGGTCGAAGCCTTCCTGCTATACTACTATCGTCACAAAGGAGTAAGTGGAGTGTGTGTGTGTGGGGGGGGGGGGGGGGGGGGGTAGTTTAGTCTAAACTCATTTTCCTCATAACATGTCTTATGACATTGTTTTCCCAGCAATAATTTGTAGATTTTGGAGCTGCGGTATGAAATTGAGTCATAACTCTAGGAAAAATAACAGTCATCCATACACTATGGATATTCCTCATCCAAAAGAATGAGGTCAGGGTTACAGGGTATATATTTACATTAACCCTTTACCCAACGTAATGACCAAAAACGGCCAGCACTATTTACAAAAATCATCATTCAATTTTCATTATCTTTTTCATTTTTTTTGTCTCAAAAACATAGCTTATGACCCCTTATTGGAACGAGCTCATTCAGCTCGTTCCAATGAGGGTCATAAGCTATGTTTTGTGGACAAAACATTAAAATATTTTGTTATTCAAGAATTTTGTTTGCAAGTGTCGTCTGCTTTTCGTATTAGGTAAAGGGTTAAAATTTATATTTGGCAGGCTATTTCGTCGTCTGATCACATACTACTACTGTTCTAACGCTGGACTTTTAATAATAATGTCTTGTAATAATGACTCTCCGCAATTCCAATTCCAATCCGAACCACAATCCTAAGGCTGCTCCTAATCTCAATTCCAATCCTAGGATGCCCCTCCAATCCCAATCCCTTCCCTGTTTTCCTTCCTCGTTCCTCTTTTCTTCGTTCAGTCTAAGCTTTTAGGGAAACTTTTAGCAAAATCAACAAAAAATTTCGATATGTTATAATAGTGATATTGATATATATGATATGTAATCGAAACAGGCACAAAAATGGGTATTTAACCCCCCCCCCCCCCCCCCAAAAAAAAAAAAAAAAGAAGCCGGGCAGCTGTGATATACTACTTTCCTGGAGGGGCAGACTACTTGTGTCGGTAAAAATACCTTTCGTGTAAGATGGCGGCGCCTATTGGTTATTCGATGGGATATCTCGCGAGATTCCGATATTGCTTAACAAAATCTGAAATTTCCAGAATGTGACACCTTAGAATTATGTGAGTGCATGTGCACAAGACACCACGTATCACCACGATGATGACGTCACAAGATGTCTATGGTTACCTGACATGTGATTTCTCATATTAGATCTCCAAGGCTGGGTCGACCACCGGGGTCTACAATAGGGGCCGAAAAAAATCTCATATACCACTGGGGGGCGAATAATCACTGAAAAATTGGAGATAACTGTTTTGGAATTTTCAGACCCAAAACAATCCAAATATACCAACAAAAAAAATTTGGGCATGTTATTCCCACGAAAATACATAGCAACCCACACTAACACGTTGTTTCTACACTATACGTTAGTTTCTACCCTATGCGTTCTGACACATGACTTTGACGTACGAACAGGATCATAAATCAGTGAATTAACCACGATGCTGAAATAATTAAGCATGATGCTAAAATAATATAGAATGGTGCCTAAATTGGATCTGAGAAAAAGTTAACTCCCCTTAATCTCCAAACGCTAGCATCAAATGTTACACAAAGGGTATGGTAATTTCATTTAAAAATTGAAATTTCGAGATGTTAACGAATTTGCGAATCATTTCACAAACTCCGGGCATTTTCTCTGCAGGAAACTCATTTAAAATAAGAAAACAGCGTTTCACCATCTTTTGATGTTCTGTATTTTGCTTCTTCATTATAACAACAGTGAGCACATCGTGACATATGGTACATACACTACCCATTCAATTATATAAAAGTCCAGGAGGTGAGATTTTCTCATTTTTGTGCTGTTGAGAAAAAAAAAGTTGCAAATTAGTGTAACAACACATCCACTAAACAAAGAGCCAAGGTGGACTCTTTAGTGTTGGTAGGTTAAATACTGACTGATATTTTTAATGACGGATTATCTGAGAATTATTTCCTTCTAATTAGCTTGCCATAAAAGGCCGAGTTTTCCTTTCTGCTACTCTTTATGAACGAAAACACGGTTTATTATCGTTTTCGTTTATTCGATTTTTCGTTTATTCAAAGTAAGAAAAGGACACTTGACTTTATTTTCTACTGATGTCATGGAGGTTTTCTCAGCGATTACCTGCTTCTTAATTGGACGTTCCTTGGTAATCAATTTAATAATGTCAAGGGGTATAACTTTATCGAAAGCCGATTTTCATGACCGTATTAGTCGTTGGAACGAGCTCTTTCTAATGGGAGCTTATAGGCTACAGGTTGAAGACAAGAATTGAAAAAATAATACAATGTGAAAGGCTATTTTTGTTAGTAGCTCCGGATTTGCTTTACTGGAATTTATGTTGACAGTCCCATATATTGTAACAAGTCAAAGACTCGTAAATACATTTTGTAGTCATTCAGCATTTTACTGGTTAATAAAGATATTAATGACACGCCTATGCTTTTATTTTCATAAAATACGCGCTTTTTCTGCAAAAACCGAAGCGAACAATAATATTGTTTGTACTGTCCTTGAACAATACGGATCACGTGCGCGGACCACTGAGCTGTTTCTTTTTTTACGTTTGGGTTATTTTTGGCAATAATTTGTGTTTTTAATATTTTGTTAGTAAACTGTAGGTGTGCAATCAATACAGAACAGCATACACGTTCGAACTGTTATTTTTTACCCCACTCGATCGATTTCGGCCGAGGGATAATATTGAACAAGAAGCCGAAGGCTTCGAGTTCAATATTATTCCTCCGCCAAAATCGTTTTTAAGTAAACTATAAACTGTGCCAACACGGGAACTTGGGTACAGAGTGAACGAAGAACTGAAAAGGGCTATAAAGGGTAGAAAAGCTAACTGTGCTGCATGCAGGAGAAGTAGAAAACTTAAGGGGCGGAAAGCAACGATGCCACAATAGCAAAGGAAAAATACCAACAGGCACGAAATAAAGTAAATAAGATTACAGACGACAATCGGAGAGTGCGAAATAGCAATCTCATTAGGACGATAAGAACGACAGGGGGGTCGAGTTCAAACGTATTTTGAAAATGGGTGAATAAGCGTAACAAAGGAAGTAACCCACAGAGTATTCAAGTAGATGGCAGAGTTACAGACGAGCAAGATCAAGTCGCATCAGAACCAGTCAAGCACTGGGAAAAGGTAAACGATAAGCGATGGGGCATGGGAAGCCCACCGGAGTGTCCGAACCAGGTCGAGGAAAATCTATCGAATTTCGTGTGCAGTGAAATTAAAACGGAGGAGGTGCGAAAGGTGATCTCAAAATTAAGGGATGGAAAAGCGGGAGGGTGGATAAAATTCCTAACGAGTTTATCAAAAAAGGGGGAGAGGAATTCGTGGAAAGCCTAACTGCCCTATTCAACTTAGCCATAGAAAATTAAGAGGCCCCAAGGGAGTGGAGAGAAAGCAAAGTATCCACAAAAAGGGGGAAAAAGACGTTCTGAATAACTATCGAGGGATCTCTGTCAGTAGCAACATTGGAAAAGTTTTTTTGTAAAGTCCTGTATGGGAGACTAGAGGAGGTGATTGAAGAGAAGGGTATTCTGGGAGAAATCCAGAATGGCTTCAGGAAGAAAAGGAGAATCACTGACCATCTTTTCACGCTATCCCAAATGATAGAATCCGCGAAAGCAAAAAAGAAAAAGATGTTGATGGCCTTTTTGGATGTTAAAAAGGCATACGATAGAGTATGGAGGGAGGGTATGTGGCGGAAGCTGGAGGCTCTGGGCTTAGGAGGCGAGTTTGTTGGATTTATGAAAGCATTATATAAAGACGTACAGGGTGAACTTAGCCTGGGAAACATTACAGCAAAACGTGTGCCTATGGAGATAGGCCTAAAACAGGGGTGTATCCTTTCGCCAATTCTTTTTGCATTGTACATCAAAGGTTTAGGAGATGAACTCCTGCATAGCGACGAGGGGGTAGCAGTTGGGGACTTGAAGATCTCAGGGCTATTTTTTGCAGACGATATGGTGCTGGTGTCAGAAAGTGAAGAGGGGCTAGCGAAAATGCTGGGAATTGTTGGGAAATATGGTAGCAAATGGAGACTCGAACTTAATGAAAGCAAGAGAAAAGTTATACATGTGGGCCGCAAAGTGGACCCCACTCGAAGGTGGAGAGTGGGGAAGTTCTGCATTCCGAAAGGTAGCAGCAAACTTCTTAGTGTAGGAGAGACAGGTGACTACGATTATTTGGGGGAAAATATAAACATCACGGGAAGAGGCATCTACCGAAACCACACAAATAAACTGATTCTGAAGGGGAAGCGAATCCTTAACCAAATGAAACTTATAGGGAGAAACAGTTTAAATAAGGTTTTCGTGGGGAAAACCATTTGGGAAATGGTGGGTCTGCCAAGTATAACATACGGTACGGAAGTGGTACCCCTAAACCAGACGGCCGTAAAGAGCTTGGAAACCCTGCAGAACGATGCAGGCCGATGGATAACGGGGTCGAGTAATGCCGCAGAGCTAGAAGCAATCCGGGGTGAGCTTGGGTGGATGGGGATCAAGGACAGGATAGACCTATTGAAACTCGGTTATCTTAAATATTTGGTAAATCTCCCCGACAGCCGATGGTGTAAAGTAATGTTCCTGATAATTTCCAACTCAAATATCAAGACGGGGTGGATGGTCGAAGTGAGGGAGCTAGTAGAGAACTACTCACTGGAGATCTCGGACCTAGACATTGGGGCAAACCAGGATAAACAAATCGCCAGAGAAAGGGTCATGGTGGACTGTAACCGTAATTGGCGAGAAGGGGTCAAATCAAAGAGGTCTGTGGGTGGCCTGCGTGATAAAGAGAAGCCTGGGTTTGAAGAGTACCTTGATGGCACCTTTGGGGGGTCACTTTTGTTTAAGCTGAGGTCGCGGTCCCTGGAGCTGAGGGGAAAAATTGGGAAAAACAGTGAAAAGGAGTGCCAGATGTGTAATTTGGGCGTGGTGGAGACCCTGGAACACTTTCTTCTAGAATGCACAAAATACCAGTCTTACAGATTAAGATTCACTGGGAGTATAATGGCGAATCGGGATGGTAGAATGAAGGACACGTGGTTAGTGGGTGACTCAAAGGAGAGGGTGAATATGCTAATCGGAGAAATTGGGAAGAATGGGGCAAGGGATGTCATCAAGCAGTTCGTCTCCGAGTGCTGGGAGGAGAGAAGAAGTGTGGGAATAGGGATGCAGTTGGGAGTACAGGGGTAACCAAGGCCTTCTCATCCGAGAACCGCGACAAATCAGCGGCCGGCCAAAGTGTTATTATTGTAGGTGTGCAATAAATACAGAACAGCATACGCAATCGAACTGCCATAGTTTACCGCACTCGAACGATTTTGTCGGAGGGGATAATATTGAACTCGAATCGTTCAATAGTATCCCTCCGCCCAAATCTATCTGGTACGATAAAAAAATATTTCGAACGCGAATGCCGTTCTATAATAAATACATTTGTGTTTAGTTTTATTTATGCACCTTTTTCAGGGGTGGGGCTGAAAAAAATTTGCAGTACACGATGGAGTGGGTGGGGGGTCAAACGGCTCACAAGCCCATTTTTCCAACCCCTTGCAAATTTTTTCCTGATGCCATTTTACGCCAAACTAAACACTTTAAAATAATTTAGACTAATATACACGCATTATAGCCCTATTAGGGGGTTGTATTGACGGGTATGTTGATCTATCTGGCCTCAGTGCTGGGCCCATGATGTTTTGAAACAGCAGTCTGTTCGACCTTGAGTATCTCGATTTCGATAATTGCATATCCAATTTGTGTATTCAAACATTTCTTTTAATCACAGGTAATCAAAGGCCTTTTAGGTTCTTCGTGGCTCTTAACCCTTTACCCAACGTAACGGCAAAAACCGGACAGCGTTATTCTCAAAAATCGTCAATTAATTTTCATTATTTTTTCATTTTTTGTCTCAAAAACACAGGTTATGACCCCTCATTGGAACGAGCTCGTCGAGCTCGTTCCAATGATGGGTCATAACCTATGTTTTTGAGACAAAAAATGAAAAAAAATAGTTCAAGAATTTTTTTGGCCAGTGTCGTCTGCTTTTCATGTTGGGTAAAGGGTTAAGAAATGAAGACTAAGAATATGTAAATTATTTTTAACATACATCAAGAATCAAGATAAAACTAACAGTAAAACAAATGGTTCATGTAACAATTGCACCAACCGGTGTTAAAATAAAAAATAAATTATCAAAAAATTAAAACAAAGCTCTCATGTCCCATTTGGATAAAACAGTCACAACCTAAAGGTCCATGTGTCAAAAAGAGGGTTTCTATAAAACCAATCGCATGACATTCCCTGTGCCAAAATACCTCTGAAAACCCTTGGGGTCGCATAAGAAATGCCCAGAAACACTAGAAAATGGTCCTCGACAGCTGAACCTTTACCAAATGAATATATACACCTGGAACTTAATTAAGCACCCCTGTTTTTTCGCAGTGGTGTTAACAGAAACTTTCATTACTTTCATGCTATCTTTAAAATGGCCAAAAAATATTGTTTGCGGAAGGAATGGTCTATTGACAAATGAAAGACAAATGGGCGTACAATCTACTTGAACGTTTTCAAAAACGCGGTACATCTCCATATTGCGCGTGTGCACGCGGGCATTGGGGACCAGGCAGATACATACAGAAAAATCCAAAACAGAATTATAAACATAATCTCGGGATTCTTTTACTCTCTTCTTATCCTAAGTACTGTTATATTATACCCAAAAGTTGAAATCTTCCTATGCACACGGTACGTGAGGAGTGGCCTGTAGCGGGGTCGCACGCGGAGTGGAGTTGTCACCCGAGGTATCATTTTCAAATTTTGTACATGTGGACAGAAAACACAGGCAATGTTGGAGCCAGTGGACCTCCGGGTTTAATGCAGACGTCCACTGGTTGGAACTTTGCTTGTGTTTATTATACTTGGTAACAGACTTGCAATTATTGCTTGGGTGGAGTCTCCACTCTGTGGGTGATTTGGTGGTGGTATACTCTACACGTACTGTGATAGCACTGGACTGTTTACAAGTTTGGTGCTAATGAGGTCATACCTGTCTCCTTCGAGTTGTTGGCGTTATTCATACGCTAATCCTCTACCTGTTACTCTTTGAAGCTCCACCATATGTTGTGGGCACTCAACCAGGACCTACTGACACGTCTCTCTCCTGTCGTGCAACTATGGTGTTTAGCATAAAATCTTCACATATACCTTGCAATACCTTGATGTTGCTATCGATACTTAAAGATAAATACCGAGCAGCTGTGACTCGGTATAATTTCTTGTCCTTATAGAACCTCCAAGGAATAGCACTACCATGACCCTTGGGGACATGTCGATCCCAGCTGCAATACCCTAATATTGCAGTTAACACCGTCATGCTACCAAGACTGAATTCAACAATGCAATAATTTTTTCCGTCGACTATAGAATTAATATGCATGATAAGTTGCATACCACGACGGTTCTTGAAATTAAAATGGGGTTCTTGATTGACGGCCACTACCAATGCCTTCATAAATGTATACAAGTATCCGACCGATACCGATAAGTTAACTTGAAAACCAATGTAGTAATATTTGTTTCCAAAACTACTGTATTCTGAAACGACTCGGATCACATCGCTAAAATGTGCTGTAGAGCAATTGCTCGATCGAGTGACTCGCACATACGACTCTTAGACTCATTTCGGAAAAATGGTATTCCATAGCAATAGACATATCATAAAAAGGGATTCTATTGGGATTCCAAAAAGCGATTAAATAAGTGGAATTCCGTCTTATCTCGAGTGACTCGCAGTTACTGCTCGAACGACTCGAATCCCATCAGGCAAACGTGCTATCGAGCAATTGCTCGATCGAGTGACTCGCACGTACGACTCTTAGCCTCATTTCAGAAAAAGGGATTCCATAGCCCCAGACATATCCTAAAAATGGATTCTATAGGGATTCAAAAAAGGGATTCCAGAAGTGGGGTTCCGTCTTACCTCGAGTGACTCGCACATACTGCTCGAACGACTCATATCCCATCGAGCAAATGTGCTTTAGAGAAATTGCTCGATCGAGTGACTCGCACTTACGACTCTTAGCCTCATTTCAGAAAAAAGAGATTCTGTAGCCACAGGCATTTTCCAAAAAGGGATTCTTAAAAGGGATTCTTAGAGATTCCGTAAGTGGGATTCTTATCCGACTTCGTGACACAGGATTCCGTGTTTTAACATTTTAACACTGGAGGGCATAACACGCAATTATCATTGCAAGATGTTTATGGGTCGATTCCTTTGAAACTTGGTATGGATGTTTACTACCATGGTGGGATCCTGTTCACCTGCGATTACAGTTTTGATCGGGCTTTTTTAGCCACAGTTATGCCCCTTTTGTCTTAGAATGCCTGAATTGCCTAGAATTTTATCCGGATCTTTTCCCTGATAATTACGAGTTGAAACTTGGTAAGGTTGTTCACTACCATGGGAACCTGAGCACCTGCGATTATAGTTTTGATCGGACTTTTTTCCCAGAGTTATGTCCCTTTTCATCTATGAATGCCTGAATATTGTCCAAAGATTCCCTCAAACGTTTATTTGTCGATTTCTTTGAAACTTGGTATAGATGTTTACTACCATAGGAACCTGTGCGCATGTAATTATTGTTTCGATCGGACTATTCTTGCCAGAGTGATACCCCTTTTCGTCTTAGAATACCTGAATTTTGTCCGTGGATTTTCTCAGGCATTCTCGGGTCGTTTCCTTTAAAATCTTGCAAGGACGTTCATTGCCATGGGAACCTGTGCACCTGCGATTACAGTTTTGATCGGACTTTTTTATGAACGTTTAACCACTTTTCGTCTTAGAATAATCATGGCGGCGGAGGTGTGGACAGGCCCGTCTGGGACAGTCTCACCTCTAGTTTACATATGTGATCAATATGAGCTTCCCAGGAGGGTTCGACTGAATTATCAAACCCAGATGTTTGTGAGTATTGGTGAACTCAAGCAATTCGCTGTCAAAGGTAATGCTTGGGTAAATAATGTTGTTGCTCAACGTGAAAAGTATTGCGTTCATTTCTGGGCATTGAAAGTTACAAGCCACAATTTAGGCCCCTTGTCAGTTTTCCTGAGGTCGTTATTTACTTTTGGTGACATTTCTACAGGATTACTAGACCTCCCTGTAAGACAAGTATCATCTGCAAAGAAGCGCATAAGGGATTCGATGTTTTCGGCAATGTCATTAATGTACATCAAGAATAAGAGGGGGCACCAAGGACTGAACCTTGAGGAACACCGGATTTAACCACCTTGTATTCGGAGCTAGAACCGTTTATGTTAACCCGTTGTTTCCGGTTTGAAAGATAATTTTTGGTCCACCCTAGAAGCGGCCCTAAAACACCATATTGCTTCAATTTAAAAATTAATCCGTCGTACCATACTTTGCCAAAAGCTTTTGAAATATCACAACATATTCCTACGGTTTGCATGTTTTTATCAATAGCTTGGACATAAGTAATGGCAAATCACAATCCGTTGAAAAACTGCACTACTTTGGGGCAGGAATCCAGACTGATATTTATAGAAGAGATTGTGTTTCTTGAAAATATTTGTGTATCCCCCTGAATACAACTCTGTCTATAACTTTTCCAATACAACACAATAAAGATAGGGGTCTGTAATTTTTTTTGCGTCAAAATTGTCGCCCTTCTTAAAACGAGGACTAACATCGGCTAGTTTCCATTCGTCTGGAAAAAGTAATTTCGTCTACGGATTTTCTGTATAATAAATATAAGGTCTTACACACCGTAGATTTCGGCTCTTTCAACTTTTTATGCCTAATCACATCATGACCACTTGCTTTTTTAACGAGTAAAGATTTCAGAATATCAGTAATGAACAATTCAGTGAATGCAATGTCGATTAGCGTTTGGTGACACATGCGATGAAATGGAGGAAGGGGGTGACATTGTGTATTTTGTTCACTATTTTTAACAAAGGTATCGTTCAGCGGTTTACCCTTTCCACCGTCATCGTCCACAATTGCAGTTCCTGTGGATGACGCATGGTGGAGAAGAGGAATGCTAGAACCGCCACTGAAGTTATTTAGAAACTTTTTGACAATATGCCCAAACTGGTTTGGTTCCGTGCTTTCATATAGGACTGATCAATGTTTTTCATACAATGTTCTCCAGCAAATGTGTTCATATTGTTTACTTTATTTCTGGTAGTTTTGTATTTCAGCCAGGAATGTGGAGTTTTAATCGTAAGGCCTGTTGTCTTAATGGGTTTCTACGTCGAATTTCACGTCTGTTTGAACTGTCGAACCAAGGCTTGTCGTTTTTCCGAATCATGACTTTGCTATGGGGTATACAGATTTTTGCTATATTCAGATACGCATCGACAAAGTTGGGAACTGTGACGTTTATATTTTCAGCTACGTTTATGGCTGAGTCCCAATCAATGTGGGAAATTACGAAATTCAGTCTTGCAAAGTCAGGTTTTTATAGTTCAAAACTGTTCTCACCATTGGAGGTAAGACTGGACGTTTATGATTGACAAATGCGTACGATGCTTTGTGATCAGAAAGGCCTAGGCCAGTTGTACCAGAATTCAAAACTGATATCGTGTCGCTGATGATGATTGGGTCAAGTAGTGTTTTTACTGTTTTACTGTTTTGTGTAATTCGTGTGGGTTCCCCAACAATATCTTTGAGGCTGAAACTCGTCGTTATTTTATGAAGGTCCCCTTCCGATTTCATAAGATCGCAGTTAAGGTCTCCCGTTATGATCACAGATGGGTTTAGGGCTAAAGCTTCCTCTATTTTCTCCTATAAGTTATGCCAAAAGTTTTCTGTGTAATCTCGTTCGGATCTATAACACACACATAAAATGAATTTCTCCCTTACCCTAACTTCGAACCAAAGAATGCCGTCATCAAAAGCGAGAGTATTTAGTTGTTTATAATAAAGATTTTCAGGGAAATACACCGCAATGCCGCCCCAAACTGATTTCTGTCATGTCTAATGGGATTTGAAAAGCTTGGTATAAGATGACGTCACATCCAGGGTCCTGCTAATAAGGGTCGTTTCATCCATGATATGCTACTCGGATTACTCCATTGTGAAAAAGATTATTATATGACTGTATTTAGAGATTATTAATGCGTTTGTTTTCACAAATTACAAATTTGTTCTTATTGATAATTAAATTGGGAAGAGCAGCTTGTTTCGTATCAATCTCAAACCAACCTTATTCCACAGGTGCTCGTGCTAGGCATCATTTCTTGGTCCCGAGCTATGAAATAACTCGAGCCTCTGTCCTCATTTAGCGTCACATACACTTTTTTTATTTGGTCACAGTCTGATTGCAAATGCAGTTCCTTCCAGGGCAGGCGCATAGCCAGGATTCTATAATAAGGGTGACCTAACCTTTTTTGGGGGGGGGGGGGGGAGGGGGATCAAAAATGATATTTGGAAAGCCGTTGGGGGCCGTAGGCCTCCCCATATTTAGCTCGGACCCTCCGGTCTCTACCCCTGGTACACTTTTCTTCAGAGAAGTGGGGGAGGGGGAAAGACATGAGTGTTCCAGTTATGACCATATCTTTTAAAATGCTAATGTTTCATGTCCGTCATTTATATTCACTTGTAGAAAATACAATTCGGTAAAACACCATTGTAAAAGTTTTATAGTATTGGTCCCAGTTCAAGGATGAGCTGCAGCAATTTTTTAACCGCGACACTCAGACCCCAGGTAAAAGGTCCCTCCATTGATTGGGTGGCGACCCGTTCGAAAATTTGTCCGCTTTCCTCCCACAACGCTGTGGAATCACGCCTAGCGAAATAGAAATGCGTGAAGATTGAATCTGATATAATGTTTTTGTTTTTATTCTCGATGCGGTCTTGTCTGATTATTTACTGGGTCTTGCGACACTTTCAACCAGGAGGTAAGAGAAATAGATAGATAGATATTTTATTTAACGATATAGTCTACATGCAATTACATATCTTACTACAGAATACATATAGATAATTAGATAATTATACATAATCTATATCATTGGGAGATGACATAGCCAGATTGGTTGTCTTCCTTCAACTGCCGTAATACATTTAACTCCAACACTGACAGCATGCTCAGCGTTTTGGGCTGTGATAAAAGGGCTTACTACTTGGCAACTTACCCCCTTAATCTATTTCTTTGGATGGATGAGCTTCAAAATTCAAAAAGGTGGCTAATGGTGAATGTAAGGATGAATATCCCCCATCCCCCGTCAGAGGCGGCGGAGCCCGGGGGCACAGGGACACATGGGGTATGTGCTCCTCCACGTTTTTCCACAGATATGTTTCGCAGTTACACAATGAGTTAAAATGGGCGCATGCAAACGAGTCAATATACAGGCATACCTGTAACATTATTTGCAAATCCAAACAATATTTAGCCAAAGAATCCCACTTTCGGTCGCTTCAGTCCGCTTCTTCTACTTGAGCTATCTTCCAACCCGAAGGCTAGCCTTCGGGTTGGAAGATGATTGAAGCAGAAGAAATGGACAAGACAGTGATCACACAGCGGCATATTCATCTAAATGAGAGACTATAGCGAGTCATGGTACATTTACCGATATGCGATTGTTACCTTTCTCACACTGGGCCGAACCACGGTAGCATAGTAAATTTGTGCCCTTCCACTTTTATCAAGATTCAACCGCTCCTGAACTCCGTACTAATCTGATGAAATTATTATGATTATCAAACTGGGCGAGGTTAGATACAGAACAATACGGAACGGTCCAAGTACTGCTCGTCAATCAAGAAGAACAAAATGGATTCCACAATACACATAATATGTCCTCGGTATGTCGACAATTCAGGACGCCTACATTATCGGTGTGGCGATCACTACTGTGGGGGTGTAACAGTCAGGGCAGTATGGGTTGTCACACTGATAACTTTCTTAATATGAGGACAGACGTTTTATTCTTAATTTCTCTTTAAAGTCTTCTTTTCTATTTTCTATGTTTCGTAATTCAGGGTCCAGTTCGTTCCACATTTTCGGAAGAGCACACGAGGGCAGCTTATCTAATGCCTTTGTTCGGGATTTGTTAATTCGTACCAGTCCTAATTGCCTTGAACTCGTGTGTGATTGAGAGATTAGAGATGTAAAATAATGTTAGAAAGATTCTGGAAGTTTTCCATTTTTTTCCAGTCAAACATAAATAGACAGGCATGTAATTTGTACAAATCGGTGACCTTCAATATTTTATCTTTTGTGAATAGTGGGTCTGTATGAGAACTCAACTGTTTGTTATTTAATATTCGAAGTGAACGTTTCAGTATTTGTAGTAATTTATTGATTCCTCTTGAATTTACTCATGTTTGAATGCGTGTTGCAAGTGGCAGTTGACCAAAGAAAATAGATCATCTTCGTGACATGCTGTTGTAGTAGTTTTTTGCTCTGTTCAAAGTATAATTTGCCCATCCAATATTAGAACATATTGTTGATATAAATGTTTGATAAGATAAGCGTTCATCAACGTGAATGCCTAAAACAGTCAGAAATTTATTTTCTTCATTTTAACCCAGCCTTTTAATTTTTTACTATTCATGGAGATATCAGGATGAATGCAACTATTAGCTTCATGATTTGGATTAATAATAATGTATTTTGTTTTATTGGCGTTTAGGGCGGGTTGACATGCTGAACACCACTCATATACATTATTGAATTCATGAATAACCCTTTACCTAACATGAAAAGCAGAGACACTTGCAAACAAAATTCTTGAATAACTATTCTTTTTCATTTTTGTCTCAAAAACATAGGTTATGATCCCTCTTTGGAACGAGCTCGACGAGCTCGTTCCAAAGAGGGGTCATAACCTATGTTTTTGAGACAACAATGAAGTAATA
This sequence comes from Pictodentalium vernedei, assembly GCA_031216915.1. Lineage (NCBI taxonomy): Eukaryota > Metazoa > Mollusca > Scaphopoda > Dentaliida > Dentaliidae > Pictodentalium > Pictodentalium vernedei. The sequence goes on from CM062295.1 coordinate 583,644,792, forward strand.
ATGAAAATTAATTTGCGATTTTTGTGAATATCGCTGGCCGGTTTTTGTCGTTACGTTGGATAAAGGGTTAAAATGGATATTTATTGGATTATAGTTGGGAACTGAGTCGTGAGTAGTTGTGTCGTCCGCAAATGACAAGAGGTTAAGAGGTTATGTTATCATTGCACGACTGTCTTTTCATTCTGTGGATTTCCCAACCATTCACTGTACTCAATTGCAACACTGTACTTCTTTTGTTCGACTCATGGAGTTTCAAGGTTTCATTCCATCAGAACAAATCATCACATCATCGAGTTCTGAACTCGCAGTGGTTCAAATTGGAACTTGAGCTGTGTGTCTGGCATTCTAGTAGCAAGAACTTTGTCAAATTCATCGCTCATTGCGACAGTAAAATGGTTCTTCCAGTTACCAACCACACCTGTTAAGAGTTAAAAGAAATGGGTGTAGCTTATTCACTAGTAATAACCAGGGACGTCGCGGAAGGGGCTCGTCCACCTCTAGATTCCAATTCTACACACTCTCGCCCTCGAAAACAAAATTCTGACTACCATTACATAATTTGGAACAAGGGGGAAATTACATATTCCATTAGCACCAGTCACCTGTTGAGTTAAAAATCTCCCAACTGCAGATTTTAGTCCTTTACCTAACATGAAAAGCAGACGACACTTGCAAACAAAATTCTTGAATAACTAATTTTTTTCATTTTTTGTTTCAATAACATAGGTCATGACCCCTCATTGGAACGAGCTCGACGAGCGCGTTCCCAAGAAGGACATAACCTATGTTTTTGAGACAGAAAATGAAAAAATAATAAAAATTAATTGGCGATTTTTGTGAATATATAGCGCTGGCCGGTTTTGGCCGTCCCCTCACCCCACCCCACCTACTGTAAATTATCCATCTGAGGCTCTCAGTAGTCACAAATTTCAATTACATATCAATATTTGGGTTTTTTTTTTACCTTTTCAATTAATATTGGGAGGACTTTCACTCAAATTTGTGTCTAAGTATAGGTTACAGCATAGAAAACGAGTGATATTGAATATACAATCGCGAGAGTTAGTTAACGAGGACTTGTCCGAGTAACTAGCTCGAGCGATTGTATGTTCAATATCACGAGTTTTTGTGCTGTAACCGACTTGTCACATTGATGCTTGCACAAACAATCAAAACACGAACAATCAAACACTCCACTGAACCCTTGTCTGACACGTGTCCATTCCCGTTTAATTAGTTAATTTCTTAAGCCAAACTTGCAAGCCACATGAATATTGATGGCAAGCAAGTGATATTACTTCATTTTTTTCCGTTTCGTCATTGCGCTCAAAAGGTTGAGCGAGAAATTAAACGTTCCATTTATCATTTACACCCGGGTGTGGATTTCTTTCTTTAACTCTTTCAATAAAATCAAAAGTCAGGTAAATTCTCGTTTCTCTGTTCAAAACATTTTAGCACAGGTGCCCTTAATCTTTCCTCTCGGCTGTGTTTGTATTAGAACTGACAGGTTACACAATCACTGTCTATTGTTCCTTGATTGGTAAAAGTGTGGCGATATATGTTGAATATCACACATGCTCTAACCAACTCTTCGAAATATATCACACACTTTTAACAAAGGCGTGACGTCATAACTATGTGACAAAAACTCAATATTTTGGCCAAATTCTAGACGCGTTTGGAAGAATTCCAGCAGCGCTCTGTCTGAAATTTCCATTTTTCCACAGTAAAGGCTTCGAATTTTCCAGCTGTTGTAAAGTTGACGAAGAGTGGGCTTGAAGGGAAACACACCCTCACATCCGGCGTGTGGCTACGTCACTGGTAATAGCCTTCATAGTGGCTGTTTATCGTATATGGCAGAAATTATTGGAAAACCAGCTCATATCAAGAGACAGCGGAACAGTAGCGTCAAATGAGATGCCGCCTCCTCCTTCTACAAAAATACTGCAAGATTATACATTCTCTGATCGTTTTACAGCTTGCAATTCTGCAAACGTGTCAATATAAAGGTTTGGTTCCATATTAGGCCGTTGTTAATAAATTCTTTGTTATACGGCAATCCTTGGTTCTGATAGAAAGTTGCAGATAAATAGCCCCCAATCGCGCAATTGTTTCCAGGACGAGTTGAGAGAGAGAGAGAGATAATTTAGGCCAACATTATCTTTTCCAACCCGTCACTGCCCGTCTTACTGGGAATAAGAACGAAGGGGTGCACGACCTCCTCACTTACTCTAAGGATATGACCAAAGATGATTCCCTCATTTGATTTGCTTCCATTTCAGTCTTCGAAATCAACACAAATGTACTTTTTGGCCCCATATTTAACAAATTTTCCCACACGGTCAAAAAGTAGTTTCTGAACTGATGGGTAAATTTGTTAAATACGCCCCCCCCCCCGCCGCCTCCACCCCTAATAAAACAAAACAAACAAAGAAAAAACAACAACAAATAAACAAATAAAATAATATAAGAAAAGAAAGAAGAGGACTGTTCTTAATGAATATTTACGTGAGTCTCAAAACATAGCTTTGTGTTGAGTATTCCCACCATCTCACTAAGACACTGCTATATATCAGTTTGTGGGTACCCTTGTAAGACCGCCTCCCCTCCCCCCTCACCCGAGATATTTTTCCTCCGACCTTTGACAAATGCAAGATACTCATAAATAAATGGAGTTGCAATTATTCCAATTCTTTCAGTGCAGGTGGTTTCGAAAGTCGAAATTTCTTTGAAATTCTTCTACCATATCAGTGCATACCTGAACTCTAATGTCTGGAACAGACGCTGCATCGCGACGAATATAATTCTCTGCCAATACCTGATTTCGATGCGCCATCAGTGCGACACTCGTTTCAATTTAATTGTTTGTCGACGAATTTCATACGAACGATTTTAATTCCCAGTGCGTGTAAAATACGTGTTTGTAACAGGCGTCACACTACAGACGCGTCGAACTGAACGCTGCATAGTGGCATGGTAGTAAGGAAAAACCCATCAAACAGGAGATGGGGGGGGGGGGGGGGTGTTTGTGGCGTAATCTGCTGTTTTTACCAGTGAATAACAGGCCTGAAGACCTTTGCAGAAAGTCCATCACTGTTAATTAATCCATATGTATATAGATGCAACAAGATAGTCAAAACGGAGAGTGATGTAGATAAAGTGAGATGGACGTGGAGGATGCCCCCCTCCACCCCGTCAAACCAAAAGTTTTGGCACGTCGGCAAACTTTTGAAGCGTATTTTGGTAAAACATTGGAAAGGGTGGGGGGTGGGGGGGATTCTTGATATTTTGTCTAAAACACGATTTTAGACTGAATTGTCGATATTTATTTATTTATTTATTGGGGTTTAACAACACTTTCGACAGCCAGGGCCACCTCATAACGGACAGTTTTACGGATGAAGGAAGTCGGAGTACACGGAGAGAGCCACCGAGCAGAGGCGCGCACAACTATCAGACTCACGAACGTACAGGATTAGCATTTGTTGAATAGAAGTGCACACCGACGTGCAGTACGCATTAGTTCACAGTGCAGCCGCCGTATCCTCACGTGGGCCATCGGAACTAAGTGTCTTGCCATAGGGCCCAACACAGTTACCGCTCGTCAGGACTGAACTGTGGACCTTTTGTGGTTTCCCAACCTGAAATCTACCGAAAAAGTTATTGATCTGACGGCAATCTGGCTACCCCCTTCCGATCACACCCCCCCCCCCCCCCCCCCACACACACACACACACAAACTCACTGGCAAAAGGCAATCTACGCCCCTATCACCGAGTGCTCCAATCGGTTCATATTGATCATTAGATTCAAAGTGTACACGGGCTGAATTTAAATGCAGGACTTATTAACATCTGCCCGAACTTTGGCCTGCTGCAAGGGACCCGGCGAACGTTCAGATTCGATTTGATTTCGAATCTCTTCACTGATTCGATTCGATTCGAAACCATCTCCACTATTGGGAAAAAGCGATTCCAGGAGAGTTTTGTATTTCACACATTTCTTTATTGTCATCGTCGAGTTGCACAATATATCGCGCATTAAGTAGAAAAGGGCGTCATCTGCAATACTAAAGCATTGCAGATGGCGCCCTGCTCCACACAAGGGACGATATATGGCTTTTTCTTCGTCCACGCTGGTGATACCTGGTCAATTGTCGTTCAACTAGTCCTTACCCTTTCATACTTGTGGGGTGGGTTGACACCAATGGAATATTGAGAACAGAACATTCCCAACTCCTTTTAGTAGTAATACATTCAGAGCAGTTGCTGTGAGTAATCTGAATGTCTGTGTCTGTGTATCAAAGACCCTTCCTGTTCGGTACTAATGAATGTACGTTGTACATCGGGTCTCTGCACTCGTCCAGGCCGAAATGTTTACACGGAATATCCTTGGCTGTCATAGGAATAAATTGCCCAACTTTCAGAAACAAGTGATAGGTCCATTCACTTGTACTTGTGGTTCGATGGTACGAAATAGTCTAACCAGTACGTATACTGATACTGTTTACGCATGAGCGATAGACAGCACAAGTAAGACAGTTGCAGTATCAAAACAATAGGGAAGTGGATTCGATTCGAGATTCGATTCGGCTTCGAACATTTTGCCTGATTCGATACGAGATTCGATTCGGGCGAAAAAACTGATTCGCCGGGCCCAATTGCTACACGTGTGAATATATCTTCACTTTTCGTGTAGGTTCTGGATACTGATAAGCAAAGAAAAGTCAACCAAATAAACGCCTCACATCTTTACAAATGTTTGAATAAATAGGACAAGAATTTTTGTCTGGGAATTATTATATTTATTTATTTATTGGTGTTTTAGGTCATATACTTGTGCCCAAAGGCTGATCATGGCCGTGACAGTTTTACGGGTGGAGGAAGCCGGAATACCCAGAGAGAACCACCGAGTAACGACGAGCAACTGCCAGTTCCCCAACATCGTAACTCCGCACTGCAGCACAGGCAGGGTTAGATTGGTTGAAGACATGCGTAACCACGACGTGCAGTACGCCTTAGTACACGGCGTCATCGTGCACCCATGGGGACAATCGGTGTTAAGGGGAAGTCCAACCTAACTTTGGTCAAATTTCATGCAATTTTCTTTCAAGTCTAAAAAAGGCCTAAAATGAAAATGAATAACCCCAATAAATTGTATACCAAAATTCTTGGAATGAAACATAGAACGTGTGGAAACTGAAATTTGCCATGGAACTGGCGCCATGTGTAAATAGCACCACCTGCAAGTCTGCTATGGCATAAGTAAGAGAACAAAATTTTTACAATAAAAATACCTCAAAATAAAATAACAGCTATAAACATTGAAGTACATACTCGGAGAAATCTTTTCCTAATTCATGAAAGTTATAAAGATTGAGACCAAATGTTATAAGTGGAGTGCTCACTGATTGAAGGCTGACATTTTCTTTTGTTTATGTTTTGATTTGGGGAGTTCAACAAAGGTCAACTTGAAGGAGTCCACAAGAAGAAGTATGGAAGGACAAAAGAATGTCTCCCAATATAAAGATGTATATGTCACTATGGTGGTTTGGAAAGAAATTATAATATTCTCCTATGTAGAATGCACTGCAAAGTCATACATTGTAGTTGAATAATATATTTACAAACCCCTTGCACTGTAACTCCCTTTATCCCATGCATCAATTTGATAGTGATTAAATTGTTAAAATTGTCTGCTTTGTCAATAAGTATAATAGCTTTGTTTACTCTTGGACACCAATATACTCATCATATCTGTTGGAGAAGAAATAAGGGTAACTGTAACCTGTCACTGCAATAAACCATCTAATGTACATAAAAGTACATTGTTATTCAAAACACATCAAATCAACCTTACATAACCATTATTGCATGTACTTTCCCCAAGGAGGCTTATCGGCATATTGAGATCAGAAGGGCACATCCAGAGAGTCTCACTCACATATTTTTTTTCAAGAACGCAGTACACAAAGCAATCCCCAAAAGATGACAAGTGAGCTCCATTTGACACAAAAAATTTCCTTGGGGGGGGGGGGGGGGGGCTCTCTTCCTTGTATGACTCTACCTCCGGCACTCAAGGCATATGCCTTTTTTCTCAAAGTTTAACTCTTTTCCTTTTTGAAGATCCTGGCCACACGTTCCAAACACTATCAGACAGGTAGCCCTCCAAATAAGTGCATCTGCAAAAATCATGTTACATTGCAAAGCATTCTTTATAGACTTTAAGTTCTGGACCTTTCATGCTTCTTACTTCCAACTATAATACTTAATTTATCGATTAATGGGTAAATAGAAAAGTCCTGCCATAATCAACATTTTGAGTTCTATAAGCCTTCAAAACAGCTCCGATAAAAGTGTCAAACATCTGATTGGTGGCTTTATACAGAATATTCATTAGGTTATTGCTTGATAAGTAATAGGAACGATATCTTCACCAGAAATATTTTGTAGCAATACATTTGAGGGTATCAGCAGGCACTTTCCAACAAATTGTAACAAATCAACTAGTTATAAACAAAATTTTCTAACTCAAAAGAGTGAAAAAGTACCACAACTCTGAAAAAATGTGGGAAGAAACACATGCTACAGCAGCTACACAGGCATTGTTTTCCCATGATGCTTGATCACAACACCAAATATCCTTCAAATTGGAGTAGCAGTGGTTGAGATACAAGGGAGAATGTTGGTACATGTAATGACGAATGGGTAAGACTAAGAGGACAGAGGTCACCACTGCACGGCCCTAGATGCACCTTTGATTTTCCAACTTCCAGGTCTGGGGCATAATAATCGCAACACACTCACCTTATCAATTCATAATTTCAGTAAAATAAAACAAATTATCAATTTTAATTAATTAATAGATGATGGGAAATATTTGGCTTCTTTCGCCTTCTAGTACTATTAATTACCACAAACAATATCAGTTTGATGCCTACAAACGAAACTGAACGCATGCGGTCTGGTTAAAACGTAACTCGGCATGAATAATGAAGAAATTGCGAATATTTCGTGTATTTCATTTGTTTAAAAGCCAATTGCAGCTACTTTTGACCGTGGATTCGATAATTCGTTTCGGTTTTGACCACACGGTCACGCTGACAGCGGTTATGTTCACTGTGATATGCAAATTGGGAGATAGTTTCCGGTGAAGGAGATTTGTCACATCAGTGTAAAACGTTGACAAAAGACACTGATCGACGCTTGTGTTAGTATTGTTGGTTGCACGAAAAAACTAAATTCTCAGCACCGTCCAAACGCACATTATTTAAAAGCGCGAATGCATCATTTTCAACCCATCTTGAATCGGTCCTTTGCAGACTTCAAACAGAGCCGCGACAAATTCCATGGTTACTTGGAAGTAAATAATTTCACAACATGGGGGGAAATCAACACGCTCAATATAGTTCCAGGTCACTTGGAATATACTTCGTGAAAAAGTGATTTCTGAAGCATTCTGCTTACTTTGTTATGAATATTTCCTTATTTTATGTGTATCGTCCCAATTTTATACACTCGCTTATTTTTTTACAAGTGGTTCATGTTGTCTTTCTAGTGCGCAATAATTCAGATTTTTTGTCAACAAAAAAGTTCAGACGGCCTGTAAACACGAGAGGGAATTTCGAACCATATTTTGCAGTTATGACATTAACAGCTCAAGTATTTGCTGTCACCTGTTTGCAAATCCGCTCATACACTGTCTCGAACAAATAAAGGGCGTGATCACGTCCTTGCATTCTTACGATTGCCCAAATTGAGTATTTCTGCAAGAACCACATCGTAATCACATGACCGGAATAAACATCATTGAAACATGGCCACATCCGGAACATCCAAAATTTGTGTTGGTGTTATTACATTCAAACATCAAAACCCGCCAGAGTGTGTGTCAAAAAAATGCTTTCTCCGAGTCTGCAGTATGTTATCATTATATTGAGGACAAGGTTTTCGAATTACCAATTATTTTGTGGTTTTACCGGTTCGTAACTTACACCATTGGCAAATTAATGTTCTTCAAAATCATAAAATTCACTTGTTTCCTGAAAAAAATTATATGTACCTTTTCTATGCACTTTACTAATTATTTTGATATATAATTTGCCCTTCCTTACTTCTCTTATCTGTTTCTGAGGCATTGGGAAAAATGTCAACAAATTGACCAAGGTTAGGTTGGACGACCCCTTAAGTGCCTTGCCCAATGACACAATGCGGGAGTCCGAATTGAGCGAATAGACGGTCAGCCATTGTCTGGGAATACATGAACACTTAAAAAGTCCAATGTGCCATTTTTGGCAAATAGGGTACAAACAATAAAATAGTCATTGTAAATATTTACTAAGTTAAGCACTAATGTGAGACAAAATTTTAGGTAGGAGGAGGGGGGGGGGGCTAACATTAAATCGGGGTTGCGGTGAAGATATCCCATCTCGTCGTCGGAAGGCAATTTATAACAGCTCATGCAACAGGAGATCACCACAGGAGCTATGGTTGTATATATGACCGTTTTCTTTGTTCATTTGAATTTAACGACACTTTCAACTTACTAGGCTGTCTTGAACAGAGAGCATGAACTGGAGGCAATTTAACTTAACCATTGACGTGTAGTGTGCCTTAGTATACAGTAACACTGTACTCCCAGCCCTCCCGTGCGCACTTGGGATTAACAGTCCTACTCAAGGACACTGCACGGATGGAATCGTCCACCTTTTAATTTAACCCTCTATCTAACGAATATGCGGCATCCACACGGGTAATATACAAAATGAGTAGTTGAAAACAATATTTAAAAAATATCAAGAAAACCATTTCACGTGAAAGCTCATTGGGACGAGCTCGTCGAGCTCGTTCCAACGAGGATCACATGATATGATTTTGTTGGAATTGTTTGAAAAATTTGAAAAACAATAATTAAAATAATAAATTTTCACATCATGCACGTTGGGTAAAGGGTTAAAGCTTCATACTCTATGCAAAGAGCCACTGAGCTCCGTGGCCGTATGTGTATGAGGTACCATATTGACAACGATATCAAATGGACATCCACGAGTGTACATGTATGAAATAACTTTCAGTCTGTTAAAAATATACTGAATACATCATATATATACAGTAGCGAGTAATACTCACCTTTGCGAAGATACCCGTCATGTCCATGTTTGAATATCACAGGAGTCAAAACTTTGCCGTCCTTCATCTTCTGTAATGAACACTTGTCGATAATATCTTTCAGAAAGGCCTCATCTGCTTTGATATGAAGGTAATTTGCAATCATTCGCATTATACTTATGGGGTCCTAAATTAATTAATAAGAAAAGTTCACAATGTTTTTACATCAAGTACCTGCAAGTGCACTCTTTTTGCAGTGAAAAAAATGTTTCAAAGTGTGTGTGGGATTTGGGGGGATATGTAAGCAGACAATAGTCTCATGTCCAGCTTTCTGTCCGGTAGGGGAGTTAACTCGAAATACTGGGGTGAACGAATGCTGAAAACATCAACGAGCGAGAGAATTGACCGAATGGTTTGTGATTGCCGTAAAAACAATCAGATGTCCAAGCGGATCTTCATTACAACTTAGATCATATATGACAATATTAGTAACACCTTAGCCCGTCTCTAATCTGTGGCTGTTAACAGAAGATCTGGTTTATATATTTTATCCACTGTTCTTCGAGGCTTCATGTCTTTGGATTATAAATACTTGGATTAATCCATTGCAAGTGTAAAGAAAGATAGCATGAGAGAAATCCAGTGTAATTTTCTGAACTGTGATTGTATTCTTTATCATCACCTTAATAAAAATATACACAACGGGAGATTTTTAACCTTTCTTTATGACAATAAGGAGAAATTTCATTTTTTCAAAACTAATCCTAGCATAAGTGTTCTTTGATAGCAATTTCTTTCTTTCCTTTCATATTTATTTCAATTGTATTTCAAGAAAAAAATCACCAATGCTCACGTGCCTTTAATTTCAGATTCATTATACATAAGAGAAGCAGAAATGACGAGTGAAAAAAAAAAAAAAAAATTATGAAAATTATGAACAAAAATCACATAGCACATGAATATTCCACTTTATCCGAAGTAAAGAGAAATATTCTGCCTTTTGAAAGACGAGTCTCGGTTCACGCGTAATCTGACGCTCACTTGAAATATTCTGAAAAATGCTCTTTTTCAGCTAAAAAAGGAAGCAAAAACAAAATATCGTACACTCATTATATTTATATTACTGTTTTCTGTATTTATTGCAGATTACAAAAATAACGCGTAAAAATTTCACCTAACATATTCAAAGGTCAAAAAATACATTTAAACACACTTGGGGTCGGCTTCTTTCGTAAAATTTACTAAGGTTCTTCACGATGTTCAGGACCAATGTTCAAATTAAAAAGGAAGCAAAAAATAATTGCGCTATAATCAACATAAACATATTACATTAAACTAGAATAATGGAACTAAATGGAAATAACGCGTAAAATATTGTCTTTCAACAGCTTATTTGTGTAATTAATGTTTAAAATATTTTGTCCACAGGCATCAGTGTTAAGATTTAGACCCACTTTTTCCTCGAAAGTGACGCATGCGCAGTAGACACCGGACCGAAAGCTGGGTATGGCACTTTTCAAACCTTTCCTGTAGGACCTCGGACAAGACCTCGGATGTGACGTCATAGTCACGCATCCAATGACGCCATTTTGGATTGTCATGATAGCCTCGCGAACGGCCATTTTGTGATGTAATTACCACAGTGATACACGGTGTTAGGGTGATACGTGTTTCCGTCGTTCATTTTGTATATTGGAGGCCGCCATTGTGGTTTCTATGGTGACAGGTGGTTGCTATGTTACCCAAAACCTTCTTAAAGAAAAAGGTTATGTTAGGAAGGTGTGTTCGACTGAATAGTTAGTAAATTTAATTACCACAAAGAACCGGACAATCCTTTCAAATCACCCAAAACTGTCAAAATTCACTGAAACGGATTTGAATCTCCCCATTTCGGGCTTATAAGAGTAGCGTGTACTGCAATACGACGTGTTCCTTTGTATAAGAGTACTGGTTCGATTTCCTACAGAGTCCTTGGACAGAATAAACCAGATAATTCCTCCAAAACGTCCGCAACTGACTTGACGAAGCATACATCTAGCGCTTTTCATAGTACCACGTCGTAAAAGAAAGTTCAGTATTATTCAAAGTAGGCTGCGAACATGGTGTAGTGATTTAAATAGCGACAAGTTTGTAAATTATTTAATAGATGCACCCAGCTGTAGCTGTGGGCGTCCTGAAGACCGTTGATACCCTCCTTCTAGGGAACCCACATCTTCGTACAGCATTACAGCATCAGTGTTAGGTTTCTGAGATGCAATTCCGACTGACTAATATTTCAACTCCACCATTGAGGCATGACTTCAACAAATGCTTGTCTCCATGATCACGATGACGTAATTATGATATTTTATTCAATGAACCCAGCTTACATGGGGTAATTGTTCACGCAACTGATTTAGAGTGTGATAATAGTGGAGGAGGATAGGATTGGAAAGGGGATGATTCAAACACAAAATACATACTTCATGTAACTGTTCGTATGAGAAGCAGCATTTCTTGTTTTCTCTGATAAATTTCTCCCACGAATTCATATATCGGAAGTAGTCGCCCAATGGAACTGAAAAATAAATTAGGCAGGTAAAATACCCTCTAAGTGTAATTTTGTTAAACTGTGGTAGAATGTTGCTAGAGACGGCTGAAACTGAGTGGAAGCTGAGGGTAGCAAACTGCCGACTGTCCAACAAATATAATCGACTGCCCTTTCCCAATCCGTTTGGGGAGGTTAGTCGCTATAAGTTCGTCCCTCTACGTTGCTGATTGTTTTGTTTATAATTTCCGGTTTCCCATTTTTTTCGGGGGGGGGGGGGGGGGGGGTCCTGTGTTAAATATCTGTCCAAAAAGTGCAAACTCCAGCAGTTAACACTGTTCGTTACTCCTCTTCAGGCATTGAACTTCAAGCCAATATGTCCAGGGCTCAATCCCCGCCAGGGGTAACTGCGTTGTGTCCTTGGGCAAGGCATTTAATCCCGATAGCCTAGCCCACGTGGGGCACGATGGCGTTGTGTACTTAGGTGTGCTGCACGTCGATGGTGCACTTGTCTTCAACTAATGCTAACCCTGCTTGTGTGGAGTTAGTACGTTGGGGAGTCTGTCAGTAGCTCTTCGTTGCTCTGTGGTTCTCTCCGGGTAATTCGGCTTCCTTCACCCGTAAAACTGCCCGACACGAGGTGATTCAGGCTGTCGAAAGTGTCGTTAAACGCCAATAAATAAACATATTCCTTTTCAGAATCTCTCGGTTTAAAAATCACTGATTTTATGACAGGGTCGAACAAACATTTTCTCATCTTCGCCTAAAATATGTTGTATCCATGCCTACCATAAACAACACGAATGTCTCGGAAAAAAACTCACTTTTTTCAATTATCAATGCGATTCTCGAATTTGTGTTTCTTTCGTATAGGATTACTGGTTGAAGTTTGATCATTGGAAAAATAACACACAACTCCATGGCAAAGAAACACAACGCTGTCAGAAGCTAGTTTTATACACCAGCCATTAACAGTGTTCCTGAAGGCAAGGACAGATAAAATTCAAGACTATTCAAGGGATATATTCCAGCATTTTCAAGTTTAAACAGCAGTCAAATTCAAGGATTTTCATTAGTCCTAACTAGGGCCTCTGGACATTACCCCCCTCCCCCGCTTCCCTATAAGGGAAGTGGGAGGAGGGTTAATCAGCAGAAGGTCCTAGTTAGGACTATCCTTCCACGAACTCTTGAATTTAAGACTATACAGTTATGTTTACATTGGAATGGCGGGGGTTCGAACCCACGCCGAGAGAGTTTCCTTCGGCACAAAAGTGCCGAAGGAAACTCTATCGGGGTGGGTTCGAACCCCCGCCATTCCAAAGTAAACAAAACCAGCGTCCTTTCTTAATTTTATGCCATCCGAGAAATCTGAAGAAGACAAGTGTCGCTGATTTCTTCTGAAGTGCAGTTCGTAGAATTAATTGCTTAGATGCAACTATCCGATGAATAATATACAGTTATGATTATTTCGTTTCCCCAAGCGTTTCAAGGCCTTGAATGACCCTTATTCAAACTGAAGGTCATTCCTTGAATCCAAGGCCATACGAGAGCCCTGATTGAAAAGGGTATTGTGATAAATTGTGTATAATTTACGCCGGTGTGATCTCCAGGTATCCTGCAACAAATTCATAAAGTAACAAAGATTACTTTGAATGTTTATCATACTTTTAAACATGGATACACTCATTCAACTCATTAAACTGTACCTTTATAAAAGGTTTAGCCTGTCAAAATGAAATAAATTGGTTAATTTCCCAATTGAATTGTGGGGAAAATGACTTTTTTTTAAAATTTAACTGTGTAATATTATTTAAAAAATGATATACGTATTAATTAGTATGTATGTGCATCCTCGGCATGTAGGTGTAGACGATAACCGGACCCCTCGAAATACGAAGACACGTACTTCGAGAGATTGGCGAGAAATATTACCACCGTGGATCGTTCTGAGAACGTACTGTGCGAGTTTTAGTGTATGTTCCCCATCAGGGAAAGTTTTGGGGATCTCATCGGGGGATCTCCTGTGACGTCATAGTCACGTGACCCAGTGCCGCCATGTTGTGTTATCATGGTAACCCACGTGAGCGGCCATGTCGTGACGTTATCTCCATAGTGATATGTGGTGTGAGTGCGCATACGTAGCGCGTTTTGTTAGAGTGATACGTATTTCCGTCGTCCATTTTGTATACTGGAGGCCGCCATCTTGGTTTCTATGGTATCACGTGGTTGCTATGTTACCCAAAGGCCTACAACAAGACATAGGTATGTCCGAAGGGTGTGTTCTATTGAATCGGAGTGTCACGAATTACCACAAACAACCCGACAAGCCCTCCAAATCACCAAAATCTACCCCAAATCATCGAAATTGACTTTATTTACTACGGATTCCCCATTTTATCGCCTTAGCACGTAGTACCTTAGTACCAAAGGGGTACAGGGGATGTGTTCGATTGAACTATAGTATATCTAATTACCGAAATAGACCCGACCACCCTTACAAACCACCAAAATCTACACCAAACCACCCAAAACGGACATGTAAAGCCCCATTTTGGGCATATAAAAATAACACGTAATGCTATAGGACCGAGATATCTCCTGCGGGTATGTTCTATTGAATAGGAGTACAGGACCTGATTTTCCCAGAATCCCATTTTCAATGCCTATTGCATATGTTTTTCTAACACTAACAGTCTATCCAGTCCAAACTATCTCTGGTTCTCTCGTCCAAGTCTTATAATCACCAGTGCCTGATTCCCCATAATCTGTATGCAGAGTTATCGCCCATGTGTACAACAAAACTCCATATCATTCCCAAAGCCAATAAGCTACTGAGCAGTTACAAGTAAGTCATTGCTCGAACGATCGAGCAAATGAGAGCTTTAGAGCAGATGAGAGCAAATCGAGCTTTAGAGCAATTGCTCGATCGAGAGCTGGCACATATTGCTCGAACGACTCGAATTCCATCGAGCAAACGAGCTAACGAGCAATTGCTCGTTCGAGTGACTCGCACATATTGCTCGAACGACTCAAATCCCATCGAGAAAATGAGCTAACAAGCAATTGCTCGTTCGAGTGACTCGCACATATTGCTCGAACGACTCAAATCCCATCGAGAAAATGAGCTAACAAGCAATTGCTCGTTCGAGTCACTCGAACGAGCAATTGCTCGTTAGCTCATTTGCTCGATGGGATTCGAGTCATTCGAGCAATATGTGCCAGTCACTCGACATAAGACGGAATCCCACTTATGGAATCCCTTTTTGGAATCCCATTTGTGGAATCCCTTTTTTGAAAACTCCTGTGGCTATGGACTGGTGGATCTGAAGAAGAACATTTTTAAAGAAATTTCCCCATATTGCACTAAGGTAAAATTCGGACCCATATGGAGAGCCCAAATATTAACCTAGGAACTCGATTTGAACAAAGTTGAATTTGACCCACCTAGAGATGGTGTATACTAAATATGAAAGGATTCTGACTGGTGGATCTGAAGAAGAAGATTTTTAAAGAAATTTCCTCATATTGTAGTAAGTTAAAATTCGAGCCCCATATGAAGCCCAAATATTAACTGAGAGACTTGATGCGAACAAACTTGATTCTGACCCTCGTAACAATGATGTTTACCAAATATTAAAACATTCTGACCAGCAGTTCTGAAGAAGATGATTTTTAAATTGTATTTCCCATATTGCCCTAAGTTAAGATTTAGGCTCCAGTATTGAGCCCAAATATGAACCTCAGCATTTTTTCGATGCCCCCCTACAGAACATAATAACAAAACCGATGGCAATTTATTCTATCGTTCGATTCTACTGGTCCTAAGGATGCTTCATACCAAATAACAGTTCTCTGTTCCGTGTGGGTTTTGCTTTTACCAAGGGCCATAATCACGCAAACAAGCATTTGTGACCGAAATGTTCCTATTACCAAGGGCAGTAACCACGTAAAATTTGTCGCATCGAAAATTCCTGACCACATGCCCATTTACACTTGATACTGATACTTCAGACCAAATTTTGTAAAAATCCAATAAAAAATGTAGGAGGTGTTAAGCGGACAAGCTTCAGTGATGGCAATTTTGCTATCACGAGTGATCAGACAATGGTGGATCTGTGTCATGGACATTTTGTACTGACGTTCTGTTACTTTGATGAACAGGAATTGGATCCAAGGTGTGTCCTCTCTTGTGGGCAGGTTTTGAGACCAGTTGTGAATAGCCAAATGATTCAAACAAATATGTGAATTGCTTGGCAAAAGAGTCATGTAAATTGTCAACATGGATGTTGAAATCACCGGCAATAGCCATATCACATCCATACAAGGCATAGAAGGACGGACATTCAGAAAATTCATTTAGAAACTGTGCTGATGTAAGTTTGTTCCTTTTTGATGGTGACGGACGGTAAACTACTAGTAATCGAAGTGAACGGTTGTTCGACACGAGGCAGTCAATCATTTCAAAAGACGGCGGAGATTTGTATAAATCAGGATGCTGTTTTATGTTTAAGGCATCTCTACACCGCCACCTCGACTTCCCCGTGAGTTGTTTAAGATGGAGAAACCCAGAGGTAATAGCTGTCCAATGGAAAAACTGTCACTATCATTTTCTTTCAAACACATTTCAGTTAGAGCCAAAACACTGAGATTGTTATCAAGTATGAAGTCCTTTAGATCATGTTCCTTCCCAGAAACAGATCTTATATTAAGTAATCCAAAGTTCAAATTAGGTACTTTGTTCCTCACTGATCTGGCATTGACTGTTGAAAATATTATATTGGAGGTAGGTTTGTAATCAGCTGTATCTTTGTGGTTTAAACTAATGTTACTGAAATTCACACCAGAATTAGTGTGTCTTTTGACAGCCTGTCTGTATTGTAATTTGGCAGTTTCTATTTGGTATACTTTGTGTGATCTGTTGATGGGATAACAAAACTCTGGCTTCAATATCCTTTCTTTTTTCAAGGTTTTAAGAACACTAGCTTTGGGTCTGTGCTTAATTAATATGGTTCATTGTTTTGTTGATGGAATTGAGATCATCTGAGGTGTAACTGATCAAACACATTTTGCTTGTCCACAATTTAGAACTCCAGTCTCTTGTAACATCAGGTGTGAAATAACTATTTCCAATTAGCAGTGAATTAGGTGTGAAATGAATCCAACAGCCCAAGCTAAATCGGAACAATGGGTTAGATAATCCTAGCAAACTAGTGCATTGAATTTTGAAACAAGATTGAAAAAATCTTCAACATGTTTCAAGATTTTTTCTCATAAAAGTACAGTAGTTGTTAACAAATTCCTTTAAAAGTCATATCAAAAGAGTCTACATCAGGTACAGAAAAGCTGGAACAAATTTCAACAAATAAATCCAGAGATATCCGGGGTTCGCATGCCTACACCCTCTGTTACATCAATTCTGGTTGGAAACAACATCACTATGAAAAGTGAATCGGCCAGGAATATTGGACTGATTATGGACTCAAATTTAAAACTAGACATCCATATCAATAAAATATGTCAATATGGCAGCTTCGTAATATTGGAAGACTGCGACCTTATCTTAACCTGTCAGCACTTGAAAAACTTGTGCACTCCTTCATCACCTCACAACTAGACTATTGTAATTCAGTGTTAGTGGGGCTTTCCCAGTGCCTGATTCAGAAGTTTTTAAACGTTCAGAATACTGCTGCTAGGATAATTACTGGTACCAAATGCTCTGAACACATAACACCTGTTTTAAGACAATTACATTGGCTTCCAGTTAAAGAGAGAATTGATTTCAAAATATTGATCTTAGTATTCAAATGTATCCACAGACTGGCTCCAGTTTACCTGCAAGAGCTCCTCACTATATATAAACCAACGCACAGTCTCCGATCTAAAAAACAAATTCAACTAGTTGTACCTTTTAGCAGATCTAATCAGGCTCATGATCGTGTGTTCTCCATCGTGGGTTCCAGATTGTGGAATTCCCTGCCAATTAGTTTCAGAACTCCAGAAACTCTCGATGTCTTCAAAAGAAGTCTTAAAACTTTCCTATTTACTGAAGCATTCTCCGAAACCAAAACAGATGTGACTCTTTATTTCAGAAAAGTGTATTTATTTCTGTCAAGTGTTTTAGAGCACTATTTTGTGGTTTTACGCTCTAAATAATCAATTATTATTATTATTATTATTATTATTATTATTATTATTATTATTATTATTATTATTTCCAAGGGCTGTAAGCACGCAAAATCTGTCTCGTCGAAAATTTCTGACCGCATGCACATCTACACTTGATACTGACACTTCAGACCAAGTTTCGTAAAAATCCACTGAAAACTGTAAGAGGAGTTAAACGGACAAAGTTTGTGATAGACGGATGGACTGATGGATGCAGGTTCTGTTCTTAAAAATGCGAGTTGTGGGCTTATTTTTTTATGGAAAAAATGATCATTTTAGTTCGCTCGGACAACGGTTAAAACCTTATTTTTTTTAAATGTCGGGGGTTGGGGGGATGAGTATAGACATAGTTATATCCCCAATGTAATACTTGATAGAAACTAACGCTAACCCCAACCCTGAACTGACCCTAACCCTTAATATAAACCCCGAAAATTCCCAATTTGCCTCATAAGTCTCATATCTTAGTAATTAAGCTCATAATATATCAAATAAGCTCATAATATTTCGGTAAGCTCATAATGCCTGTCCGGACAAAAAAAAACTCGTAACTCCCGTATTATAGCGCGGACTGATGGACGGACTGATGGACGAACACCATTTCAATACTCTCCACCAGACTTCGTTGGCAGAGGACAAAATTATTTAATTTCTTTAATGGCAACTGAAGATATCTTCCAACAACCTGCAATTTTGTTAAAATCAAAGTCGTCAAGGGCGAAAACTCTGGAAAAACTATGCAAATCGGCACTTCCTTGCCATATGGACATGTACTCATACCGCACACCAAGTTTCGTAAAAATGCAGTGAAATATGCAGGAGGAGTTAAGCAGACAAGCATTTGTGACCGGAATTTTGCTATTACCAAGGGCAGTAACCACGCAAAATTTGTCGCATCGGAATTTCCTGACCACATGCACATCCACACTTGATACTGATACTTCAGATCAAGTTTCGTAAACATCCAATAAAAATGTAGGAGGAGTTAAGCGGACAAGCCTTTGTGGTGGCAATTTTGCTATTTCCAAGGAACATAACCATGCAAAATTCGTCCCATCGACAATTCCTGACCACATGCACATCTATACTTGATACTGATACTTCAGACCAAATTTCGTAAAAATCCACTGAAAAATGTCGGAGGAGTTACGCGGGTAATGTTTGTGACTGACGGACTAAGGGACTGACGGACGAACACTTCGTCGCCGGGGGATAATAATAAAGGACAGCGAATACTGAAAAGGTTTGCGATTTCCCCCAACATTATTACATTTAAAAAATATTATCTTGATTAAAAAAAAATAGAAATGAATTATAAAAAAAACAAACAAAAAATTGTAAATGAGATAAAATTAAACCAGAAATGAAGAGAAAGTTTCAATATTTATAAGAAAAATGGCATTTCTACAAATCAAACTTCTCAAGAAGAGAGAGCAGGCGGTAGTGGTAACGCATGTACCCGAATGTCCCCTATGAAGTGACGTCATGTCACGTGACCCAGTGGCGCCATGTTGTGTCGTCATGATAACCCGCGTGAGCGGCCATCTTGTGACGTCACCCCCATAGTGATACGTGGTGTGAGTGCGCATGCGCAGGGCGTGTTGTTAGGGTGATATGTGTTTCCGTCGTCCATTTTATACGCTGGAGGCCGCCATCTTGGTTTCTATGGTAGCACGTGATTGCTATGTAATCCAATGGCCTACAATAAGACAGGGGTATGTTCGGAGGGTATGTTGATTGAATAGGAGTAATTTTCCGATTCGCAGAATTACCACAAACAACCCGACAATCCCTCCAAATCACCAAAAAAAAAGACTTTATTTACTACGGATTCCCCATTTTATCGGCTTAGTATGTGGTGGCGTATTACCGAGGGGCGATTGAATAGGCGTATTTTTCTGGCTTCGATACAATGTCACTACGGAAAGTGAATCGGCCAGGAATATTGGACTGATTCATAGAATTACCCATCGAGCAAATGAGCCTCAGAGCAATTGCTCGATCGAGTGACTCCACATACTGCTCGAACGACTCGAAGTCCATCGAGCAAATGAGCTAACGAGCAATTGCTCGTTCGAGTGACTCGCTCATACGACTCTGCAACTTATTTCAGAAAAAGGGGTGCCCAAGTCCAGTCATTTTCAAAAAAGTGATTTCGTAAGTAGGATTTTTCCCAAATAAGCCAAGGAGCCAAGAGAGTAATTGCTCCATGAGCAATTTCTCGAACGACTCGAAGCCCATCAAGCTAATGAGCTATAGAGTAATTGCACGTTCGAGGGACTCCACCTACTGCTCTTAGCCTCATCTCGGTATTCGAGAATACCTATGGTATTGGACTATTGGAGGACACTTGTTGTATAAATCTTACACCCGGGTACTTCATGCTACATCCGGATACTTCTGCTGGGAAAGGTATAAAAAGGGTGTTGGTATGAAAATAAACTCATTTGTGTCCTGACCGTTGTGGAGTGAAGACATGTAGTTACTGTTCCAAGTCATTTTCGAGATCGGATAATGCCAGAAGACATGAAAAGAACCATCATCGGCTCCACTGTAGATATTGTACTAAGCTGTTCACCCAACCACACAATAGGGAGGGGCATGAAGAACGTCACTGTCGAAGAAGAACAGAAGAACAGAGAGATAATGGAGATAATGACTGACCAGAATAAAGTACTTTTAGAGTTTTTACAGGAGGCTGACAAGGAGGAAATCGGTGCCGTGCTTGCGCTGCTGATGAAGATTTGATTACCTGTTTATGTAAATGTGCTACCAACATCCTCGAAGATAAGATACCACTGGTCTTGGCTGAATTTGATGACCTGCGAAAATGTTTTGAAGCTGCTAACAGATGATGGAATTTCTACCGATATAAAAAGAAGTATATCACGAATTATTATTGCTTTCTCTCGGCGCTTATCAACCCAGTTCTAGCTCTGAAAAGGGTATAAAGTGAATGTACCAACACCAAATGCTCATTTGTTCTACCACCACGAAAGAGTGAAGACATGGCAGTTCATAACTGCGAGTACTGTGGAAAAACCTTTTCTCGAAAGTTTAACATGAATAGGCACAAAGAAGAAGATTGCCCAAACCGACAAACGGAAAAATCGAGCAACACTGCAAGACTAAACAGAAATTCAGATACACTGCGAATCCTATCTGATGCGGATCGCCATGAAGCCAAGACTATGATCAAGACGGCCACTGACGCTTTGATACAATGCATATGTGATTGTGCCTCGAATATCTTGAAGGGGGCAGTACCTGTAACCAAATCTGAGAGAGCTAAGCTGATCCCATACAAAAACCAGATTAGGAGAATTGCCTTACCAAAGAGAGAACTATCTTGTAGGAAAAGAAGACGGATCATACATAAAGAAGAAGAAGAAGAAGAAGAAGAAGAAGAAGAAAAAGAAGAAGATGACGTTTCTATGATGGGAACTATCGTCCAAAGTGCCTATGACAAATGCCAAGGTGATTTTGACAACCTCATGAACAAATATATCGAGGATGGAATGGATAGAGAAGATGCAGTTGAAACAGCATACAGAGCATTTCAAAAGAGTGTCAGAGAAGCCATTAGAGCGAAATACATTAATACCCTTGTGTACATTAGAAATGTTTGCAACGACTTAATCCACAAGAAAATTAAAAAAAACTGCCAAGCGTCTTCGTGAAGAAGAGGATGTTGACTTTGAAGAATCCCAGAAATATGCCTTGGAAAAGCGAAGATTTCTGTTCGACAACCTTATGACAAACTACTCATTCAGAGTAGAAGATGAAGAAGAAGAAGACGATAGAGAAAAAAGATATAAAAGAAGTGTTGCTATGAATATAAACTTATTTCCGTTTTGAACGTCGAAGAGTGAAGAGGTCTGTGTCAACAACAATGCTCAGATTCAAAGATGACTTACACATACCTATCTTCAAGAATGATGTTGGATTAAAGCTGACATCCCAAGAACTGGATCAAGTAAATCGTGTGGTAAATGCGGCCAAGAGAAAAAATCTAGACATGGATGCTGGTGGAAAGAAACAAAGATGTATGGATACTGACCGATCATTAACCACCGAAGTTGCCACTACAACCAAGAGAATAAAGACAAAAGACAGACTCATGCTTCCAATACAAACTACGAATCAGTCTGAAGTTTCTACTGAAACAAAGAATGAAGTTACCACTACGAATCAGTCTGAAGTTTCTACTGAAACAAAGAATGAAGTTACCACTATGAAGAAAGCTGAAGTTTCTACTGAAACTAAGAATGAAGTTACTACTCAAACTTCGAATCAGCATGAAGAAAATTTAAAGAGGGACCAAAACAAGAACGATGTTTCCACTCAAACCACAAATGAAGTTTCTACTGAAACTGAGAAGACTGTTCAGAAGAATGAAGTTACTACTACAAAACAGCTAAAAGACAAGACAGAGGAATCCAAAAATGCCAGACAGGAAATTAAAGCAGCCAACAAAGCCAAGTTACCAGCGATCAGTGAGAGAACGTGTTTTATCAAGAACCTAGCCAGACAATGGGAAGAAGCTCCAACCCACAAGAAGATGAGATGATTAGCCCATGAGAGAAGAACTACAAAGACAAAACTGATGCTTTGAGAAACTGAATTGTATACTCGAATAAAAACGAAAGAAATGTTATATACTGTTGTTTGTTTTTATCTACTGTCCCAACAGAAGTACCCTGATGTAGCATGAAGTACCCGGATGTAGAGTTTCTACAACAAGTATCCTATAAAAGGTATCCTCCAATAATACAATGTCAGGTATTCTCGAATACCGAGATGAGGCCAAGAGGGATGGGAAATTAGACCTCATTGAGGGATTTTTTCATGGCCCTCATGACCTAAAACGAAATGAGGCTAAGAGGGATAGTAAATGAGGTCTCATTGAGGGCTTTCTCATGGCCTTCATGGCCTCATACGACAAAAAGGGCTTTCATAGCCACAGCCGTTTTCCAGAAATGAGGTTCCATGGGATATGTCTGTTTAATACCGAGATGAGGCGAAGAGGGATAGTAAATTATACCTCATTGAGGGATTTTTTCATGGCCCTCGTGCCCTCAAAAGACATGAGTCTAAGAGGGATAATAAATGAGGCCTCATTGAGGGATTTCTCATGGCCCTCATTGCCTCATACGACAAAAAAGAGATTCCCAGAAAGTATCCTCGATAGGTATCCTCAAATAATACAATACCAGGCCATAGGTATTCTCAAATATCGAAATGAGGCTAAGAGGGATAGTAAAGGGGGCCTCATTGAGGGCTTTTCTCATAGACCTCATGGCCTCATACGACTAAGAAGGCATTTCATAACCAGAGACGTTTCACAAAAAAGGATTCTATGGGGCGTGGCCATTGGATATAGAGGTGTTCAGAATCGGATAGGACTTCGTTGTAATAAAGGGACGTAACTCTGCATAGAGATTATGGGGGATAAAGCAATCTGATTGGTAAGTTAGCGTCAGGGAAGTGAAGTGAAGACACATGAAACAACAAGAGTACCCGGAATAGGGTCAGAACTAACAATAACAGTCCAGAAAAGCTAAATATAGTAATAATAAGCAAAGCTGTTCCAGCTGATAGGCTCTTCTACTCTACTGGAGTATACTCCAGGACAAAGGAACATGGTTAGGTAGACGATAACTATTGTACAGATAGATCGAAGCAGAGAATTCTGAAAGAATTCGAAATAGTAAAACTTGTCGGGTTGTTTGTAGTCATTCGTGATACTCCAATTCGATCGAACATACTCCTGTCGTGTTGTAAGCCTTTGGGTCACACAGCAACCGCGTGCTACCATAGAAACCAAGATGGTGGCCTCCAGTATACAAAATGGACGACGGAAACACGTATCATCCTAACAACACGCGCCGCGCATACGCACTCACACCACGTATCATTATGGGGATGACGTCACAAGATGGCCGCTCACGCGGGTTCCCATGACAACCAAACATGACGTCACTGGGTCATGTGACATGACGTCACTTCCTTGGTCCCCCACTAAGTCCCCCAATGGGGCCGTTCGGGTACATGCTATACTACTACTGACGGTGTGAAGATTTCTCGTGTCGGCTAGAAATATTCAAGAGAACGATATGGTGAGACAGATGGGAGATATCGAATTGAAACCCGAGATGACTAAGTTGTTTTAACTCGGGAACAGACGAAGAAAGAGTTAATCAAAGAATTGAAACCTTGTAGAGAAATCAGATCAGGGCTCCTTAACGGACCCATTACGCACCTCCTGCATCATCGCATCCCGCAGACCATCACATGATTACACTCCTCTTTATCTATCGCCACTACCAAGGTCTCTCGAGATAGAATGAACGGAATCTTATCAAGAGACTGAATCGGCGGTCAGCGCTGTACCGACCATAGAAACGGCAGATTTAGGGGTAAACCTTACCTGGATATATATAGCACGGTTCCCTTGAACGCCGACTCGACCCATGCTAGTCATAAAGAATCCGAAGGAAATCTCTACAAGGGAAATAAACGGGTGGAAATAGAAGGTGATAATTTGATAGTGGACCGAGATCGCGTATTCGAAGGCACTTGAGGACTTGGGAATTTGCTCCTGCTGACTGGGCCGAATCCCAATAATTACAGTGAAGTGGATCTCAATCAACACTTACGGCGAGATCCTAGTCCATAGGAATGCTATAAAAAATAACAATCCCATCTCGAAGAGACCGAAATCGAGTAAAAGTTAAATTAGAAACAAGTGGTGAAACCTATAAGGGGCGAAAATAAAGCATTTATCAGATCGGTCCTCGGAACGGGAATGGCTGTCGATGGTGGTAACACCACGATCATTCCAAGCGACCCTAACTCGCTAATAGAGAGATTGCAGTACTTGATGACCTGTAGAAAAGTCGGTAAAACGGGAGTGAGAAAGAAGATAAAGAGTAAAAGCGACGAACGTTTGAGGCAAAACGACGTTAATAAAAAAAATGCTTTGAATCAGTTATGAGTGCTTTATCAAAAAATTGCAAGAAGGGAAAAATAACAAAATAAAATGTTAAAAAAATATTTAAGAAAAAATGATGCTAGTGATAAAGAATAGAGGATTTAATAGATCTTACATCTACGTCGGATCTGGCATCATGGATTCAATGATGCAATTCTTTTTTTTTTTCGTGTTTCTTCACTGCCAATGTTGCGAAACAGATTTCTTCCACTGTTGCGGAAGTGGGAAAAAGACCGCGGTGGACGTCGGTAAGAAAGCTACGATGGAAGCCCGTAACGAAGTCGGCAAAATAACTGCCGATTTAGTTCACTAGTTGACAGCACCGTCTAAAGGAGCAAACCTGGCTCCAAGAATGGAAGAGATTTTATCGAAGATGAAGGGTTCCCGTGGTGGTGGTGGCGATGTCGTGAAAATACAAGAACTTGCCAGGAAATTAAATGGATTGGGATTGAAAGTGATTTAGAACAAAAATTAAGTCAAAAAAATGTAAAAAATTAAGTTCAAAAAGTCGAAAAAAAACCTAACTTAAAAACATATGAAGACCACGAGATCGAATCATTCAAGATGACTAATCGTGGGAAAATCGAATTGCAGCAAAACCAGTCTGTTGATAAATCTGTGGTTGCGACCGAGTGGTTGGATTATGATAGAGTAATTGTGTTCTGCAAGAGTCTCATTCAATCCGAATACAAATTATTTTCGAGAAGCCCTGACGAGAAATTACCGAAGGATTGACAAGAGAGTTTTCGTCAAGCACGACGCGATAGAAAAATGCGAAGTGTCACCCACGAGCAGGGACGGATCCAAAGCGGATTTGATACCTGTTACAGGTATGGGAGCCCAAGCTCTGGAGCAGCCCAAATGTCCTCAAATTCTTGCAAGAAAATATCATTCAGCTTGAAATCTACCAGTTTGAAGCAATTATTTCCACTATTTAGTGGAAATCTATACACACGCAGTTGATAAAAAGCACTTCAAGACACATGCAGTGGTCTAATCATGTGTCTGTATTAAGACATCTCAGTTTATTTGGAGACATCCTCAATTGAAAATCAGGTGCCCCCCGCCCCCCCCCCCCCCAACATCACTGGAGCCGCCCCTGCCCACGACTCTCTTGCAGCAGATTTCGAGAGAGCTCCGAAATAATTAAAAAAAAAAGAGTCGCGTGTGGAAAGTAATTTTTACGAAAACGCGGATGATGTGCCCCATCCCAGAGAGTTGACATCAAAGAATAAAAATCTTATGATCTTCAAGGTTTGTTGTCGGAGAAACGGAATAGTTGCGAGTCTTATATTCAAGGGTGAGAAGTCAACGTGGTCTGTTTCTGTCAGACTCAAAATTATTTCGGATTACCCAGATAGACAATAATAGAGAACGCGAATTTCTTGTGTCTGTTTCGTCAAGAGATCAATAATTTGAATCAAATGTACGATGATCACGTGGCGACGGCATGAGCAAAGAAGAATTCAGGAAATTTGGTAAGGCGGGGTGTGATCGTGGACATCGACCTGACGAGACGCAAATTCGATGGAAAATATAGGAACGCATTGAACGAGTCATTCAACGAAGCACTGCCAACTCCGAGGCGCACAATAATGAGGGGAGGGTGTCTATCTCCTTTAAACGTACTTAAAGGTTCTTTAGGCGCATGCCAGCTCGTTTTAATGGGATGGGACAAAGATAGCCAATATGTTTTATGTGCCGTAAAAACAACAAAAGGCCGATAAATGGAAAATCTAAAACTATCTATATTTTCTTTTTTTGTCAATTGCACAACATATTGAAATTTCAAAATAAAGTGCGACGCATTTTAATTTTTTACCATACGACTACTGTGGCGTCACCTCAGAGTTCGACCATAGCGACCCGGAATTTCCAAGCACGGCACCATACTTTTAGATACGATTTTTTGGAGGAGATTATATTCCCTAAATTTCAAAAAAGTCAGCCTCAAAATAAGGCTGAAAATTAAAGTGAAAGAGAAAAAATGGCAAAATCGGCTTTTCTGGCATGGGATGTGTAAATCTGAAATGAAAAATAAAATCTTACAATTTCGCATACGGACCTACATTAATCACAAGATAGCGTTTTAATGAAGTACTTTCAGAATAGGCTAAAGTTTCAAGTGACGTAAAACATCAAAATGGCGCCAAATCGAAAAACAGAAAAACAGCTATATCTTAATTCCCAAGCTCTACAACATACTAACATTTTTGAAAAAAATTCCACGCATTTTAATATTTGACCCCATGACCTCCCCATGACATAACCTCAGTGTTTGGCCACAACGGTTGAGCATTTCCGAGAACGACAACACATTTTAGATATGTTTTTTCGTAGATTATATTCCCAAAATTTGGAAAGGCTGAGGCTGACGATGCGGCTGAAATGATAGTTACAGAAAAAGACGTTAAATCGACATCGCTGGCATCGGGTGCGTAAATTTGTAATGACAATATAAAATTGCATAATTTCAAATTAACATGGAAACAGGGTGTGGAGTTTCCTTGCAGTATCATATATAAATATCGAGCTATATGAATCTCAAGGTAGCGCTTTTAATATGTCCAAAATAGGCCAAATTTTGATTTTACGTAAAAACGTCAAAACAGCGCCAAATAAAAAAAAACAATTATATCTTAATTTTCTAAGCTCTGCCACACACTGAAAAAAAAATCGACGCATTTTCATGTTTGACCTTATAACAACCCCTAGGGCGTTACCTCAGCCGCCTTCGACCAGAACAGAAGAAATTTCATTTTTTAGGACATTACTACATTTTTAAGATATGTTTTTTGCTGAGATTATATTTACAAAATTTCGAAAGGCTGAGGCTGAAAATAACGTTGAAAATAAAAGGTAAAGAAAAAGGCGTTAAATCGGCATGGCTGGCACAAGGTGCAAAAAAATTAAAACGAAAGTATAAAATTGCACAATTTCAAATAACCAGAAGAAGAGAACGGACTTTCCTAGCAGTACCATATATAAGTAGGAGCTATGTAAATCACAAGGTAGCGTTTTCAACCCTTTACCCAACGAATCGGCCACATCCGCCGGCGTAATATGCAAATTCAGCAGCTGAAAAAATACTATTTTTCAAAAAATATCAACAAAACCATATCACGTGACACCTCTTTTGGAACGAGCTTGTTGAGCTCATTCCAATGAGGGGTCACAAGATAAGGTTTTGTTGAAATTTTTTGAAAAATGTTAAAAAAAATATTTAAAATAATATATTTTGATATCGTCTACGTTGGTTAAAGGGTTAATGAAATATATAAATATAGGCTAAGTTTTGAAGCGACGTAAAATCGTCAAAATGGCGCCAAATCAAAAAACCAAAAACATCTATCTTTCATTTTTTGAGCTCTACAAAATACTAAAATTTTGAAGACAAAAATCTGACTCCTTTTGATCTTTGACCTTATGGATACGATTACATCATCCCCATAACATTTGGAATTTCCTGGAACGGCACAACATTTTTAGGTTTGTTTTTTCGGCTTTCGAATAGATTATATTCCCAAAATTTCGACAGTCTGGGGCTAAAATGAGATTGAAAGTTAACGTTATAGACAAAAATGGAAGTGTCAATCACACTGTAGCTCAACTCGACAAACTTGAATTTGCTAAGTTTATGATAAGTGAAACGGCAAAATTGAAGGTCATTGGTTCCATTATTATTTGGTGCAAATTCAACAAAAAAGCGTTGTGTGTGTGCACAAGGTCAGGGAAATCCATGCATTTTTAAATGTAAACTGTAAGTCATTGTATACGCCAACTTTTTTCACAGAAAACGATGCTAATCAATAGCTCTCGAGGTCTCGCCTAATGAGCACATCAAGTTCAAAATCAATCTTATGATAAATGCGCCTTGTAGGCCATGTCAAAGAAGAAAGTTGATGCAAAAATGCACTAAATTCAAAGGTTGTTGACGGACATGAAAAGAAAATCGATAGCTCCTATCGTGGTCACCCTGCACATGCATACCAAATTTCAAAACAACCCGATAATGACTGCGCCCTCTGAGGCGTGTCAAAATAAGATGTTAATACACAAATGTATTAAGTTTGAAGGCCGTTGCTAGTGCTAATGTTTTTTTCTCTCTTTTTTGATGGAAATTTATAAATATGCCCTGTAGGGTTAAGTTGCTGCACAAATGCACTAAGCTCAAAGGTTCGTGCTAACGACGTCTTTTTATGGAAATGAGAGAAAATCAATAGCTCCCATCTAGATATAACCTCGAACATGTAAACCAAGTTTCAAAGTAATCCATTCATAAATGTGCACTATACAGCATGCCAAATGAATATGTTGATGCACAAATGCATCAAGTTCAAAGGCCGTTACTACGGCAACGTTTGTTTTGATAAACTTGAACCAAGTTTTAAAACAATCCATTTAAAAATGTGCCCTGTGAGGCTTGCCAAAGGAATATGTTGATGCACAAATGCACTGGCGTTAAAGGTCATTGCTGGCGGCAACTTTTTTTCATGGAAATGGGAGAATATCAATAGCGTACATCTAGAGTTATCTCAAACATGCATACCAAGTTTGAAACGGATCCATTCATACATTCGCCCTGCAGGGCTTGCCAAAGGAAAATATTGATGCACAGATGCAATGAGCTCAAAGGTCATTGTTAAAGGCAACTTTCGGCAACATTTTTCGACAGAAATAAAAGAAAATCAAAACGCATATCTAGAGGTCGCTCTAAACAAGCGCCCCGTGTTTCAAATAGATCGAGTTATAAACGCGAACTGTGCGGTGTTCCCAACAAAACTGCCGATAGACAAAACGGCAAAGTTGAAAGTCGGTCGTTGCTAAGGGCTACATTTTTTGACTATAATGGACGAAAATCTCTAGCTCTCATCTAGATGTAACTCCAAACAAGCATACCACGTTCCAACCAATTCATTCATAAATGCACCCTTCAGAGCGTGCCAAAAAGATGTTGATGCAAACACAACAAAATTCGTTGCTAACAGCAACGTTTTCAACGGAAATGAAAGGAAAACAATAGTTAGCATCAAAACCTTGCTCCAAACCAGCACACCAAGTTTCCAAGTGTCAACGCACAAAAGGGTAAAGATGAAGGTCGTTGCTAACGGCAATTTGTTTGACGAGAATGAAAGAAGCTCCCATCTGGGGGGGGGGGGGGGGTCACTCCAAAAAACACACAAAGCTTCAAAGCGACCCATTCATGAATGTACCTTGTAGGGCATGCCAAAGGAAAATGCTAATGCACAAATGTACTAAGGCTGAAGGTCGCTGCTAACGGCAACGTTTTTTGATGAAAATGGAAGAAAATCGACAGTTCCCATCAACAGGTCACCCTAAACAAGCATAGCAAGTTTCAAAGCGATCCAGTCATAAATATGGCCTTTAGGGCATGCCAAATAAATATATTGATGCCTGACCAAACTAAGTTCAAAGGTCGTTGCCAACAGCAAAACTGTTTAACGGAAATGGAAGAACATCGACAGCTGCCATCTAGAGGTCACCCCCAAAGAAGGACACGATGTTTCAAAGCGATCCGATCATAAATGTGCCCTGTAGGGTGTGCCAAAGGAATATATTGATGCCTGACTAAACTAAGTTCAAAGGTCGCTGCCAACAACTACGTTTTTGAGGGAAATGGACGAAAATCGATAGCTCCCATCTCGAGGTTAACCCAAACAAGCATACTAAGCATACCAAGTTTCAAAGCGATCCGATCATAAATGTGCCCTGTGGGAATGCAAAAGGGAAATTTTGCAGCTGGGCAGTATATGAAATACCATTCGATATCTGTATTAGTGTGAGTACGTGTACGCTGTTGACTCAGAATACCGTATCGATACCGAGGTAAATTACTCTAATAATAACAATATCAACCGAACTTGACATATTAATACCCCCCAAATCTACCATTTATCTTACCTGGAAATTTTCCGGTAGACCCTCTTCTGGAGGAAGATGTGGCTTCAAGGTGCACTAACCAGCTGCACGAATGGCAGTGTATTTGATCACTCCACATGAACATCATAGCTGGTGGTCAGTTTCATGTTTTCATAACTGCACAGTCAACAAGTGTTACACGATGTTGCGAGCTAAGTACATCTGCCGTAGACTGGTCACCTTCCACAGGGTGGCAATATTTCCACGTCGCAATAATATTAGATTCCAAACACTAATTATAGGAGCAATCATCAAAAATGGAATTAATGTAGCCGGTGCTTCAATAATTAAAATTTTGCTGATTATGATTTCTATTACCTGGTAAACGCATGCGTGGACATCACTGCCCATGCGTGGATTACGACCAGTCCACGGCAACTGTACTGTTTGCAGCAGTCAACCTGTAATGTGTCAGTCAAACCGTTATGTGTATACTAATCGAAGCGAAGGTGAGGTAAATATGCACATTTAGGGATAGTTGATTGGTCCATAAACTGCCATATGGCTCGCGACTTCAGGTAATATTTGTTATAAAATACAGACTCTACAGAGATGGGGTGTTCCAAGGGCTGTTGTCCCCTTGAATTTTAGCCACAAAAAGTTTTATGGATATCATTTTAATCCTTTTGCAAGAAAATAACTCTATCGGGAAGAATCTTTCAGCATAGATAATATTCCTTGAAAAAAAAAAACCTATTGAGAATGTTAAGTTTGTCATTAAAAGATACATTAGCTTATTTTTCTGACATAAAAAAACCCTATAAATCCCCCACCCTCTTTTACTTGCAGGGTTTTACTAACCTAAAAGCAGCAGTAGACTTGAGTTTAACCGTTTCGTCGTAGTGAACGTTTTTTGGCGTTCTGGCGTTTATTATAACGTTCTAGGCCTGTTGTCACTTGACTACGGCCATATGACAAAATGTGGACCGGAGAAATTACATGTATAATTGATAAAGAAAGAAGAAACAACCGAGGTGTAATATTTGTGTATATTGCATTGGCATGGTGTTACACAGTTTATAGTTTTATAGCCGGTGAGGCACTAGGAACGGTAATCAGATTTAAATAACGAGTAGGATAAGGGTTTTAACCACGAGGCTCAGCCGAGTGGTTAAAACTCTAATTCTACGAGTGGTTTAAAATCTAATTGCCGGTCATATTACTTATCTGTTTCATTTGTACCATGCTCTTAATAAACAATCGACTTTGTCACTTAAAATGGAGAGAAAACGATACTTTCTATTGAAAACACATGGGTTTGTTTTGTTTACATCTGCGCCAGTGGGCAGTAATTCCGGCTAAACCTGAATGCTTGATTGACAGCTGGACACATCGTCAAAGTTGATTGAATTTACCTTCCATTTTCAGTCAAATTATTATTAACTATTGTTAAATTTTATATTAAATATTTAATTGTAGGTGTTTAAAACTTCGCTGCTTCAGGTTTTATTTCAGAAATCACACAAACTCAGGTACTTTCGACCGATAGAACATGAAAAGAAACGTTCTAATATTATCATAGAACAGGCCCCAGATCAGTCAGATCTAACAGGACGCTGCGGTGTCGTGTTTGATCTGTCTAATCTGGAATTATCAAAAAGTCTCGTTTGATGCAAACAGAATATGGATTTTAAAAAGCTGAGACTCTCGTTTTGCGAATGGTGGTAAGGAGTTATTTGTGGTATCCGTGTAATCAACTTGATTACCATGTGTTCATGTAGCTCTGAATAGAAATGATATGGCAGCTCAGAAACTATTTTCATTTATTTCCTTCATAATATAAATACGCAAGTTTACTCTTCTTTGAGTGTCATTCAGTGTTTGAGATGCAAGAATCTTGCACCTTTCCAGACAGAAGCCTCAAATTTTTCCCATCGGACAGAAGCACCATGGTACGAACTGGTTGATGAAATTATGGAATTTCAATCACACTGATCTCCGAACCGCGGGGCCCTTCCAGCGTTCTTTTCCGGTAACTTTTCCGAAACCAGTCCGCCTCTTCTGCATATTTACCTGAATTCATTTTCTCAATTCACCATAGTTTTTTTTTGTAAGATAACAATATATTTCATCTGTTTCATTTGAGTTTGCAGACATCTTTACCTCTTGCTATTTAATAAACAAATCCACTGGTAGTTCATATGTGCTGAAGCAATAGCGCTTGTCGGCAGTTGAGATTTCGAGAGTCTTCTGTAAGATCTAATGTATTACCCGTCCGTAGTCGGTCACTACAGGGACTTAAGTAGTATAGTATATCGCATACCCAAGCGAGCATTTTTGGGGGACCTCGATGGGAGACCAGTGACGCCACATGGGGTTGTCATAGTAACGCGAATGAACAGGCATTTTGTGACGTTATCACCATGGTGTTTCGGATGTTGTAAAGGTGACACGTGTTTCAGTCGACCATTTTGTTGTTAATGACGGCCGCAACTTAGTTCCTATTGTGGCTTGTGGTTGCTATGTAACTGGAAGTTGTGCAATAGGACGGTGGTGTGTTCTGAGGTTGTGTTCCCTTGAATGGGAGTGAATGTAATTATGCAAATAGACATGACATTTACCAAAACCGATCTAAAGGAGCCGAAACTGACTCACCGATGCCGCCATCTTTATTGACACATGGTTGCTATGAGCCAGAAAGGCTTCTAATAGGACTGAGATGTGCTTGGTTGAAGTGGGGTAAATATAATTACCCAAATAGACCTTACAGCTGTCTAAAATTACGAGAAAACACCACAAACAAACAAAACAGACTTTATTTGGCGCGGATTCTCCCAGAATCCCCTTTTAAGACAAGCACGTAGTGATATCAAATCTATTCATTTGAAAGGGAGTATCTTTCCTGTCTCCGATCCCTTCAGAATTCTTCGGACTTTATCTATTATTTCCACAAAAAACAAGATTTGTCCCGGCTGACTTACCAGTATTCCAACTACATCAGTAAGGCATGCCTACATAGAAGGCGCATTTTGATGATCTAGTTGGTAAATTAGTCCATCTTTATTACAGTTCAAGACTTAAGACTTCTTGGATATTTACTAGTGAATATATAGAATATACCCATAGTAGCTTGGTGTACCAAATGTTCATCACGAGTGGTGAAGTGGTGAACATTTGGTACACCAAGCTACTTTGGGTATATTTTATTTATACCATGATCGGCAGATTATTAAGAGTCGCTATTATTTTTTCTCGATTTTACTGAGCAGTAACCGTACATACGTGAGAATTTGTTTTGTTTACATGAGCATCGGTGGGCGGTACTTCCGCTGTCCATTTTATCACCGAAACGAAATAGAAAAATAAACAAGGCCTTTTCCATTTTAATAACATAATAACATACTGTTTCGAGTTATGGATGCTTTATAAACATGAGGAAATGCATGTTCGTTAATTTTTGGTGTTTTATGGGGTAAACTCATTTAGAAACGTAATAAATAATTGCCACTTTCATTTCACTCTTCGCGAGGCGACTTGCGATAAATTTAGACAAGTTTGCATTCAGATCGACGTCACCAAAGGTCAACTTGGATGTAGTTCCACTGGTGGTGTAAATTTTAACTATTGAAATCCCATTGCTGGTATGTTCACCACGGTTGGTGTGCAAAGCTAAAATTTATGTCATAGGCTTTTAATATGTAGTAGAATAGGTAATCACGGTATAAAAATAAATGTACATATAGTGATCGTTTACTCAACTTGTTATTTAATTGACACGCAAAGTACCGGCACTCCAGTTTGGTCATCGTGCGCACAAATCAACAATAATCGGGTTCAATGGACCTCTATTCATATGACCGAATGTTTGTGAGACATAAATCCAAGACCCAGTGTGTGCGTTCACGTATCAAATGTAGTCTGAAAAGAAAGTGAATGATTACTAACACAACCTAAGCGATATCTAAGACTTCAGTCCAGAGTTTTTAAAATACAGTTCTGATGCGCGGCTTATAAATATGTGAAACAGAATGTAGCAATGTAATTTGAAATGAGTCTGAATAGAGAAAGAGTACAGAATATTACTGACAAATATTACTTATGTGAAAGAAAACAGCCGCACGGTATTCACAAACAGGTATCGCGAAACCACAGAATATCTCAAGGAAGGCACGGGGAAACCCCTGTTCGAGAACTCTCATCAAGGTTTGACTGTTTGGTGATCGTAGAAATATATCTATTGATTATTAACCCTTTGCTCAACATAACGACCGAAAACGGCCAGCGCTATTCTCAAAAATCGCCAATTATTTTCATTATTTTTTTCATTTTTTGTCTCAAAAACATAGGTTTTGACCCCTCATTGGAACGAGCTCGATGAGCTCGTTCCAATGAGGGGTCATAATTTATGTTTTTGAGACAAAAAATTAGTTATTCAAGAAATTTTTTTGCAAGTGTCGTCTGCTTTTCATGTTAGGTAAAGGGTTAATACAATCTGCACAAACGGGGATAACGTTTGATTTTGATGTGGGAAAACGCGCGTTGAGGGAAACTTCGCTAAAGTAGATGGGGAAATATCAGGTAGGGAAATGGGGTGTTCTTCCGGTGCCAACGGGTATTGTTCTCATAGAAAGGTATTAATAGCTTAGACAATAGATATTTGAAATATAGTCTGTACTATATTTCTTGTATAATCAATTGATTAATTATAAAACATATTAACTAACACAGCTTTGAAAATATGTTTTCAGATTATTATTGCCAGCGAAAGTTTAGAGTTAAATTAAATACATTAAATTATATACATTTTAGACATTAATAATTGTGGTTCTGGGAATATCATCCCGTTGTCCACGTGGATCATATTTAACGCCGACATAAAACACATGACGATAGCGTCTTCTTGTCACGTGGTCTTAAAGATGTGGTCGTCATAACGATCGTCGTTGTCAAAATCGTATCTACAGCCGGGACATTTCTTCATCAATGGTCCAGGAATATTTTCTTCTGCAAGATTGTCAAATGCTCTGTAAAACTGACGCTTTTCTTTTTTTAGCTTTATTATTTCATTATTATTTCATTTGTTATTTCATTCATGTTCTCCATTTATTTATAATTTGTTTAATTTATTTAATAATTTTTTTTTTAAATCTAAACAATTGAAAATTACAGTTGCACACCAAAATATTTTTGGACACATAGAGTCAAAAACACATTTTTTCTGCAACTGTCGCCTTTCGCTATGGATGATCCCATGTTAATTTCCAACCCAAGGTGAAATAGCATGCGACTTGTTTTTCGCTGGGTTAGAAAATGCCAATAGAAAGGTCAACAGTAGAGGCGAATTCGCAAATAACAAAACACCCATAAAATTAACATTGAAAATCCCATATTACAAGGCGTTTTTATTGGGTTTGAACATTAATGTGGGGTTTTTGATAGGGAATTACAAATCTTGAGGAATTTGGAGGACCGGACAGCGTTTTGCGGATGTCTAAAAGAGACATGAAATTTGAATGCGTGGTTTAGAATTATTATTGAAAGTTCCATAGATAAATTTTCAGCCCAAGGAAAAATCCAACTTTTTTCAAAGTCGGAACATATTTTTTTTTGTTAGAATTATCATTGAAAGGTAACGACTTTGAATATAACAATAAATTTTACCTCCAAGTAAGTGGATGTAGTATGGGTAAAAAATTCAGTCCAAATTTTGCTAATATTTTTGTTGCAGAATGGGAAAGAGGTGCTCTTGCTAAAGCAAGAAAACAGCCATTATGTTATCATAGGTTCCAAGACGACATTTTTATCATATGGCCCCATGGCCGTAATGACTTCAACGAATTCTTGGAGATCCTGAACAACCACGATGAATCCATTAAATAACAGCCCTGCATTTCAGAAAATACCATTGATTTTCTGGATGTGACTGTATTCAAGGGCCCTCAGTTCCGGCATAGCAACGTACTAGACACAAAAGTCTTTTTTAAACCGACCGATTCTCACCAACTTCTCCATAGAGCTTCTTACCACCCACCTAAACTATTCAATGGGTTGGTAAAATCTCAAATCATTCGATTCCATAGAAATTGTACGAACAGAAGCGACCTCAATCACGCATGTTCAATTCTTTTCAAAACACTTGTTAAACGCGGTTACTCAAAACGACTTTTGCGAAAAATTAAATCTGATACAATCCGTGAGATAGAGACACCCATTCGGGACTCTGAGCCAACGCACCCCACGAAAATTCGGCATAACCGCCCTGTTCTGGGAAATGGATCAGTAAATCTATGTCAACGCAAAATTTGTTACATACATCGTATGAACTACATGAATACCGGTAAAACATTCTTTAGCGAACAAACCCGTATGTTTTACCAAGTTAGAAACAGCTTCAACTGTGATTCTGAAAACATCATTTATTTAATCACATGTAAATTATGCCATATCCAGTATGTCGGCCAGACGAAAAACCCTCTGCGCGTCAGAATGCAAAACCATTTATCAAATATCCGTTTAGATTCAGGAAAGGCAGTCTCAGACCACTTTAACCTCCCGGGTCATGACATTAAGTCACATTTTAGTTTCCAACCCATTGAGCAAATTCCGTTTTTGGACGATGATGAAACCACAACAGACAAACGACTTGAGCGTGAAAACTATTGGATTGGTAAGCTCAGGACCTATCTCCCATACGGACTCAATAGAGAGTACTCTGGGTTGCCAAATAAAATTATTTGTTTTCCTTTGGTTTATAATCGACGCAATGTGGAAATTGCAAAAATTTTCAAAAACAACTTTACGGAATTAAACACAAAACTGCCAGAAGCCATTAACAAACGATGCATCATAGCTTATAAGAAAAATCCCAGTCTTCGAAACATTCTTGTGAAAGCACTTCTGAGATGAGTTCATTTTGTCATAAAGTCATATAACTTCAAAAATATTAAAACAACATTGAATTCCATAGAAATAATTTACAACAGAAGTCGATTTACCGACCTGCGCCCGTGCTTCTTTGTTTTGAAAAATATCTATCTATCTATCTATCTATCTATCTATCTATCTATCTATCTATCTATCTATCTATCTATCTATCTATCTATCTATCTATCTATCCTATCTATCTATCTATCTATCTATCTATCTATCTATCTATCTATCTATCTATCGAGTATTTAATTGCAGAGAGGGATTCAAACAATCGTAAGTTTTACCTCTTGCCTAAAATACATAAACCACTCAGCAGTTGGAGTGACGAATTTACCCCTCCTGGTCGGCCTATTGTCAGGTATTGGTATTGACGCTGGTCTAGAGGCAATAAAAAATCATTCAAAAGGTACGATGACCCAAACAGGCCATCGGAAGAAATCCTGCAATTGTTAGAATTATCATTGAAAGGTAACGACTTTGAATTTAACAATAAATTTTACCTCCAAATAAGTGGATGTAGTATGGGTAAACAATTCAGTCCAAATTTTGCTAATATTTTTGTTGCAGAATGGGAGAGAGGTGCTCTTGCTAAAGCAAGAAAACAGCCATTATGTTATCACAGGTTCCAAGACGACATTTTCATCATATGGCCCCATAGCCGTGATGACTTCAACGAATTCTTGGAAATCCTGAACAACCACGATGAATGCATTAAATTACGGCCCTGCATTTCAGAAAATACCATTGATTTTCTGGATGTGACTGTATTCAAGGGCCCTCAGTTCCGGCATAGCAACGTACTAGACACAAAAGTCCATTTATTTCATCATTTTCACTAGGTATTCACATTTCATTTATTCGTTCATTTTCATTTTTGCTTCATTTTTTCATCACTTTTTCATCATTTTGACTTGTTCTAATAATTATTTATTTCAGCCAAATTAAGTCCGGGAAAATGGCTAAAAATTCCACAAATGTTAAATCTGTTAACCGCCAAGAGCGGCAAAAAGACCCGGCATATTCGGCTCATGCACAATTGGTAAAATCCCTTTACCACATTCTACAACTATTTCACCATTTGGCATTTCTCGAGGACTGTTTGGCACAGAAAGTCCTCCCAAAATCATTCCAAAAAACAGTGGACGAGCGCAATAAAACCTTTCGGCCGGCTCTGCCAACCATTTATATTTCGGACGCGCTCAACAATTTAACCAAAAAATGGGCTTTTGAAGTTATACAAACTTTGGTAGATTATTACAAAAAAACTCTAAAAGAAAAACAAGACCTGGTTCTTTCGGCTCCTTTTCTAAAACCCCAGGACTTTCCACGAGCACAGAATACGGCAGTTAAATGGGGACAGAAGAATTTTGGTAATCGACTACAAGAAAGTACTATTGACAAATTTTATTCTCTTTCGGATCAACTTCTGTCCCAGTTCAAAAAACCAGCGGTCATTAGCCAGACCTCTTTCAATCAACGTGCTCGTTCTAAATCGCCGGTGGCCCGCCAGCAAATTTCATTTTCTACTTCCAGAGAAACTCCATCGAAAAGAAAAAGACGGGAAACCATCTCTCCAACAGCACCAGCGACCAAAAAACCATCATTTGCAGCACGTTGCTCCACAACACCGGAATCGCCATCGTACGCCAGCATAGTCAAGACACCACCTCAAAAGAAACCATCTACAAACGGCAAGTCGTCATTC
Organism: Pictodentalium vernedei; assembly: GCA_031216915.1. Taxonomy (NCBI): domain Eukaryota; kingdom Metazoa; phylum Mollusca; class Scaphopoda; order Dentaliida; family Dentaliidae; genus Pictodentalium; species Pictodentalium vernedei. The sequence goes on from CM062295.1 coordinate 583,684,100, forward strand.
TACCGATTCTGGAAATCTGGTGAAAACAAGAACAGCTGGACCCTGCCAGTCAAGCCAAACAAATCTGTTTGGATCATCGGATCATCGAACATCTCGAGGATTGATGCCAACCCTCCACCCAACACCTTCATCGCATCATACTCTGGTGGAACTTTAAACCACATTCGGCAGATGGCTAAGAACATGGAAAAAGAGAAAGATCGACAACATCCCAAAGCAATTTTATTTAATCTCTTTCAAGTGACGTAAAAACATCAAAATGGTGCCAAATCGAAAAACAGAAAAACAGCTATATCTTAATTCCCAAGCTCTACAACATACTAGCATTTTTGAAAAAATTTTAATGTTTGACCCCATGACCTCCCCATGACATAACCTCAGTGTTTGGCCACAGCGGTTGAGCATTTCCGAGAACGGCAACACATTTTAGATATGTTTTCTCGTAGATTATATTCCCAAAATTTGGAAAGGCTGAGGCTGACGATGCGGCTGAAATGATAGTTATAGAAAAAGACGTTAAATCGACATCGCTGGCATCGGGTGCGTAAATTTGTAATGAAAATATAAAATTGCGTAATTTCAAATTAACATGAAACAGGGTGTGGAGTTTCCTAGCAGTATCATAAAAATATCGAGCTATATGAATCTCAAGGTAGCGCTTTTGATATGTCCAAAATAGGCTAAATTTTGATTTTACGTAAAAACGTCAAAAAAGCGCGAAATAAAAAAAAAACAATTATATCTTAATTTTCTAAGCTCTGCCACATACTAAAACTGAAAAAAAATCGACGCATTTTAATTTTTGACCTTATAACAACCCCTATGGCGTTACCTCAGCCGCCTTCGACCAAAACAGATAAAATTTCATTTTTTAGGACATTACTACATTTTTTAGATATGGTTTTTTGCTGAGATTATATTTCAAAAATTTCGAAAGGCTGAGGCTGAAAATAGCGTTGAAACTAAAAGGTAAAGAAAAAGGCGTTAAATCGGCATGGCTGGCAAAAGGTGCAACAAATTAAAACGAAAGTATAAAATTGCACAATTTCAAATAACCAGAAGAAGAGAGCTTACTTCCCTAGCTGTACCATATATAAGTAGGAGCTATGTAAATCACAAGGTAGCGTTTTCAACCCTTTACCCAACGAATCGGCCACATCCGCCGGCGTAATATGCAAATTCAGCAGCTGAAAAATACTATTTTTCAAAAAATGTCAACAAAACCATATCACGTGATACCTCTTTGGAACGAGCTCGTCAAGCTCGTTCCAATGAGGGGTCACATGATAAGGTTTTGTTGAATTTTTTTTTAAAAAGTTAAAAAAAAATATTTAAAATAATATATTTTGATATCGTCTGCGTTGGGTAAAGGGTTAATGAAATATATAAATATAGGCTAAGTTTTGAAGCGACGTAAAAGCGTCAAAATGGCGACAAATCAAAAAACCAAAAACATCTATCTTTCATTTTTTGAGCTCTACAACATACTAAAATTTTGAAGAAAAAAATCTGACTCCTTTTGATCTTTGACCTTATGGATACGATTACATCATCCCCATAACATTTGGAATTTCCTGGAACGGCACAACATTTTTAGGTTTGTTTTTTCGACTTTCGAATAGATTATATTCCCAAAATTCCGACAGTCTGGGGCTAAAATGAGATTGAAAGTTAACGTTATAGACAAAAATGGAAGTGTCAATCACACTGTAGCTAAGCTCGACAAACTTGAATTTGCTAAGTTTATGTTAAGTGAAATGGCAAAATTGAAGGCATTGGTTCCATTATTATTTGGTGAAAATTCAACAAAAAAGCGTTGTGTGTGTGCACAACGTCAGGGAAATCCATGCATTTTTAAATGTAAACTGTAGGTCATTGTAAACGCCAACTTTTTTCACAGAAAAACGATGCTAATCAATAGCTCTTATCTCGAGGTCTCGCCTAATGAGCACACCAAGTTCAAAATCAATCCTATGATAAATGCGCCTTGTAGGCCATGTCAAAGAAGAAAGTTGATGCAAAAATGCACTAAATTCAAAGGTTGTTGACGGACATGAAAAGAAAATCGATAGCTCCTATCGTGGTCACCCTGCACATGCATACCAAATTTCAAAACAACCTGATAATGACTGCGCCCTCTGAGGCGTGTCAAAATAAGATGTTAATACACAAATGTATTAAGTTTGAAGGCCGTTGCTAGTGCTAATGTTTTTTCTCTCTTTTTTGATGGAAATTCATAAATATGCCCTGTAGGGTTAAGTTGCTGCACAAATGCACTAAGCTCAAAGGTTCGTGTTAACGACGTCTTTTTATGGAAATGAGAGAAAATCAATAGCTCCCATCTAGATATAACCTCGAACACGTAAACCAAGTTTCAAAGTAATCCATTCATAAATGTGCACTATACAGCATGCCAAATGAATATGTTGATGCACAAATGCATCAAGTTCAAAGGCCGTTGCTACGGCAACGTTTGTTTTAATAAACTTGAACCAAGTTTTAAAACAATCCATTTAAAAATGTGCCCTGTGAGGCTTGCCAAAGGAATATGTTGATGCACAAATGCACTGACGTTAAAGGTCATTGCTGGCGGCAACGTTTTTCATGGGAATGGGAGAATATCAATAGCGTACATCTAGAGTTATCCCAAACATGCATACCAAGTTTGAGACGGATCCATTCATACATTCGCCCTGCAGGGCTTGCCAAAGGAAAAATGTTGATGCACAGATGCAATGAGCTCAAAGGTCATTGTTAAAGGCAACTTTCGGCAACATTTTTCGACAGAAATAAAAAAAAATCAAAACGCATATCTAGAGGTCGCTCTAAACAAGCGCCCCGTGTTTCAAATAGATCGAGTTATAAACGTGAACTGTGCGGTGTTCCCAACAAAACTGCCGATAGACAAAACGGCAAAGTTGAAAGTCGGTCGTTGCTAAGGGCTATATTTTTTGACTGTAATGGACGAAAATCTCTAGCTCTCATCTAGATGTAACTCCAAACAAGAATACCACGTTCCAACCAATTCATTCATAAATTCACCCTCCAGAGCGTGCCAAAAAGATGTTGATGCAAAAACAACAAAGTTCGTTGCTAACAGCAACATTTTCAACGGAAATGAAAGGAAAACAATAGTTAGCATCAAAACCTTGCTTCAAACCAGCACACCAAGTTTCCAAGTGTCAACGCACAAAAGGGTAAAGTTGAAGGTCGTTGCTAACGGCAATTTGTTTGACGGGAATGAAAGAAGCTCCCATCTGGGGGGTCACTCCAAAAAACATACAAAGCTTCAAAGCGACCCATTCATGAATGTACCTTGTAGGGCATGCCAAAGGAAAATGCTAATGTACAAATGTACTAAGGCTGAAGGTCGCTGCTAACGGCAACGTTTTTTGGTGAAAATGGAAGAAAATCGACAGTTCCCATTAACAGGTCACCCTAAATAAGCATAGCAAGTTTGAAAGCGATCCAATCATAAATGTGGCCTTTAGGGCATGCCAAATGAATATATTGATGCCTGACCAAACTAAGTTCAAAGGTCGTTGCCAACAGCAAAACTGTTTAACGGAAATGGACGAAAATCGACAGCTGCCATCTAGAGGTCACCCCCAAAGAAGGACACGAGGTTTCAAAGCGATCCGATCATAAATGTGCCCTGTAGGGTGTACCAAAGGAATATATTGATGCCTGACTAAACTAAGTTCAAAGGTCGCTGCCAACAACTACGTTTTTGAGGGAAATGGACGAAAATCGATAGCTCCCATCTCGAGGTTAACCCAAACAAGCATACTAAGCATACCAAGTTTCAAAGCGATCCGATCATAAATGTGCCCTGTGGGAATGCAAAAGGGAAATTTGCAGCTGGGCAGTATATGAAATACCATTCGATATCTGTATTAGTGTGAGTACGTGTATGTTGTTAACTAAGAATACCGTATCGATACCGAGGTAAATTACTCTAATAATAACAATATCAACCGAACTTGACATATTAATACCCCCCAAATCTACCATTTATCTTACCTGGAAATTTTCCGGTAGACCCAATTCTGGAGGAAGATGTGGCTTCAAAGTGCACTAACCAGCTGCACGAATGGCAGTGTATTTGATCACTCCACATGAACATCATAGCTGGTGGTCAGTTTCATGTTTTCATAACTGCACAGTCAACAGGTACATCTGCCGTGGACTGGTCACCTTCCACGGGGTGGCAATATTTCCACGTCGCAATAATATTAGATTCCAAACACTAATTATAGGAGCAATCATCAAAAATGGAATTAATGTAGTCGGTGCTTCAATAATTAAAATTTTGCTGATTATGATTTCTATTACCTGGTAAACGCATGCGTGGACATCACTGCCCATGCGTGGATTACGACCAGTCCACGGCAACTGTACTGTATACAGCAGTCAACCTGTAATGTGTCAGTCAAACCGTTATGTGTATACTAATCGAAGCGAAGGTGAGGTAAATATGCACATTTAGGGATAGTTGACTGGTCCATAAACTGCCATATGGCTCGCGACCTCAGGTAATATTTGTTATAAAATACAGACGCTACAGAGAGGGGGTGAACCAACGGCTGTTGTCCCCTTGAGTTTTAGCCACAAAAAGTTTTATGGATATCATTCTAATCCTTTCGCTAGAAAATAACTCTATCGGGAAGAATCTTTCAGCATAGATAATATTCCTTGAAAAAAAAAACCTATTGAGAATGTTAAGTTTGTCATTAAAAGATACATTAGCTTATTTTCCTGACATAAAAAACCTATAAATCCCCCACCCTCTTTTACTTGCAGGGTTTTACTAACCTAAAAGCAGCAGTAGACTTAAGTTTAACCGTTTCGCCGTAGCGAACGTTTTTTGGCGTTCTAGCGTTTATTATAACGTTCTCGGCCTGTTGTCACTTGACTACGGCCATATGATAAAATGTGGACCGGAGAAATTACATGTATAATTGATAAAGAAAGAATAAACAACCCCGGTGTAATATTTGTGTATATTGCATTGGCATGGTGTTACACAGTTTATAGTTTTATAGCCGGTGAGGCACTAGGAACAGTAATCAGATTTAAATAACGAGTAGGATAAGGGTTTTAACCACGAGGCTCAGCAGAGTGGTTAAAACTCTAATTCTACGAGTGGTTTAAATCTAATTGCCGGTCATAGTACTTGTCTGTTTCATTTGTACCATGCTCTTAATAAACAATCGACTTTGTCTCATAAAATGGAGAGAAAACGATACTTTCTATTGAAAACACATGGGTTTGTTTTGTTTACATCTGCGCCAGTGGGCAGTAATTCCGGCTAAACCTGAATGCTTGATTGACAGCTGGACACATCGTCAAAGTTGATTGAATTTACCTTCCATTTTCAGTCAAATTATTATTAACTATTGTTAAATTTTATATTAAATATTTAATTGTAGGTGTTTAAAACTTCGCTGCTTCAGGTTATATTTCAGAAATCACACAAACTCAGGTACTTTCGACCGATAGAACATGAAAAGAAACTTTCTAATATTATCATAGAACAGGCCCCAGATCAGTCAGATATCACAGGACGCTGCGGTGTCGTGTTTGATCTGTCTAATCTGGAATTATCAAAAAGTCTCGTTTGATGCAAATAGAATGTGGATTTTAAAAAGCTGAGACTCTCGTTTTGCGAATGGTGGTAAGGAGTTATTTGTGGTATCCGTGTAATCAACTTGGTTACCATGTGTTCATGTAGCTCTGAATAGAATTGATATGGCAGCTCAGAAACTATTTTCATTTATTTCCTTCATAATATAAATACGTAAGTTTACTCTAATTTGAGTGTCATTCAGTGTTTGAGATGCAAGAATCTTGCACCTTTCCAGACAGAAGCCTCATTTTTTTCCCATCGGACAGAAGCACCATGGTACGAACTGGTTGATGAAATTATGGAATTTCAATCACACTGATCTCTGAACCGCGGGGCCCTTCCAACGCTCTTTTCCGGTAACTTTTCCGAAACCAGTCCGCCTCCTCTGCATATTTACCTGAATTCATTTTCTCAATTCACCATAGTTTTTTTTTGTAAGATAACAATATATTTCATCTGTTTCATTTGAGTTTGCAGACATCTTTACCTCTTGCTATTTAATAAACAAATCCACTGGTAGTTCATATGTGCTGAAGCAATAGCGCTTGTCAGCAGTTGAGATTTCGAGAGTCTTCTGTAAGATCTAATGTATTACCCGTCCGTAGTCGGTCACTACAGGGACTTAAGTAGTATAGTATATCGCGTACCCAAGCGAGCATTTTTGGGGGACCTCGATGGGAGACCAGTGACGCCACATGGGGTTGTCATAGTAACGCGAATGAACAGGCATTTTGTGACGTTATCACCATGGTTTTTCGGATGTTGTAAAGGTGACACGTGTTTCCGTCGTCCATTTTGTTGTTAATGGCGGCCGCAACTTAGTTCCTATTGTGGCTTGTGGTTGCTATGTAACTGGAAGTTGTGCAATAGGACGGTGATGTGTTCTGAGGTTGTATTCCCTTGAATGGGAGTGAATGTAATTATGCAAATAGACATGACATTTACCAAAACCGATCTAAAGGAGCCGAAACTGACTCACCGATGCCGCCATCTTTATTGACACATGGTTGCTATGAGCCAGAAAGGCTTCTAATAGGACTGAGATGTGCTTGGTTGAAGTGGGGTAAATATAATTACCCAAATAGACCTTACAGCTGCCTAAAATTACGAGAAAACACCAAAAACAAACAAAACAGACTTTATTTGGCGCGGATTCTCCCAGAATCCCCTTTTAAGACAAGCACGTAGTGATATCAAATCTATTCATTTGAAAGGGAGTATCTTTCCTGTCTCCGATCCCTTCAGAATTCTTCGGACTTTATCTATTATTTCCACAAAAAAACAAGATTTGTCCCGGCTGACTTACCAGTATTCCAACTACATCAGTAAGGCATGCCTACATAGAAGGCGCATTTTGATGATCTAGTTGGTAAATTAGTCCATCTTTATTACATTTTAAGACTTAAGACTTCTTGGATATTTACTAGTGAATATATAGAATATACCCATAGTAACTTGGTGTACCAAATGTTCATCACGAGTGGTGAAGTGGTGTTAACCGCGAGCCTTCGGCGCGCGGTTAACACCACTTCACCACGAGTGGTGAACATTTGGTACACCAAGCTACTTTGGGTATATTTTATTTATACCATGATCGGCAGATTGAGTCGCTATTATTTTTTCTCGATTTTACTGAGCAGTAACCGTACATATGTGAGAATTTGTTTTGTTTACATGAGCATCGGTGGGCGGTACTTCCGCTGTCCATTGCATCACCGAAACGAAATAGAAAAATAAACAAGGCCTTTTTCCTTTTAATAACATAATAACATACTGTTTTGAGTTATGGATGCTTTATAAACATGAGACAATGCATGTTCGTTAATTTTTGGTGTTTTATGGGGTAAACTCATTGAGAAACGTAATAAATAATTGCCACTTTCATTTCACTCTTCGCGAGGCGACTTGCGATAAATTTAGACAAGTTTGCATTCAGATCGACGTCACCAAAGGTCAACTTGGATGTAGTTCCACTGGTGGTGTAAATTTTAACTATTGAAATCCCATTGCTGGTGTGTTCACCATGGTTGGTGTGCAAAGCTAAAATTTATGTCATAGGCTTTTAATATATAGTAGAATAGGTAATCACGGTATAAAAATAAATGTACATATAGTGATCATTTACGCAACTTCTTATTTAATTGACACGCAAAGTACCGGCACTCCAGTTTGGTCATAGTGCGCACAAATCAACAATAATCGGGTTCAATGGACCTCCATTCATATGACCGAATGTTTGTGAGACATAAATCCAAGACCCAGTGTGTGCGTTCACGTATCAAATGTAGTCTTATAAGAAAATGAATGATTACTAACAAAAGCTAAGCGATATCTAAGACTTCAGTCCAGAGTTTTTAAAATACAGTTCTGATGCGCGGCTTATAAATATGTGAAACAGAATGTAGCAATGTAATTTGAAATGAGTCTGAATAGAGAAAGAGTACAGAATATTACTGACAAATATTACTTATGTGAAAGAAAACAGCCGCACGGTATTCACAAACAGGTATCGCGAAACCACAGAATATCTCAAGGAAGGCACGGGGAAACCCCTGTTCGAGAACTCTCATCAAGGTTTGACTGTTTGGTGATCGTAGAAATATATCTATTGATTATTAACCCTTTGCTCAACATAACGACCGAAAACGGCCAGCGCTATTCTCAAAAATCGCCAATTATTTTCATTATTTTTTTCATTTTTTGTCTCAAAAACATAGGTTTTGACCCCTCATTGGAACGAGCTCGATGAGCTCGTTCCAATGAGGGGTCATAATTTATGTTTTTGAGACAAAAAATTAGTTATTCAAGAAATTTTTTTGCAAGTGTCGTCTGCTTTTCATGTTAGGTAAAGGGTTAATACAATCTGCACAAACGGGGATAACGTTTGATTTTGATGTGGGAAAACGCGCGTTGAGGGAAACTTCGCTAAAGTAGATGGGGAAATATCAGGTAGGGAAATGGGGTGTTCTTCCGGTGCCAACGGGTATTGTTCTCATAGAAAGGTATTAATAGCTTAGACAATAGATATTTGAAATATAGTCTGTACTATATTTCTTGTATAATCAATTGATTAATTATAAAACATATTAACTAACACAGCTTTGAAAATATGTTTTCAGATTATTATTGCCAGCGAAAGTTTAGAGTTAAATTAAATACATTAAATTATATACATTTTAGACATTAATAATTGTGGTTCTGGGAATATCATCCCGTTGTCCACGTGGATCATATTTAACGCCGACATAAAACACATGACGATAGCGTCTTCTTGTCACGTGGTCTTAAAGATGTGGTCGTCATAACGATCGTCGTTGTCAAAATCGTATCTACAGCCGGGACATTTCTTCATCAATGGTCCAGGAATATTTTCTTCTGCAAGATTGTCAAATGCTCTGTAAAACTGACGCTTTTCTTTTTTTAGCTTTATTATTTCATTATTATTTCATTTGTTATTTCATTCATGTTCTCCATTTATTTATAATTTGTTTAATTTATTTAATAATTTTTTTTTTAAATCTAAACAATTGAAAATTACAGTTGCACACCAAAATATTTTTGGACACATATAGTCAAAAACACATTTTTTCTGCAACTGTCGCTTTTCGCTATGGATGATCCCATGTTAATTTCCAACCCAAGGTGAAATAGCATGCGACTTGTTTTTCGCTGGGTTAGAAAATGCCAATAGAAAGGCCAACAGTAGAGGCGAATTCGCAAATAACAAAACACCCATAAAATTAACATTGAAAATCCCATATTACAAGGCGTTTTTATTGGGTTTGAACATTAATGTGGGGTTTTTGATAGGGAATTACAAATCTTGAGGAATTTGGAGGACCGGACAGCGTTTTGCGGATGTCTAAAAGAGACATGAAATTTGAATGCGTGGTTTAGAATTATTATTGAAAGTTCCATAGATAATTTTCAGCCCAAGGAAAAATCCAACTTTTTTCAAAGTCGGAACATATTTTAGTGGGCGAGAAGCCGCATTTTACACCTCCTGTTTTGAGTGAGATGACGGTAGTGGTTCTGTTAAATGACTACTACGACTGTTCTCCCGTTACCGCAATAGTTTGTTCAATATTTCTGGCTCGCCAGAAATCGAGAGCTTCAAACTTTCCAAATCCGTATCATGTCTGCCTCAAGCGAGGCTCCAGTGACGTCATTGACGTTCAAAGATTTTCGCAGCGTCAATTTTACAAACGCCAAATAAAAACCCGAGTGCCTTTGCGTTGAACACTCCAGACGACATCCACACTTTCATTCTTGTTTGCCTTCAAGATGTCATATGTAATTTTTAAAGATCTGCGGTCATTTAATAAACAAATTATTATAAATGAAATATTTTCTGTCAATCTGGGTTGTCACATCCCGTTTCCTCGAAGAGTCCAGATCAGCCAACGCATGCCTACAGTCTTAATCTGGCTGATGTGGACTTGACATCGGCAGAATCCGTCAACTCAGGGGCTAATACTATTAAACTTGTAAAACTCTATTTTTCAGTTATGATATGAAATGGGTTGAAATAAACCATTAGCATTTTCAAAGATGTGGCAATTTGCCACTAGGCAAATTGCCACACTTTTACAAATGCTAATGATTCATTTTAGTCAATTATAGTAATAGGTAACAACTACAATTATAGAAAATGCAATTGTAAAAGTTTTATAGTATTGGCTTCTGGTCAGCTAACTGTTGTAGTTGGCTGTATTATGTAGTACTGCCGGCATGGAATGGTCAAAATCCACACGTGGGGTGGGGTGGGGTGGGGTGTGTTGCCCATGGACGTCTTTTCAATCAATAATCAGTAGTTTCAGCAAATATTTAATGAATGAAGCAGTTTATGGATCGATCGGTCAACTCGAAATCTGTTTGTTCGCCGGTTTGTCCAAGGTAATTGTTTTCGTATTTTCTCCAGAAATTATTTAGAAAACGAAAAACCAAAGAACATCCAACCGTCAAGTCATCCACCAGTGGAAAGCTTGTTATCTTATCTCCTCTTTCACGTGGCATCGGGAATTCAGAAATACACCTATTATTTCATATTTCAGACGAATAGAAAAATGGTCTGTTGGTTTGTTTTGAAAAGAGGGAGTTGTATACCTTGTTATAATTATTTATCTTACAATCAACATAATTTGCACCCGACAAAAACTCGGGGAAAACGTTTGTATAAGCCTCCCCCCCCCCCACCTCCCCACCCGTTCCGATTCTGTATGAGACAGATTCACTTTCCGGTAAACATTCCCATATATGTATTGTTATTACGCATTAAAATATAGTTCCTGAACTTCAAAATTTTGACCAGTTTCAACCCAATTTAAACAGAAAAATAGAAAAATGGGGGAAACGGGCTTTATATGTATGCAGTTATATGTGTTTCTGAAGAAAGGTGCTTTGACGTCTGAAAATTAAATGATTCCAGGTATCACTGGATATGTATATATCCATAACGGCGACGATAAAAAATAGTTATCAAATATCATTTTTCCAAGTTCTCAGCTGAGTCCGAGTACCTATCTTTTAATAGTACAACCATACCTCTTCCTTCTTGAAATAAAGACAAATAGTCCTCAAAGCTACCATCATATCCATACGCGGAGATCGCAGTCGTAAGTTTATAAAATGAATACGCCACGTCCTTTGGGTTTCTGGACACGAATACCATTCTCAGTCTGTGTAATTTTTCGGGCAACATGAACAGTGGCAAATGTGTCTGAAGAATTCGAGGCCGGATAGCATTGAAATTCTCTGGAATTAGTTCTCCGGGTCGCAATTCAATGTTCCTCCCCAGAGTGGTCACTTCATCATACTCAGTCTTTCCCCGCGTCAACATGTTAATAATTTCCACTGTCCAATGGTACCCTGAAATAAGCGCAAAATATTCATGACTGAGACTTTTGACTAATCTCTGCGTTTTACAACATGAGAGTAGACAAACTGTCCAAATTCAAAAAGTACATAAGGATTACGCATCTCCGATGCGGGATCGAGTTTTTTTTCCATCTGTAAGGTATTGCATTACAAGAAAATCAAACAAATTGATATTTGTTAAAGTTAGCCCACTAATGAGCAGAAAATAGTCAACCATTAATCCTTTGAGAATCATAAGTCAGTGCTCATTATGAACGAATGACACTGGTTTTCGAACTCAATCAAGACATTGTCAAGAAAGTCTGAAATACCAAATATTGACCAAATCCATTGATATTTGTTGAAGTTATCGCACTAACGAGCTGAAAACATGCAAAAATTAACTAATTAAGAGCCGTAACTCCGTCGTGTCCATTCGGCACCGGGGGGCAAATAACACAGCACACTATCGAAATGCACGAGTTTCGCTATTTGTCACCGGGTGCAAAAATATCTCGGTTTCTCGGCCATAACTCTGGATATAATTTAGACATGTCAATAAGATTTTCCAATTAGGCCCAGGCTGGTGCTGTTTGACTGACGATGTTGCCTTGGGAGAGATTTCATTTGAAAGGGAGAAACTATTTTTTGCCTTGTTAAACTGTGAGGAACATCCAAGTAGGTCTATAGGGGACGTTCCACTATCTATGCAAAAAAAGTTCGCCGTTCGGCTGACGAGATGATCTATGTATGATTATCAAATGGATGGGCGTTGTACGTGAGCCCCCTGACGGGATAGAGCCAACAATCACTTTTACCACCGGATGCCAAAAATATCTCAGTCTTTTGGTCATATCTGGGAATATAATTGAATGATTTCGCTCACATTTTGCTTGCTGGCAGCAACTATGACTATAACATGTTGAACCTAAGACTCCTGACAGAATACGTCCGAGAAGCTGGGATATTTGATATTTGATATATTTGATATATTTTTATTCACCAGAATACAGAAAATAAAACACAATTTACATGAACTGTACAAATCACAATACAGATTTCAAACCAATAAGTTTGAGACAAACAAGTTTACTTATGTATACACCTTCCCCTAAGTATGGGAGATAGAGAGTAACAGGTGGATAGACAGGGACAGATATGTAGAAGAAGAAAGTACAGAATGAAAAGGAAGGAATATCTAGATCGAAAAGGAAAAAAATAAAATAAAAATTGTAATGCAACATCACTGAGTGCCATTATTGTTTTTTAAGATAGGTCGACTATTGCATTTGCAAATGGTGTGTGTGGTGGAAGAAACCTGTTGAGCTGGACCCTTCTGGCTCGGCCCCATCCTGTGCAGTTAATACTGTAAGGTGCCAGAGCAAGAGGTAGACTGGTCGTGCACAGCACATTTATCAAATGCAAGGACCAGGCGGAACCCGATGGCCAGCCAGGACGAGATTACCAAACAAAATTACATTGAAAATTAGTATCCCAAATGTGCGAGGCTCGTCAGCAAAACCATGTCAGTTATTTAGCAATATCATGTTGGTGTTAGCTTTTACAGAACTGTGTGGTATAAAGAGGAGTGACAGATCTTTGATCTTCAGAATACCATTTTTGATAAACATGATAAACAGTGGGTCGGTATGAGCATTATATTTCGAATTATTAATTGTTAGAATCGACTGTTTTTTAAGTTTAAAAAGTCGATTGCATGCTTTTGAGGCTCCCCAAATTGGAAATACGCAGGTGAAGTGACTCTGTCTCAAAGTGAAATATAGGCTTTTCATGGCTCTATGTGGCAGAATTTTCTTAACTCTATTGAAACTGAAGTTGGCAAGAACCACTTTCAAGCAAATTTGTGATATGTGTGCATTATAAGATAGATTTTCATCAAAATTTATGCAAGAAAATGTACAGATTTCTCATTTTTTCTATTACCGACCCTGTCAATAATCTGATTATTTATACGTATATCCTCATGGGTGTAGTTTTGTTCTTTGTGGGTTTGATTGATAAGTATATATTTTGTTTTCTTGGGATTCACGATTGCGTAGTTGTCAGTGCACCAATCAAATACCTCTTGTAATTCCCGATTGAATTCTGAGACCAGCGGTTCCATCTGATTTGTGTCGTGTGGTGTCATCTGCATACGATAAGAGGTTCAGGGTTGTAGAATTTTGTATATCATTAATATAAAGTAAGAACAATATTGGTCCCAATATCGAGCCTTCTGGCACACCACATGTTATTTCTGATATACAATATTTACTCTCGCCGAACGAAATATACTGGGATCTGTTTTGAAGGTAGCTTTTGAACCAGTTATGAGCGTTTCTTCTTATATCATAATACTCTAGTTTTTTGAAGTAGTATCGCTTGGCTTATGGTATCAACAGCTTTTGATAAGTCCAGGAATAACGCTAGGGTAGTGGTTTTAGTAGGTTTATTGTTTTCTGTGGCTATGTATTTTAACAATTGCATAACAGGATGTAATGTACTTTGATCTTTCCTGAATCCGTAATGATGTGAAAAAAATGATCTCAAATTTATTTAGAAACTGTAAGAGTCTGACAGGCATAAGTTTCTCAAGAATTTTAGAAAAACCAGGTAGGATACTGACTGATAGGTCTATAATTCGTACAATTATTTTCACCACCTGATTTGAAGACGGGTATTACCTTGGCAATTTTCATCCTGTCCAGAACTAGTCTCCGACTGAATGAGCTATTCATAATATGTGCGAGTGGCATTGCAATTAAATTTACTGAATGCTTAAGGAATGGCTTAATTTGTATTTCATTGAATTTACAATATCTGTTATTTCAAAAGGGGACGTAGGTGTGATGAACAGGTTTTCCTGTAATCTTGCATTCAGGAACTCGGCAAAGGATTTCTTAGGTTTGGGTAGAAGTTTTGGTGTTTGACTACCTATATTTGCAAAGAAATGATTGCATTCTATCATTTAATTGGGCACATGTACCCCTTTGTTACCAAGATTGAACTCTTACTTTTATTCCTATTAAGAGCGTTATTTAGTACTTGCCATGTTTACTGAATGTTATTCTTGTTTTCTATGAGGATGTTTTCATAATACATAGCTTTGCTTTTTTTAATTCTATTAAACAGTCGGCAGTAATTTTTGTAATTCCTATCATTGACTTCTGTTGGGGATATTAGCCCCTTGTTGAAGATTTTATTCTTATTGTTGGGTGAGATTAAAAGTCCCTTTGTCATCCATGGCTGTCGTTTTATGAATGTATTATTTGGCTTGATGCTCTTCGGGGGGAAAGGCTATTCAGGTAGATATCAAGGAAATTTTCGTAGGCTATATCTAGATTCCATAGCTGTGGAAAAGTCACACTGGAACAGTAGCGACCTGAAGTGTTCAATACTTATGGAATTTATTTTTATTGTAAGGATCGGTGTGGAATTTTCAGGCCGCTGATTTGATAATTCAATATAAAAAGTCCAAAAGTGGTCAGACACGTCGGTATGAAATATTCCAGATTTGAAACAATTTGGCTTACAAACAATGTTGGGAACAGATGTGATCAATGAGGGTAGCGGATCGATCTGTTACTCTGGTTAGTTTGGTAATGAGATGTACGAACACTTCACTGAACATCAAATCAAAATAAAAAGGTCTTTTTTGGAATGAGATCCTACTTTTGAAAGGTGGATGTTGAGATCTCCCATAATTACGGTCGTTTTCTTTTCCTTATTGATTCTATCAGTTATGTAATTTTTATAGGTATATATCTATATCTGTTGTCGGTGCAGTATTTGGTATGTAGATTACGCCAACTATTCTCGAAGAATGTTTAAAATTGAATTCAACAAATGCAGATTCAAAGACGTGTGGTATGAAGATGGAGAGATCTTGACGAACACTGAAGATAATATCATTTTTAGGAACAGACAATCTCCTCTGCGCCCATCGTCGTCACTAGATGGCGTGTTTTTCAATACTAGATGGTAACCTTCAAGAGTATAACGCGTGTTGGAAGCGATTTGAAAGACTTCCGTAAGACCGATAACATCGAACAAGTTCTCGTCGACATTTAGGCCTGAAAGAAAGTGGAGTAGAGTTTCCAGTGCGCGTAGAAGGATCTACGCACACCACCGAGCTCAGTTCCCAGCTCACTGGGAAGAAGATATTTTATCCCAATATTCTTAAATATCTACTGATATTACCCCCGTTTTATCATTTAGTAGATTACTAAAATCGGATCTTGTCCAGCGTGGTTCTGCCCGCCTTGATAACCAAATCACCCACCAGCACCACCATCGCAGAAGCCGAGTAGAGAGGTCACTACGGTAGGCACTTCATCATGTGAAACATGTCTTATTGTTGACGTTGAAGAATATAATAATACAGTGAAGGTAATAACACCGTTGAAGCCAATTAAAAATTATTGGTACAATGTTGCATAAACAAGAATACAGAGAGTAATAAGAAATGGTATGTACAAGAAATTTGTAGTATTCAGGAATGATGGGGAAGTTTATTAATCTCTGATTCTGGTTCTCAAATTAAAAATACACTGCACCTATTAGGGTACTTCCAAGAAAGCCAATTCCAATTTTAGCATTTTCATCTGCTTCGGCCTACTTTTTCATTTTTAAAATTCCAAAATTGACTACAAAGACGGTTGCTGCCTCGAGTAAAAGTTCTATTCTGACCTTAATTATTGATAATGCCGGTTGGGAAGTCAAGCACCTATATCATGGTTGAACAATCCACGTAAAGCATTGAGACAACCCTGCACACACCTGTAAGATGCATTCGGCTGGAACAGAATGGTTGTTTTCTTCATCGTGTAACAGTGACCTACAATAGGAGGTTGCGTCATTATACAACTTTGCAAATGGTGCGACGAAGATCGTCAGCAAATATGTGGTTCGATGGGATTCCTTCCTGGTTTGATTCAGGAGGAAGTTAAGTTTCACACCAGAAGTTGGATGTGTAGATTTGCATACCCGTACATGCTAATTTGGTTCTACCAGTTATTATGGTTCATGACTTCCCGTAGATTGATATTTAAGGTGCTATATAAGTAATGAAATTTTGTTTATTTTGAAATTCTTCCTTCTGATATTCCTTAAATTCAAATTAAATGTACACATATTATACATCAAAATAACGATTGGGATGTATAAAACACGTAAAATATATGAAATCAACTCATAGAGTTGACAGCAGGCACCACTGGTTCCTGCAAGTCTGCTACCGTATTCGATACCAGAACTGATAATACAATAATTTTTCCCGAAAACAACTTGTGGCCAAATGTGCTCAACATATCCAAGAACAAATCATTCAAAACACAGCAACAAATCTGCATGGGGGTAAATTCCAACGGTGACAACTTTGTTTACATATGACTTACTTTCGATTTCCGCTCAACGTCATCGGGTGGAAAATGTATCGAAAAACAACGCCGTCTAAAATCAAATAATGAGAAAGATCGCCTTAATACAGCATACTATTATTGTATAGAGACTGTACATTTGCCACATTCTATGGAAGATATCATAACATCTGGTGAAATTTTGTCTTAGAATTACGATTTTGTTTTTTGATGGACATTCGTGGTATCAAGTGACTTGCGCATTTCTGTGGAACAGGGAATCCATTTTCAATACAAAATGGAGAGAGTTTTGTCCTATTCCCAAATACAGTTCTATCGCTGCATCCCAAAGTGTTTTGAGTGCCTAGCTTTGTTCTTGGATATTTGAGGCACATTTGGTCACAAGTTGTTGTCAGGAAATAGTTTTGTATTATCAATTCTGGTAGGAATACGGTAGCAGACTTTCAATGGTGCGTGTTGTCAACTCTATGAGTTGATTTCATATAGTTTTCGTGTTCTATACCTCACAACCTTCATTTTGATGTATTATTTGTGCATATTTAATTTGAATTTAAGGAATATAAGAGGTGGGAATTTCAAAATAAACCAACTTTCATTACTTATATAGCACCTTAATGTGTTACATAAGTGATGGGAAAGTTAGCCCGAAAACGTGTGACATGGTGTCGAAAACTAGGAAAAAAGACAATACCATTTGTCAGTTGTTCATAATTGTCAATTATTCAGAACTCGGACAAACATCGAAGATGTGATAAACCAACAGATCCCACAGATCCCCAACGGCACGGAAAACAACTCGCCACCCATTTTCAACCAACCCTCCGTCACCCATGTAGCAAAAAGATTACTTTGGAACAGGATTCTAATGTGTGTACTCTTGAGTGAGAGAAAGGCAAGACACTTCCATCATTATTGTGACGATTCAGTAAGTGCTTTTTGAATTAAGTTGTGGAACTGGTCGAACCCAGGAAGGTCTAGCACTAATGAGCGTTGGCAACGTTGCAGTCTAGCATCAGGAGGCATAATACCGACATCCTAATTTTACCCTCACCACCGTCGTGCTCTACCACAAGGCTTAAGCAGTAGGAAAACTGCAGGTTATGCAAATGTAACTATTTCTCGATCATCCTCTAATTTTGACGCGTGTATTCACTGGACTGTTCATGGCCTCATTTCGGTGTGAAGATAACGTTAAATGAAGGCATTAAGTGGTTCTCGCACTGTTCAGTGGAGCTAAGCCTCAGAACTGTCTTGCAGCTTTCATCCAGCCACGGTTCTACACAGGCGACGGAAAGCTTGCCCGAAACGAGGAGACTACGGACTACCCTTTTTGCGGGGGGAGGGGGGAGGGTACAACCAAATAGATGGGGGAGTATTTTTACTCATTTTCACAATATTAGATTAGTCACTATTTGTTTGGGAATGCCTGTCAACACTCTCGAACAGAATGTAACCTTGTAGTTTTATGGCTAGTTTGTTAGCAAGCAGCCAGCTGTTCTATATCTTTTCCACCACTTAAAAAACCATCAGATAGTATTTGATCAACTGGAGTGATACTATTACATTATAAAGCTATCCAGGCTTGTTATGAGTGGTGACAGGGGGGAGAAGGTTGGCTACAGGTAGGTATATACAACAATTAGTTTGAGGTGCATAGAGAGCTGCGTGGTGGGGGTGGGGGTGGGGGTAAGGTAAGGTAAGGTAACAACCAACAAGAATTTCTGATAGATGAAAGGAGCTTCAACCACTCATCTCCTAAGCCTGGATCAGCCAAAGAGATGGGGAGTATTTTTACACATTTCCAGGATAACTGGTTGGTTACTATTTGTTTGAGAATGCTTATCGACACCCTGGAACACGTTGTAGCCTTGTAGTTTTATGGGTGTTTTGTTAGCAAGCAGCCAGCAGTTCTATATCGTTTCCACAGTTTAAAAACCACAAGATAGTATTTGATTCACTGGAGTGATACTATTACATTGTAAAGTAAGGGAGGCTTGTTATGGGTGAGAAAATGTTGGCGAAGGTCGTGTACAGGTAGGTAAACACATTTATTTTGAGGTACATAGGGTGCGGGGGGGGGGGGTAAGTGGAGGTAACAAAGAACTAGAATTTCTCAGAGATAAAAACAAGCACAGGAGCTTCAACCACTAATCTCTAGGCCGGTTTCCGTAATGTCTCACGCAGTTTGAATTTAAATAAAGTAAAGTGAAACACCACACTAAAGCAGTTATGTGTTTGTTCGTGCTTTTCAATACAGCCACGGTGTTGTCTTACAAGAATCAACCGGTTAATGGGACATTTTGGGACATGTGGTAGGTTGATTATTAATGGAGACTACATTTGCCCTTTTTGTTCATCATCGATTGTTCTTTTATAGTTTATTCGAGAGTACTTTGCACTCTGAATTCAAAACTCATTGGTTCGTGGCAATTTTTTGGATAGTGCCAATTGACACTACCCAATAAATTGTAAACAAGCAGATTGAAGCCTACTGAAACTATCCAACCAACTGCAATCAAACAAATTGCTGCCTATTGACACCACTCAAGCAGCTGTACCAAAGCAGTGTTATGTCGATTTTCGCATTATTGTCTTCCACAGCTGAGCATGCACGAATGGATGACAGCTAGTGGGAAGAATTCCATTTAATTTTTGCCACCGGGGGCAAACAATATTTCAGTATTTTAGTGATATCTTCGAATATTTGTGGCAGTGGTGAAATATTTAATTTTCAGAATTTTATTACAGGTGCATTGTCTCTTTTGCAGGGTTTAATATTTATTATTAATGATGGAATTTCATTTCTTTCAGCGGCGTTTGGTTTGCTGGTCAAAGTGTTAATTTTTACAGGTTGTTACACTAATTACAGATCACAGAATGTTAAATTGATGCCTTTCTTTATTACAGGTCACTTGATTTTCACTACACTACATGCTGACTAACATGCTTCACTCTATGCATGCAGTGAAAACTAATTAAATCATTTCTCATTGGATAATCTCTTTGATTTCTTGGCTTAAATAGTCTGCCCTGTCCAGTATTTTTTACTCTGTTTGTATCTGTGACCTGTTGATGTGATCTTGTGCTTGAAGTGTTCTTTGCAGTTCTCTTGTTTATCCACTAGTCAAAACTTAGTTGAAATTAGTTTGAATATGTATGTGAAATAGTGAAATCTGTTATTTATTTATTTATTGGTGTTTAAGGTCACATGTTTCTGCACAATGGCTAACCACGACCGTGACAGTTTTACGGGTGGAGGGAGCCGGAGAACCCGGAGAGAACCACCGAGCAACGGCGAGCAACTGTCAACTCCCCAACATTCCAACTCCACACAAACAGGGTTAGCATTGGTTGAAGACAGGTGCACCATCGACGTGCAGTACACCTTAGTACACAACGTCACCGTGCCCCCACGTGGGCAATGGGGGTGAAGTGTATTGCCCAAGGACACAACGCGGTTGCCGCAGGTGGGATTCAAACCGAGGACCTCTCGGCTTGCAGCCTGCACCTCTACCAACTGAGCCACCGCGCCCCCTAAAAATCTGTTACGTAGTATGTATTTCCTGAAGGATTCACAGGATTCGTAGGATTCATAGGATTCTCGGAGTTTAGAAGTCCAGGTACAGTTAAAACTAGAAGTCCTGTCACGAACTGTGCGCATATCTAGGCTTAATTGCGCGTAGGTTTTGCGCGCAATTGCCATATCTAATGGCACCCAGAGCACGGCAGGTTCTCCTGGTTACTCTTAGCAAACACAGGCAATGTTTCTGCCAATGGACCTCCGGGTTACCCGGAGATCCATTAGCTGAAACAGTGCTTGTGCACAAGCCATATGTACGGAATTTGATTGCCTTACTATGGTCATAACGCGTAGATTAACGTGCTATCTGTGCGCATTTCATGACAGGACTTCTGGTTTTAACTGCACAGTCAAGTTTCCATTTTATGCTTTTTTATTTAGAATATTTACTGTACTGACAATTTAAGTTTATTTTAATAACGATCGAGTAGCCTGGTCAGCGTTTCCTGTCTATGAAACGCTGGTCCGGCTAGAGATTGTTACAGGGTCCGTTGAGTTTCGATCAACGCAAATCTCTACCCATTAATTTCGTCATCGCTGTCTTCACTTTGAAGCTAGTAAAGTTTAATTATCGTAAATTACTGCATTAATTTTGTATTTATATTATATTTATTTTGTAATTAATAAGGAGCATCTATGGAGCATGAAATATATCATTAGCATTGATTATCCCCAGCGGCGGGTGATTCCGCTCATTCTGCGAAAGCAGGGCGGATTGCGCACCGCTGTGGTCATATCAATAGATGTTCGTTAACTTAACCATTTTCCATTCGTCATATCTCTAAGACAATGTTTTATTCTTTGCAGGTTCAGGAAATACCACTACATATATTACAAAGACAAGTACAGTTAAAACCATGGGAACTCGTCACACTGAGGGTATGCATTCATTAGTTTAACCCTTTAATTACTGGTACATCTGCCAGACTACTTATTTGAAATGTCTACTGCAGACAAACTGGAATAATGTTGTATAAAGTTTGTGTTTGTCTGCGTCACCTTCCATGAATTCATGTTTTCATAATAATTTATTACTCGGTCTATTAAATATTAATATACCATTAATCTAACACACTAGTGTGAAGGTGTACACTATATTTAATTAAGTTCAGCCATGTAAATATTTGTGTATTTTATCAGTGTATGGCACACTCGTTTGGTGTTACGTAATAAGCAATTCATCAGTACGTGCTATTTTGTTTGGGGCCACTGTGGTCGCAAGAATGGAAATCATTATACTGTCTTCAAATATATTCTGGATAGGTGCTTTGTGGTACATTTTATTTATTGCATAGGCATTGGTTGTTGTGCTCTGCTGGAATGAGCTCATTCCAGCCGAGCATACCAACCCATGTTTTGCAAACTAGTGTTATTACACTGTTGAAGTTCGCTTCAGTCGTTAGGTGATAAAAGCCTGTATTTGGGTTCTACGAAAAGATACGCTAATACTATAATTTAATATAATGGTATAGCGGGGATTCGGATGTATAATTTAATAGTTTCACATATATGCGCGTGTGTTAGTTAGTGTTTGTGCATTATTACAAGGAAGCTTTTGTCCATATGGATTTTTGTTTCAATTTATTGGAGGATACCTATTGGTCCTCTCCAGCAGATTGAAGCAGGCCAGGTCCATATGAACCGGTGCTACTTATCAACTTATAGAGCACCCTCCGATTAGTATTAATTATGAAAATCAGCTTACACCCCCATGTATGATAGTTACTTCTGAGTTTTATATTGTTTTTAATTTCAGAGTTTGTTGCAAATGTATTTTGTACATCAGTATGTGCGAGTCACTCGACCGAGCAATTGCTCTAAAGCTCATTTGCGCGATGGGCTTCGAGTCGTTCGAGCAATGACTTTTCAGTAACTGCTCCATGGCATATAAGGATAGGTATGTCTTGGGATGGCCCAGAAGACTTGGTCAAATAGGTAATGGTATCCTCAGATAAGTATCCTATAAAAAATATCAATTTATTGGAGGGTACCTATTGGTCCTCTCCAGCAGATTGAAGAAGGCCAGGTCCATATGAACCGGTGCTACTTATCAACTTATAGAGCACCCTCCGATTAGTATTAATTATGAAAGTCAGCTTACACCCCCCATGTATGATAGTTACTTCTGAGGTTTATATTGTTTTTAATTTCAGAGTTTGTTGCAAATGTATTTTGTACATCAGTATGTGCGAGTCACTCGACCGAGCAATTGCTCTAAAGCTCATTTGCTCTATGGGCTTCGAGTCGTTCGAGCAATGACTTTTCAGTAACTGCTCCATGGCATATAAGGATAGGTATGTCTTGGGATGGCCCAGAAGACTTGGCCCAATAGATAATGGTATCCTTAGATAAGTATCCTATAAAAAATATCCTCAAATTATAATACAATACCAGGCCATAGGTATCCTCAAATACTGAAATGAGTCGACGAGCAGTATGTGCGAGTCACTCGAACGAGCAATTGATCTATGGCTCATTTGCTAAATGGGATTCGAGTCGTTCGAGCAATGACTTTCAGTAATTACTCGATAGTTTATAAGGGATATTTGGGATAGGTGTGTCTTGTGGTGGCCTAGAAGGTTGGGCCAAATAGGTAATAGTATCCTCAGATAAGTATCCTATAAAAGGTATCGTCGAAAGGTATCCTCAAATAATACATTACCAGGCCATAGTTATCCTCAAAATACTGAAATGACGCTTAGAGTCGTATGTGCGAGTTACTCGAACGAGCAATTGCTCGATTGCTCATTTGCTCGGTAGACTTCGAATCGTTCAAGCAGTATGTGCGAGTCACTCGAACGAGCAGTTGCTCGATAGCTCATTTGCTTGATGAGCTTGGTGTATTTCAAGTAATGACGTTTCAGTAATTGCTCGATAGTTTATAAGGGGAATTTGGGATAGGTACAGGCTTTTGTTATACACAAGGGAGATAACTCTGCATACAGATTATGGGAAATCAAGCAATCTGATTGGTTAGTTAGCGCCAGTAAAGTGAACTGATTGGGTGATCTAGAAAAATGAAACAAGGCTACTCGGAATAGGGTCAGAACTAACAAGAACAGACCAGAAAAGCTAAATATAGTAACACTTAGCAAAGCTGTTCCAGCTGATAGGCTCTTCTACTCTACTGGAATATACTCCAGGACAAAGGAACATTATCAGGTAGACGAAAATTATTGCATAGATAGACAGAAGCAGAAAATTCTGAAAGAATTCGAAATAGTAAAATCGAACACACCCTCCGAACATACCCCTGTCTTGTTGTAGGCCTTTGGGTAACATAGCAATCACCTGCTACCATAGAAACCAAAATGGCGGCCTCCAGTATACATATTGGACGGTGGAAACACGTATCACCCTAACAACACACGCTGCGGATGCGCACTAACACCACGTATCACTACTGGGTCACGTGACATGACGTCACTTTCGAGGTCCGGCACCGAGGTCGGCAACCTATGCATCAAAACCACATACTACTCCCGAGTTATGGCCGAACATTGAGACATTTTTAGCACCCGGTGACAAATATTGTTGTCTCTTTCTCTTCTATAAGATGCTACCCAGTCGGAAATATTCAATTGTTCACAAACCAGGTTGTGGCACATTTTTAAGCATTTGTTGGCAAATCAACGGACGCAATCAATACAGCGTGTTTCCAGTACTCAATAGTTGAAAAATCACGAAACACTGATTTCTCTCTGCCAATTGGTAATTCCACGGAGAATGCCGCCCTGATTCTGGCTACACATTTCTGGACATAATTAGGACTAGCAAGAAAAATTTGAGCAACATCCCTCAATTCCATTCCAACATATGACCGAAATACTTGGATATTTTTGGCATCCGGTGGCAAAAGTGATTGGAATTATACCCGCTTGCCGGTGCTATCTCCTCAAGCAACACGCGACTCTTCCCAGATGGATTCCAAAGGCCAAGTTTTATTAATATCTCTAAATTGTATCCCAACTTATGACCGAAAGTAAGGCATATTTAGCACCCGGTGAAAAATATCGTTGACTCTTTCCCTTCCACGTAGCACTACCCAAACGGAAGCATTCAGTTGTTCACAGTCAAGGTTGTAACACATTTTAAGTCATTTGTTTCGACAAAAAATGAACGCAATCCACATTGCGTGTTCCCCCATTCAATGGGTGAATTTCTCCATTGGTTAACATCACGAAATAATTTTCTCCCTGCCAATTAACAATTCTGTAGAGAATGCCGTCCTTACTCGAGCTGCACATTTCCAGTCACAATTGCGACCAGAAAGCAAAATTTGGGCGAAATCGTTTAACAAAATTTGAGCAAAATCTCTCAATTTTATTCCAAGAGATTGCCAAAATACTCAGATATTTTTGGCACCCGGTGACAAAAGTGATTGGAATTATCTGCGCGTGCCTGTATTTTTCCGTCAGTTGTCTTAGGGTTAATGCTCATTCGTTTATATTGACCATCTCGTCAGCCGAGGGGCGAATAAATTTTAATAGATAGTCCACAATAGACCTATTTGAATTTTCCTCAGAGTATAACGAAGCAAAAAAAAAAAAACGATTTCTTCCTTTAAACTAAAATCTCATCCACGGCAACATAAATTATATCCCGAGTTATGACCGAAAAACCGATATATTTTTGGCGCTTGGTGGCAAACGACGCTGGCTCGTACCCTTCTACGTGACGATACCCAATCGGAAGAATTCAGTTGTTCACAATCCAGGTTGTGACACATTTTCAAGTCATTTTCTTTGCAAAAAAACTGAACGCAATCCATACGGCGTATTCCTGGAACTCAATAAACGAATTTCTCCACTGGTTTACATCACGAAAGATGATTTCACCTAGCCAATTTTTTTATTTTTTTTATTTTTTTATTTTTTTATTTCATTTTTTATTTTTTTATTTTTTTATTTTTTTATTTTTTTTATTTTATTTTATTTTTTTTAAATATTTTTTTAGGGGGGTTCTGCGATGATTGAATGTCCGAGATGGGCATATCCATTGGGGGTGTGGTGCGTCGCGAGTTTCGGTGTAGACTGCGTTATCGGGGCAAAGAATGCTTTGGTGATGTGATTTGCACGCGGACCTCTGCTTGCCCGGCTTCCGATGGCTGTTTTGTGCCTGCTTCTTGGGAACTGAGCGGAACTTTATTTATTTATTTATTTCCTAATTATTTATTTGGGTGCTTAATTTGTTTTAGTTTTATTATTATTGTTTTTTGTATTTTTTCTTCTATTTTTATTTTTATTTTTTAATGGTGGGTAGGTCGATGTTGAATGCAGTATACCAGCGCGCTTTACTTCCGACATGCGACGCCGTGTGTGGTTCTTTTGAAACCACATGCGACGTCGCCTGTCTGAGGGTGACACGCTCTGATTGACGGCCAGTCTCGGGCCGGAAGGTATCGATCACTGATCTTTTTTGACCCAATCAATATCGGGCCTAAAAAACAAAAGCAAGTCTCGTAAACAGGTTTAGTCAAGAAAGTGAATTAATTCATTCACTCTGTGCTAGTGCGTATCTACCTATCGAAAATATCTATCTATCTATCTATCTATCTATCTATCTATCTATCTATCTATCTATCTATCTATCTATCTATCTATATCTATCTATCTATCTATCTATCTATCTATCTATCTATCTATCTATCTATCTATCTATCTATCTATCTATCTATCTATCTATCTATCTATCCAATGGCCTACAATAAGACAGGGGTATGTTCGGAGGGTATTTTCGATTGAATAGGAGTAATTTCCCGATTCGTAGAATTACCACAAACAACCCGACAATCTCTCCAAATCACCAAAAAACGACTTTATTTACTACGAATTCCCCATTTTATCGGCTTAGTATGTGGTAGTGTAGTACCGAGGGGCGATTGAATAGGAGTATTTTTCTGGCTTCGATACAACGTCACTATGAAAAGTGAATCGGCCAGGAATATTGGACTGATTCATGGAATTACCACAAACAACCCGACAAGTTTTACTATTTCGAATTCTTTCAGAATTCTCTACTTCTATCTATCTACACTATAGTTTTGGTCTGCCTAACCATGTTCCTTTGTCCTGGAGTATACTCTAGTATACCCCAGGGAGACTATCAGTTGGAACAGTTTTAGCTTTTTGGTACTATTTTTTAGCTTTTCTGGTCTGTTCTTGTTAGTTCTGACCCTATTCCGAGTACTCTTGTTGTTTCATTTATCTAGATCGCCCAGTCAGTTCACTTTACTGGCGCTAACTAACCAATCAGATTGCTTGATTTCCCATAATCCCCTTTGTGTATATCAAAAGCATTCCCAAATTCCCCTTATGAGCTAAAGAGCCAAGAGAGTAATTACTCCATGAGCAATTGCTCGAACGACTCGAAGTCCATCGAGCAAATGAGCTAACGATTAATTGCTCGTTCGAGTGACTCGCATATACGACTCTTAGCCTCATTTCGGTATTTGAGGATACCTAAGGTCTGGTATTGTATATTATTTGAGGATACTTTTTATAGGATACTTATCTAAGGATACTATTACTTGTTTGGCCTAGCCTTCAGGGCCACCCCAGGACATACATATCCCAAATTCCCCTTATAAGCTAAAAACCAAGAGAGTTATTGCTCCATGAGCAATTGCTCGAACTACTCGAAACCCATTGAGCAAATGAGCCTCAGAGCAATTGCTCGATCGAGTGACTCCACATACTGCTCGAACGACTCGAAGTCCATCGAGCAAATGAGCTAACGAGTAATTGCTCGTTCGAGTGACTCGCTCATACGACTCTGCAACTCATTTCAGAAAAAGGGGTGCCTAAGTCCAGTCATTTTCAAAAAAGGGATTTCGTATGTAGGATTTTTCCCAAATACGCCAAGGAGCCATGAGCAATTTCTCGAACGACTCGAAGCCCATCGAGCTAATGAGCTATAGAGTAATTGCTCGTTCGAGGGACTCCACCTACTGCTCTTAGCCTCATCTCGGTATTCGAGAATACCTATGGTATTGGACTATTGAAGGACACTTGTTGTATAAACCTTACACCCGGGTACTTCATGCTACATCCGGGTACTTCTGCTGGGAAAGGTATAAAAGGGTGTTGGTATGAAAATAAACTCATTTGTGTCCTGACCGTTGTCGAGTGAAGACATGTAGATACTGTTCCAAGTCATTTTCGAGATCGGATAATGCCAGAAGACACGAAAAGAACCATCGTCGGCTCCACTGTAGATATTGTACTAAGCTGTTCACCCAACCACACAATAGGGAGGGGCATGAAGAACGTCACTGTCCAAGAAGAACAGAAGAGCAGAGAGATACTGGAGATTTAATGACTGACCAGAATAAAGAACTTTTAGAGTTTTTACAGGATGCTGACAAGGAGGAAATCGGTGCCGTGCTCCGCGCTGCTGATGAAGATTTGATTACCTGTTTATGTAACCGTGCTACCAACATCCTCGAAGATAAGATACCACTGAACTTGGCTGAATTTGATGACCTGCGAAAATGTATTGAAGCTGCTAACAGATGATGGAATTTCTACCGATATAAAAAAGAAGTATATCACGAACTATTATTGCTTTCTCTCGGCGCTTATCAACCCAGTTCTAGCTCTGAAAAGGGATGTACCAACACCAAATGCTCATTTGTTCTACCACCACGAAAGAGTGAAGACATGGCAGTTCATAACTGCGAGTACTGTGGAAAAACCTTTTCTCGAAAGTTTAACATGAATAGGCACAAAGAAGAAGATTGCCCAAACCGACAAACGGAAAAATCGAGCAACACTGCAAGACTAAACAGAAATTCAGATACACTGCGAATCCTATCTGATGCGGATCGCCATGAAGCCAAGATTATGATCAAGACGGCCAATGATGCTCTGATACAATGCATATGTGATTGTGCCTCGAATATCTTGAAGGGGGCAGTACATATAACCAAATCTGAGAGAGCTAAGCTGATCCCATACAAACACCAGATTAAGAGAATTGCCTTACCAAAGAGAGAACTATCTTGTAGAAAAAGAAGACGGATGGATCATACATAAAAGAGGATTTTTAGGAAAGTTAATCAAACCTATCATCGATGTTCTGTCCGATATCCTATAAAAGGGTCGTGTTCGTAAGAAACCTGTTATTTGTAATCTGACCTTCGAAGAGAGCGGACAAAATGCAATCTAGTTGTGCACCAAAACATTGGTCAAGAGATTCGGACACTGATGAATCGTCGGAACTGTTAGAAGAAATGGAATACGAAGAAGAAGAAGAAGAAGAAGAAGAAGAAGAAGAAGAAGAAGAAGAAGAGAAGAAGAAGAAGAAGAAGAAGAAGAAGAAGAAGAAAAAGAAGATGACGTTTCTATGATGAGAGCTATCGTCCAAAGTGCCTATGACAAATACCAAGATGATTTTGACAACCTCATGAACAAATATATCGAGGATGGAATGGATAGAGAAGATGCAGTTGAAACAGCATACAGAGCATTTCAAAAGTGTGTCCGAGAAGCCATTAGAGCGAAATACATTAATACCCTTGTGTACATTAGAAATGTTTGCAACGACTTAATCCACAAGAAAATTAAAAAAACTGCCAAGCGTCTTCGTGATAAATAGGGTTTTGACTTTGAAGAATCCCTGAAATATGCCTTGGAAAAGCGAAGATTTCTGTTCGACAACCTTATGACAAACTACTCATTCAGAGTAGAAGATGAAGAAGAAGAAGAAGAAGACGATAGAGAAAAAAGATATAAAAGGAGTGTTGCTATGAACATAAACTCATTTCCGTTTTGAATGTCGAAGAGTGAAGAGGTCTGTGTCAACAACGGTGCTCAGATTCAAAGATGACTTACACATACAGATCTTCAAGAATGATGTTGGATAAAAGCTGACATCCCAAGAACTGGATCAAGTAAATCGTGTGGTAAATGCGGCCAAGAGAAAAAAGCTAGACATGGATGCTGGTGGAAAGAAACAAAGATGTATGGATACTGACCGATCATTAACCACCGAAGTTGCCACTACAACCAAGAGAATACAGACAAAAGGCAGACTCATGCTTCCAATACAAACTACGAATCAGTCTGAAGTTTCTACTGAAACAAAGAACGAAGTTACCACTATGAAGAAAGCTGAAGTTTCTACTGAAACTAAGAATGAAGTTACTACTCAAACTTCGAATCAGCATGAAGAAAATTTAAAGAGGGACCAAAACAAGAACGATGTTTCCACTCAAATCACAAATGAAGTTTCTACTGAAACTGAGAAGACTGTTCAGAAGAATGAAGTTACTACAACAAAACAGCTAAAAGACAAGGCAGAGGAATACAAAAATGCCAAACAGGAAATTAAAGCAGCCAACAAAGCCAAGTTACCAGCTAGCAGTGAGAGAACGTGTTTTATCAAGAACCTAGCCAGACAATGGGAAGAAGCTCCAACCCACAAGAAGATGAGATGGTTAGCCCATGAGAGAAGAACTACAAAGACAAAACTGATGCTTTGAGAAATTGAATTGTATACTGGAATAAAAACGAAAGAAATGTTATATACTGTTGTTTGTTTTTATCTACTGTCCCAACAGAAGTACCCTGATGTAGCATGAAGTACCCGGATGTAAAGTTTCTACAACAAGTATCCTATAAAAGGTATCCTCCAATAATACAATGTCAGGTATTCTCGAATACCGAGATGAGGCTAAGAGGGATGGGAAATTAGACCTCATTGAGGAATTTTTTCATGGCCCTCGTGACCTAAAACGAAAGGAGGCGAAGAGGGATAGTAAATGAGGCCTCATTGAGGGCTTTCTCATGGCCCTCATGGCCTCATACGACAAAAAGGGCTTCCATAGCCACAGCCGTTTTCCAGAAATGAGGTTCCATGGGATATGTCTGTTTAATACCGAGATGAGGCTAAGAGGGATAGTAAATTATACCTCATTGAGGGATTTTTTCATGGCCCTCGTGCCCTCAAAAGAAATGAGTCTAAGAGGGATAATAAATGAGGCCTCATTGGGGGATTTCTCATGGCCCTCATTGCCTCATCCGACAAAAAAGAGATTCTCCAGAAAGTATCCTCGATAGGTATCCTCAAATAATACAATACCAGGCCATAGGTATTCTCAAATATCGAAATGAGGCTAAGAGGGACAGTAAATGAGGCCTCATTGAGGGATTTTTTCATGGCCCTGATGGCCTCAAAAGAAATGAGGCTAAGAGGGTTAGTAAAGGGGGCCTCATTGAGGGCTTTTCTCATAGACCTCATGGCCTCATACGACTAAAAAGGGATTTCATAACCAGAGACGTTTCACAAAAAAGGGATTCTATGGGACGTGGCCATTGGATGTAGAGGTGTTCAGAATCGGATAACACTTCGTTGTAATAAGGGGAGGTAACTCTGCATAGAGATTGAAAGTGATTTAGAACAAAAATTAAGTCCATAAAATGTAAAAAATTAAGTTCAAAAAGTCAAACAAAACCTAACTTACAAACATATGAAGACCACGAGATCGAATCATTCAAGAGGACTAATCGTGGGAAAATCGAATTGCAGCAAAACCAGTCTGTTGATAAATCTGTGGTTGCGACCGAGTGGTTGGATTATGATAGAGTAATTGTGTTCTGCAAGAGTCTCATTCAACCCGAATACAAATTATTTTCGAGAAGCCCTGACGAGAAATTGCCGAAGGATGTGACAAGAGAGTTTTCGTCAAGCACGACGCGATAGAAAAATGCGAAGTGTCACCCACGAGCAGGGACGGATCCAAAGCGGATTTGATACCTGTTACAGGTATGGGAGCCCAAGCTCTGGAGCAGCCCAAATGTCCTCAAATTCTTGCAAGAAAATATCATTCAGCTTGAAATCTACCAGTCTGAAGCAATTATTTCCACTATTTAGTGGAAACCTATACACACGCAGCTGATAAAAAAGCACTTCAAGACACATGCAGTGGTCTAATCATGTGTCTGTATTACGACATCTCAGTTTATTTGGGGACATCCTCAATTGAAAATCAGGTGTCCCCCCAACATCACTGGAGCCGCCCCTGCCCACGACTCTCTTGCAGCAGATTTCGAGAGAGCTCCGAAATAATTAAAAAAAAAGAGTCGCGTGTGGAAAGTAATTTTTACGAAAACGCGGATGATGTGCCCCATCCCAGAGAGTTGACATCAAAGAATAAAAGTCTTATGATCTTCAAGGTTTGTTGTCGGAGAAACGGAAGAGTTGCGATTCTTATATTCAAGGGTGTCAAGTCAACGTTGACTGTTTCTGTCAGACTCAAAATTATTTCGGATGACCCAGACAGACAATAAGAGAGAACGCGAATTTCTTGTGTCTGTTTCGTCAAGAGATCAATAATTTGAATCAAATGTACGATGATCACGTGGCGACGGCATGAGCAAAGAAGAATTCAGAAAATTTGGTAAGGCGGTGTGGGATCGTGGACATCGACCTGACGAGGCGCAAATTCGATGGAAAATATAGGAACGCACTGAACGAGTCATTCAACGAAGCACTGTCAACTCCGAGGCGCACAATAATGAGGGGAGATGTCTGTCTCCTTTAAACGTACTTAAAGGCTCTTTAGGCGTATGCCAGCTCGTTTTAATGTGATGGGACAAAGATAGCCAATATGTTTTATGTGCCGTAAAAACAACAAAAGGCCGATAAATGGAAAATCTAAAAATATCTATATCCTATTTTTTTGTCAATTGCACAACATATTGAAATTTCAAAATAAAGTCCGACGCATTTTAATTTTTTACCATATGACTACTGTGGCGTCACCTCAGAGTTCGACTATAGCGACCCAGAATTTCCAAGCACGGCACCATACTTTTAGATACGATTTTTTGGAGGAGATTATATTCCCTAAATTTCGAAAAAGTCAGCCTCAAAATAAGGCTGAATACTAAAGTGAAAGAGAAAAAATGGCAAAATCGGCTTTCCTGGCATGGGATGTGTAAATCTGAAATGAAAAATAAAATCTAACAATTTCGCATACGGACCTACATTAATCACAAGATAGCGTTTTAATGAAGTACGTTCAGAATAGGCTAAAATTTCAAGTGACGTAAAAACATCAAAATGGTGCCAAATCGAAAAACAGAAAAACAGCTATATCTTAATTCCCAAGCTCTACAACATACTAGCATTTTTGAAAAAATTTTAATGTTTGACCCCATGACCTCCCCATGACATAACCGCAGTGTTTGGCCACAGCGGTTGAGCATTTCCGAGAACGGCAACACATTTTAGATATGTTTTTTCGTAGATTATATTCCCAAAATTTGGAAAGGCTGAGGCTGACGATGCGGCTGAAATGATAGTTATAGAAAAAGACGTTAAATCGACATCGCTGGCATCGGGTGCGTAAATTTGTAATGAAAATATAAAATTGCGTAATTTCAAATTAACATGAAACAGGGTGTGGAGTTTCCTAGCAGTATCATAAAAATATCGAGCTATATGAATCTCAAGGTAGCGCTTTTGATATGTCCAAAATAGGCTAAATTTTGATTTTACGTAAAAACGTCAAAAAAGCGCGAAATAAAAAAAAAACAATTATATCTTAATTTTCTAAGCTCTGCCACATACTAAAACTGAAAAAAAATCGACGCATTTTAATTTTTGACCTTATAACAACCCCTATGGCGTTACCTCAGCCGCCTTCGACCAAAACAGATGAAATTTCATTTTTTAGGACATTACTACATTTTTTAGATATGGTTTTTTGCTGAGATTATATTTCAAAAATTTCGAAAGGCTGAGGCTGAAAATAGCGTTGAAACTAAAAGGTAAAGAAAAAGGCGTTAAATCGGCATGGCTGGCAAAAGGTGCAACAAATTAAAACGAAAGTATAAAATTGCACAATTTCAAATAACCAGAAGAAGAGAGCTTACTTCCCTAGCTGTACCATATATAAGTAGGAGCTATGTAAATCACAAGGTAGCGTTTTCAACCCTTTACCCAACGAATCGGCCACATCCGCCGGCGTAATATGCAAATTCAGCAGCTGAAAAATACTATTTTTCAAAAAATGTCAACAAAACCATATCACGTGATACCTCTTTGGAACGAGCTCGTCAAGCTCGTCCCAATGAGGGGTCACATGATAAGGTTTTGTTGAATTTTTTTTTAAAAAGTTAAAAAAAAATATTTAAAATAATATATTTTGATATCGTCTGCGTTGGGTAAAGGGTTAATGAAATATATAAATATAGGCTAAGTTTTGAAGCGACGTAAAAGCGTCAAAATGGCGACAAATCAAAAAACCAAAAACATCTATCTTTCATTTTTTGAGCTCTACAACATACTAAAATTTTGAAGAAAAAAATCTGACTCCTTTTGATCTTTGACCTTATGGATACGATTACATCATCCCCATAACATTTGGAATTTCCTGGAACGGCACAACATTTTTAGGTTTGTTTTTTCGACTTTCGAATAGATTATATTCCCAAAATTCCGACAGTCTGGGGCTAAAATTAGATTGAAAGTTAACGTTATAGACAAAAATGGAAGTGTCAATCACACTGTAGCTAAGCTCGACAAACTTGAATTTGCTAAGTTTATGTTAAGTGAAATGGCAAAATTGAAGGTCATTGGTTCCATTATTATTTGGTGAAAATTCAACAAAAAAGCGTTGTGTGTGTGCACAACGTCAGGGAAATCCATGCATTTTTAAATGTAAACTGTAGGTCATTGTAAACGCCAACTTTTTTCACAGAAAAACGATGCTAATAAATAGCTCTTATCTCGAGGTCTCGCCTAATGAGCACACCAAGTTCAAAATCAATCCTATGATAAATGCGCCTTGTAGGCCATGTCAAAGAAGAAAGTTGATGCAAAAATGCACTAAATTCAAAGGTTGTTGACGGACATGAAAAGAAAATCGATAGCTCCTATCGTGGTCACCCTGCACATGCATACCAAATTTCAAAACAACCTGATAATGACTGCGCCCTCTGAGGCGTGTCAAAATAAGATGTTAATACACAAATGTATTAAGTTTGAAGGCCGTTGCTAGTGCTAATGTTTTTTCTCTCTTTTTTGATGGAAATTCATAAATATGCCCTGTAGGGTTAAGTTGCTGCACAAATGCACTAAGCTCAAAGGTTCGTGTTAACGACGTCTTTTTATGGAAATGAGAGAAAATCAATAGCTCCCATCTAGATATAACCTCGAACACGTAAACCAAGTTTCAAAGTAATCCATTCATAAATGTGCACTATACAGCATGCCAAATGAATATGTTGATGCACAAATGCATCAAGTTCAAAGGCCGTTGCTACGGCAACGTTTGTTTTAATAAACTTGAACCAAGTTTTAAAACAATCCATTTAAAAATGTGCCCTGTGAGGCTTGCCAAAGGAATATGTTGATGCACAAATGCACTGACGTTAAAGGTCATTGCTGGCGGCAACGTTTTTCATGGGAATGGGAGAATATCAATAGCGTACATCTAGAGTTATCCCAAACATGCATACCAAGTTTGAGACGGATCCATTCATACATTCGCCCTGCAGGGCTTGCCAAAGGAAAAATGTTGATGCACAGATGCAATGAGCTCAAAGGTCATTGTTAAAGGCAACTTTCGGCAACATTTTTCGACAGAAATAAAAAAAAATCAAAACGCATATCTAGAGGTCGCTCTAAACAAGCGCCCCGTGTTTCAAATAGATCGAGTTATAAACGTGAACTGTGCGGTGTTCCCAACAAAACTGCCGATAGACAAAACGGCAAAGTTGAAAGTCGGTCGTTGCTAAGGGCTACATTTTTTGACTGTAATGGACGAAAATCTCTAGCTCTCATCTAGATGTAACTCCAAACAAGAATACCACGTTCCAACCAATTCATTCATAAATTCACCCTCCAGAGCGTGCCAAAAAGATGTTGATGCAAAAACAACAAAGTTCGTTGCTAACAGCAACATTTTCAACGGAAATGAAAGGAAAACAATAGTTAGCATCAAAACCTTGCTCCAAACCAGCACACCAAGTTTCCAAGTGTCAACGCACAAAAGGGTAAAGTTGAAGGTCGTTGCTAACGGCAATTTGTTTGACGGGAATGAAAGAAGCTCCCATCTGGGGGGTCACTCCAAAAAACATACAAAGCTTCAAAGCGACCCATTCATGAATGTACCTTGTAGGGCATGCCAAAGGAAAATGCTAATGTACAAATGTACTAAGGCTGAAGGTCGCTGCTAACGGCAACGTTTTTTGGTGAAAATGGAAGAAGATCGACAGTTCCCATTAACAGGTCACCCTAAATAAGCATAGCAAGTTTGAAAGCGATCCAATCATAAATATGGCCTTTAGGGCATGCCAAATGAATATATTGATGCCTGACCAAACTAAGTTCAAAGGTCGTTGCCAACAGCAAAACTGTTTAACGGAAATGGACGAAAATCGACAGCTGCCATCTAGAGGTCACCCCCAAAGAAGGACACGAGGTTTCAAAGCGATCCGATCATAAATGTGCCCTGTAGGGTGTACCAAAGGAATATATTGATGCCTGACTAAACTAAGTTCAAAGGTCGCTGCCAACAACTACGTTTTTGAGGGAAATGGACGAAAATCGATAGCTCCCATCTCGAGGTTAACCCAAACAAGCATACTAAGCATACCAAGTTTCAAAGCGATCCGATCATAAATGTGCCCTGTGGGAATGCAAAAGGGAAATTTGCAGCTGGGCAGTATATGAAATACCATTCGATATCTGTATTAGTGTGAGTACGTGTATGTTGTTGACTAAGAATACCGTATCGATACCGAGGTAAATTACTCTAATAATAACAATATCAACCGAACTTGACATATTAATACCCCCCAAATCTACCATTTATCTTACCTGGAAATTTTCCGGTAGACCCAATTCTGGAGGAAGATGTGGCTTCAAGGTGCACTAACCAGCTGCACGAATGGCAGTGTATTTGATCACTCCACATGAACATCATAGCTGGTGGTCAGTTTCATGTTTTTATAACTGCACAGTCAACAGGTACATCTGCCGTGGACTGGTCACCTTCCACGGGGTGGCAATATTTCCACGTCGCAATAATATTAGATTCCAAACACTAATTATAGGAGCAATCATCAAAAATGGAATTAATGTAGTCGGTGCTTCAATAATTAAAATTTTGCTGATTATGATTTCTATTACCTGGTGAACGCATGCGTGGACATCACTGCCCATGCGTGGATTACGACCAGTCCACGGCAACTGTACTGTATACAGCAGTCAACCTGTAATGTGTCAGTCAAACCGTTATGTGTATACTAATCGAAGCGAAGGTGAGGTAAATATGCACATTTAGGGATAGTTGACTGGTCCATAAACTGCCATATGGCTCGCGACCTCAGGTAATATTTGTTATAAAATACAGACGCTACAGAGAGGGGGTGAACCAACGGCTGTTGTCCCCTTGAGTTTTAGCCACAAAAAGTTTTATGGATATCATTTTAATCCTTTTGCAAGAAAATAACTCTATCGGGAAGAATCTTTCAGCATAGATAATATTCCTTGAAAAAAAAAACCTATTGAGAATGTTAAGTTTGTCATTAAAAGATACATTAGCTTATTTTCCTGACATAAAAAACCTATAAATCCCCCACCCTCTTTTACTTGCAGGGGTTTACTAACCTAAAAGCAGCAGTAGACTTAAGTTTAACCGTTTCGCCGTAGCGAACGTTTTTTGGCGTTCTGGCGTTTATTATAACGTTCTCGGCCTGTTGTCACTTGACTACGGCCATATGATAAAATGTGGACCGGAGAAATTACATGTATAATTGATAAAGAAAGAATAAACAACCCCGGTGTAATATTTGTGTATATTGCATTGGCATGGTGTTACACAGTTTATAGTTTTATAGCCGGTGAGGCACTAGGAACAGTAATCAGATTTAAATAACGAGTAGGATAAGGGTTTTAACCACGAGGCTCAGCAGAGTGGTTAAAACTCTAATTCTACGAGTGGTTTAAATCTAATTGCCGGTCATAGTACTTGTCTGTTTCATTTGTACCATGCTCTTAATAAACAATCGACTTTGTCTCATAAAATGGAGAGAAAACGATACTTTCTATTGAAAACACATGGGTTTGTTTTGTTTACATCTGCGCCAATGGGCAGTAATTCCGGCTAAACCTGAATGCTTGATTGACAGCTGGACACATCGTCAAAGTTGATTGAATTTACCTTCCATTTTCAGTCAAATTATTATTAATTATTGTTAAATTTTATATTAAATATTTAATTGTAGGTGTTTAAAACTTCGCTGCTTCAGGTTTTATTTCAGAAATCACACAAACTCAGGTACTTTCGACCGATAGAACATGAAAAGAAACTTTCTAATATTATCATAGAACAGGCCCCAGATCAGTCAGATATAACAGGACGCTGCGGTGTCGTGTTTGATCTGTCTAATCTGGAATTATCAAAAAGTCTCGTTTGATGCAAATAGAATGTGGATTTTAAAAAGCTGAGACTCTCGTTTTGCGAATGGTGGTAAGGAGTTATTTGTGGTATCCGTGTAATCAACTTGGTTACCATGTGTTCATGTAGCTCTGAATAGAATTGATATGGCAGCTCAGAAACTATTTTCATTTATTTCCTTCATAATATAAATACGTAAGTTTACTCTAATTTGAGTGTCATTCAGTGTTTGAGATGCAAGAATCTTGCACCTTTCCAGACAGAAGCCTCAATTTTTTTCCCATCGGACAGAAGCACCATGGTACGAACTGGTTGATGAAATTATGGAATTTCAATCACACTGATCTCTGAACCGCGGGGCCCTTCCAGCGCTCTTTTCCGGTAACTTTTCCGAAACCAGTCCGCCTCCTCTGCATATTTACCTGAATTCATTTTCTCAATTCACCATAGTTTTTTTTTGTAAGATAACAATATATTTCATCTGTTTCATTTGAGTTTGCAGACATCTTTACCTCTTGCTATTTAATAAACAAATCCACTGGTAGTTCATATGTGCTGAAGCAATAGCGCTTGTCAGCAGTTGAGATTTCGAGAGTCTTCTGTAAGATCTAATGTATTACCCGTCCGTAGTCGGTCACTACAGGGACTTAAGTAGTATAGTATATCGCGTACCCAAGCGAGCATTTTTGGGGGACCTCGATGGGAGACCAGTGACGCCACATGGGGTTGTCATAGTAACGCGAATGAACAGGCATTTTGTGACGTTATCACCATGGTTTTTCGGATGTTGTAAAGGTGACACGTGTTTCCGTCGTCCATTTTGTTGTTAATGGCGGCCGCAACTTAGTTCCTATTGTGGCTTGTGGTTGCTATGTAACTGGAAGTTGTGCAATAGGACGGTGATGTGTTCTGAGGTTGTGTTCCCTTGAATGGGAGTGAATGTAATTATGCAAATAGACATGACATTTACCAAAACCGATCTAAAGGAGCCGAAACTGACTCACCGATGCCGCCATCTTTATTGACACATGGTTGCTATGAGCCAGAAAGGCTTCTAATAGGACTGAGATGTGCTTGGTTGAAGTGGGGTAAATATAATTACCCAAATAGACCTTACAGCTGCCTAAAATTACGAGAAAACACCAAAAACAAACAAAACAGACTTTATTTGGCGCGGATTCTCCCAGAATCCCCTTTTAAGACAAGCACGTAGTGATATCAAATCTATTCATTTGAAAGGGAGTATCTTTCCTGTCTCCGATCCCTTCAGAATTCTTCGGACTTTATCTATTATTTCCACAAAAAAACAAGATTTGTCCCGGCTGACTTACCAGTATTCCAACTACATCAGTAAGGCATGCCTACATAGAAGGCGCATTTTGATGATCTAGTTGGTAAATTAGTCCATCTTTATTACATTTTAAGACTTAAGACTTCTTGGATATTTACTAGTGAATATATAGAATATACCCATAGTAACTTGGTGTACCAAATGTTCATCACGAGTGGTGAAGTGGTGTTAACCGCGAGCCTTCGGCGCGCGGTTAACACCACTTCACCACGAGTGGTGAACATTTGGTACACCAAGCTACTTTGGGTATATTTTATTTATACCATGATCGGCAGATTGAGTCGCTATTATTTTTTCTCGATTTTACTGAGCAGTAACCGTACATATGTGAGAATTTGTTTTGTTTACATGAGCATCGGTGGGCGGTACTTCCGCTGTCCATTGTATCACCGAAACGAAATAGAAAAATAAACAAGGCCTTTTTCCTTTTAATAACATAATAACATACTGTTTCGAGTTATGGATGCTTTATAAACATGAGACAATGCATGTTCGTTAATTTTTGGTGTTTTATGGGGTAAACTCATTGAGAAACGTAATAAATAATTGCCACTTTCATTTCACTCTTCGCGAGGCGACTTGCGATAAATTTAGATAAGTTTGCATTCAGATCGACGTCACCAAAGGTCAACTTGGATGTAGTTCCACTGGTGGTGTAAATTTTAACTATTGAAATCCCATTGCTGGTGTGTTCACCATGGTTGGTGTGCAAAGCTAAAATTTATGTCATAGGCTTTTAATATATAGTAGAATAGGTAATCACGGTATAAAAATAAATGTACATATAGTGATCATTTACGCAACTTCTTATTTAATTGACACGCAAAGTACCGGCACTCCAGTTTGGTCATAGTGCGCACAAATCAACAATAATCGGGTTCAATGGACCTCCATTCATATGACCGAATGTTTGTGAGACATAAATCCAAGACCCAGTGTGTGCGTTCACGTATCAAATGTAGTCTTATAAGAAAATGAATGATTACTAACAAAAGCTAAGCGATATCTAAGACTTCAGTCCAGAGTTTTTAAAATACAGTTCTGATGCGCGGCTTATAAATATGTGAAACAGAATGTAGCAATGTAATTTGAAATGAGTCTGAATAGAGAAAGAGTACAGAATATTACTGACAAATATTACTTATGTGAAAGAAAACAGCCGCACGGTATTCACAAACAGGTATCGCGAAACCACAGAATATCTCAAGGAAGGCACGGGGAAACCCCTGTTCGAGAACTCTCATCAAGGTTTGACTGTTTGGTGATCGTAGAAATATATCTATTGATTATTAACCCTTTGCTCAACATAACGACCGAAAACGGCCAGCGCTATTCTCAAAAATCGCCAATTATTTTCATTATTTTTTTCATTTTTTGTCTCAAAAACATAGGTTTTGACCCCTCATTGGAACGAGCTCGATGAGCTCGTTCCAATGAGGGGTCATAATTTATGTTTTTGAGACAAAAAATTAGTTATTCAAGAAATTTTTTTGCAAGTGTCGTCTGCTTTTCATGTTAGGTAAAGGGTTAATACAATCTGCACAAACGGGGATAACGTTTGATTTTGATGTGGGAAAACGAGCGTTGAGGGAAACTTCGCTAAAGTAGATGGGGAAATATCAGGTAGGGAAATGGGGTGTTCTTCCGGTGCCAACGGGTATTGTTCTCATAGAAAGGTATTAATAGCTTAGACAATAGATATTTGAAATATAGTCTGTACTATATTTCTTGTATAATCAATTGATTAATTATAAAACATATTAACTAACACAGCTTTGAAAATATGTTTTCAGATTATTATTGCCAGCGAAAGTTTAGAGTTAAATTAAATACATTAAATTATATACATTTTAGACATTAATAATTGTGGTTCTGGGAATATCATCCCGTTGTCCACGTGGATCATATTTAACGCCGACATAAAACACATGACGATAGCGTCTTCTTGTCACGTGGTCTTAAAGATGTGGTCGTCATAACGATCGTCGTTGTCAAAATCGTATCTACAGCCGGGACATTTCTTCATCAATGGTCCAGGAATATTTTCTTCTGCAAGATTGTCAAATGCTCTGTAAAACTGACGCTTTTCTTTTTTTAGCTTTATTATTTCATTATTATTTCATTTGTTATTTCATTCATGTTCTCCATTTATTTATAATTTGTTTAATTTATTTCATAATTTTTTTTTTAAATCTAAACAATTGAAAATTACAGTTGCACACCAAAATATTTTTGGACACATATAGTCAAAAACACATTTTTTCTGCAACTGTCGCCTTTCGCTATGGATGATCCCATGTTAATTTCCAACCCAAGGTGAAATAGCATGCGACTTGTTTTTCGCTGGGTTAGAAAATGCCAATAGAAAGGCCAACAGTAGAGGCGAATTCGCAAATAACAAAACACCCATAAAAGTAACATTGAAAATCCCATATTACAAGGCGTTTTTATTGGGTTTGAACATTAATGTGGGGTTTTTGATAGGGAATTACAAATCTTGAGGAATTTGGAGGACCGGACAGCGTTTTGCGGATGTCTAAAAGAGACATGAAATTTGAATGCGTGGTTTAGAATTATTATTGAAAGTTCCATAGATAATTTTCAGCCCAAGGAAAAATCCAACTTTTTTCAAAGTCGGAACATATTTTAGTGGGCGAGAAGCCGCATTTTACACCTCCTGTTTTGAGTGAGATGACGGTAGTGGTTCTGTTAAATGACTACTACGACTGTTCTCCCGTTACCGCAATAGTTTGTTCAATATTTCTGGCTCGCCAGAAATCGAGAGCTTCAAACTTTCCAAATCCGTATCATGTCTGCCTCAAACGAGGCTCCAGTGACGTCACTGACGTTCAAAGATTTTCGCAGCGTCAATTTTACAAACGCCAAATAAAAACCCGAGTGCCTTTGCGTTGAACACTCCAGACGACATCCACACTTTCATTCTTGTTTGCCTTCAAGATGTCATATTTAATTTTTAAAGATCTGCGGTCATTTAATAAACAAATTATTATAAATGAAATATTTTCTGTCAATCTGGGTTGTCACATCCCGTTTCCTCGAAGAGTCCAGATCAGCCAACGCATGCCTACAGTCTTAATCTGGCTGATGTGGACTTGACATCGGCAGAATCCGTCAACTCAGGGGCTAATACTATTAAACTTGTAAAACTCTATTTTTCAGTTATGATATGAAATGGGTTGAAATAAACCATTAGCATTTTCAAAGATGTGGCAATTTGCCACTAGGCAAATTGCCACACTTTTACAAATGCTAATGATTCATTTTAGTCAATTATAGTAATAGGTAACAACTACAATTATAGAAAATGCAATTGTAAAAGTTTTATAGTATTGGCTTCTGGTCAGCTAACTGTTGTAGTAGG
This sequence comes from Pictodentalium vernedei, assembly GCA_031216915.1. Taxonomy (NCBI): domain Eukaryota; kingdom Metazoa; phylum Mollusca; class Scaphopoda; order Dentaliida; family Dentaliidae; genus Pictodentalium; species Pictodentalium vernedei. The sequence goes on from CM062295.1 coordinate 583,726,689, forward strand.
CTGTATTATGTAGTACTGCCGGCATGGAATGGTCAAAATCCACACGTGGGGTGGGGTGGGGTGTGTTGCCCATGGACGTCTTTTCAATCAATAATCAGTAGTTTCAGCAAATATTTAATGAATGAAGCAGTTTATGGATCGATCGGTCAACTCGAAATCTGTTTGTTCGCCGGTTTGTCCAAGGTAATTGTTTTCGTATTTTCTCCAGAAATTATTTAGAAAACGAAAAACCAAAGAACATCCAACCGTCAAGTCATCCACCAGTGGAAAGCTTGTTATCTTATCTCCTCTTTAACGTGGCATCGGGAATTCAGAAATACACCTATTATTTCATATTTCAGACGAATAGAAAAATGGTCTGTTGGTTTGTTTTGAAAAGAGGGAGTTGTATACCTTGTTATAATTATTTATCTTACAATCAACATAATTTGCACCCGACAAAAACTCGGGGAAAACGTTTGTATAAGCCTCCCCCCCCCCCACCTCCCCACCCGTTCCGATTCTGTATGAGACAGATTCACTTTCCGGTAAACATTCCCATATGTGTATTGTTATTACGCATTAAAATATAGTTCCTGAACTTCAAAATTTTGACCAGTTTCAACCCAATTTAAACAGAAAAATAGAAAAATGGGGGAAACGGGCTTTATATGTATGCAGTTATATGTGTTTCTGAAGAAAGGTGCTTTGACGTCTGAAAATTAAATGATTCCAGGTATCACTGGATATGTATATATCCATAACGGCGACGATAAAAAATAGTTATCAAATATCATTTTTCCAAGTTCTCAGCTGAGTCCGAGTACCTATCTTTTAATAGTACAACCATACCTCTTCCTTCTTGAAATAAAGACAAATAGTCCTCAAAGCTACCATCATATCCATACGCGGAGATCGCAGTCGTAAGTTTATAAAATGAATACGCCACGTCCTTTGGGTTTCTGGACACGAATACCATTCTCAGTCTGTGTAATTTTTCGGGCAACATGAACAGTGGTAAATGTGTCTGAAGAATTCGAGGCCGGATAGCATTGAAATTCTCTGGAATTAGTTCTCCGGGTCGCAATTCAATGTTCCTCCCCAGAGTGGTCACTTCATCATACTCAGTCTTTCCCCGCGTCAACATGTTAATAATTTCCACTGTCCAATGGTACCCTGAAATAAGCGCAAAATATTCATGACTGAGACTTTTGACTAATCTCTGCGTTTTACAACATGAGAGTAGACAAACTGTCCAAATTCAAAAAGTACATAAGGATTACGCATCTCCGATGCGGGATCGAGTTTTTTTTCCATCTGTAAGGTATTGCATTACAAGAAAATCAAACAAATTGATATTTGTTAAAGTTAGCCCACTAATGAGCAGAAAATAGTCAACCATTAATCCTTTGAGAATCATAAGTCAGTGCTCATTATGAACGAATGACACTGGTTTTCGAACTCAATCAAGACATTGTCAAGAAAGTCTGAAATACCAAATATTGACCAAATCCATTGATATTTGTTGAAGTTATCGCACTAACGAGCTGAAAACATGCAAAAATTAACTAATTAAGAGCCGTAACTCCGTCGTGTCCATTCGGCACCGGGGGGCAAATAACACAGCACACTATCGAAATGCACGAGTTTCGCTATTTGTCACCGGGTGCAAAAATATCTCGGTTTCTCGGCCATAACTCTGGATATAATTTAGAGATGTCAATAAGATTTTCCAATTAGGCCGAGGCTGGTGCTGTTTGACTGACGATGTTGCCTTGGGAGAGATTTCATTTGAAAGGGAGAAACTATTTTTTGCCTTGTTAAACTGTGAGGAACATCCAAGTAGGTCTATAGGGGACGTTCCACTATCTATGCAAAAAAAGTTCGCCGTTCGGCTGACGAGATGATCTATGTATGATTATCAAATGGATGGGCGTTGTACGTGAGCCCCCTGACGGGATAGAGCCAACAATCACTTTTACCACCGGATGCCAAAAATATCTCAGTCTTTTGGTCATATCTGGGAATATAATTGAATGATTTCGCTCACATTTTGCTTGCTGGCAGCAACTATGACTATAACATGTTGAACCTAAGACTCCTGACAGAATACGTCCGAGAAGCTGGGATATTTGATATTTGATATATTTGATATATTTTTATTCACCAGAATACAGAAAATAAAACACAATTTACATGAACTGTACAAATCACAATACAGATTTCAAACCAATAAGTTTGAGACTAACAAGTTTACTTATGTATACACCTTCCCCTAAGTATGGGAGATAGAGAGTAACAGGTGGATAGACAGGGACAGATATGTAGAAGAAGAAAGTACAGAATGAAAAGGAAGGAATATCTAGATCGAAAAGGAAAAAAATAAAATAAAAATTGTAATGCAACATCACTGAGTGCCATTATTGTTTTTTAAGATAGGTCGACTATTGCATTTGCAAATGGTGTGTGTGGTGGAAGAAACCTGTTGAGCTGGACCCTTCTGGCTCGGCCCCATCCTGTGCATTTAATACTGTAAGGTGCCAGAGCAAGAGGTAGACTGGTCGTGCACAGCACATTTATCAAATGCAAGGACCAGGCGGAACCCGATGGCCAGCCAGGACGAGATTACCAAACAAAATTACATTGAAAATTAGTATCCCAAATGTGCGAGGCTCGTCAGCAAAACCATGTCAGTTATTTAGCAATATCATGTTGGTGTTAGCCTTTACAGAACTGTGTGGTATAAAGAGGAGTGACAGATCTTTGATCTTCAGAATACCATTTTTGATAAACATGATAAACAGTGGGTCGGTATGAGCATTATATTTCGAATTATTAATTGTTAGAATCGACTGTTTTTTAAGTTTAAAAAGTCGATTGCATGCTTTTGAGGCTCCCCAAGTTGGAAATACGCAGGTGAAGTGACTCTGTCTCAAAGTGAAATATAGGCTTTTCATGGCTCTATGTGGCAGAATTTTCTTAACTCTATTGAAACTGAAGTTGGCAAGAACCACTTTCAAGCAAATTTGTGATATGTGTGCATTATAAGATAGATTTTCATCAAAATTTATGCAAGAAAATGTACAGATTTCTCATTTTTTCTATTACCGACCCTGTCAATAATCTGATTATTTATACGTATATCCTCATGGGTGTAGTTTTGTTCTTTGTGGGTTTGATTGATAAGTATATATTTTGTTTTCTTGGGATTCACGATTGCGTAGTTGTCAGTGTACCAATCAAATACCTCTTGTAATTCCCGATTGAATTCTGAGACCAGCGGTTCCATCTGATTTGTGTCGTGTGGTGTCATCTGCATACGATAAGAGGTTCAGGGTTGTAGAATTTTGTATATCATTAATATAAAGTAAGAACAATATTGGTCCCAATATCGAGCCTTCTGGCACACCACATGTTATTTCTGATATACAATATTTACTCTCGCCGAACGAAATATACTGGGATCTGTTTTGAAGGTAGCTTTTGAACCAGTTATGAGCGTTTCTTCTTATATCATAATACTCTAGTTTTTTGAAGTAGTATCGCTTGGCTTATGGTATCAACAGCTTTTGATAAGTCCAGGAATAACGCTAGGGTAGTGGTTTTAGTAGGTTTATTGTTTTCTGTGGCTATGTATTTTAACAATTGCATAACAGGATGTAATGTACTTTGATCTTTCCTGAATCCGTAATGATGTGAAAAAAATGATCTCAAATTTATTTAGAAACTGTAAGAGTCTGACAGGCATAAGTTTCTCAAGAATTTTAGAAAAACCAGGTAGGATACTGACTGATAGGTCTATAATTCGTACAATTATTTTCACCACCTGATTTGAAGACGGGTATTACCTTGGCAATTTTCATCCTGTCCAGAACTAGTCTCCGACTGAATGAGCTATTCATAATATGTGCGAGTGGCATTGCAATTAAATTTACTGAATGCTTAAGGAATGGCTTAATTTGTATTTCATTGAATTTACAATATCTGTTATTTCAAAAGGGGACGTAGGTGTGATGAACAGGTTTTCCTGTAATCTTGCATTCAGGAACTCGGCAAAGGATTTCTTAGGTTTGGGTAGAAGTTTTGGTGTTTGACTACCTATATTTGCAAAGAAATGATTGCATTCTATCATTTAATTGGGCACATGTACCCCTTTGTTACCAAGATTGAACTCTTACTTTTATTCCTATTAAGAGCGTTATTTAGTACTTGCCATGTTTACTGAATGTTATTCTTGTTTTCTATGAGGATGTTTTCATAATACATAGCTTTGCTTTTTTTAATTCTATTAAACAGTCGGCAGTAATTTTTTGTAATTCCTATCATTGACTTCTGTTGGGGATATTAGCCCCTTGTTGAAGATTTTATTCTTATTGTTGGGTGAGATTAAAAGTCCCTTTGTCATCCATGGCTGTCGTTTTATGAATGTATTATTTGGCTTGATGCTCTTCGGGGGGAAAGGCTATTCAGGTAGATATCAAGGAAATTTTCGTAGGCTATATCTAGATTCCATAGCTGTGGAAAAGTCACACTGGAACAGTAGCGACCTGAAGTGTTCAATACTTATGGAATTTATTTTTATTGTAAGGATCGGTGTGGAATTTTCAGGCCGCTGATTTGATAATTCAATATAAAAAGTCCAAAAGTGGTCAGACACGTCGGTATGAAATATTCCAGATTTGAAACAATTTGGCTTACAAACAATGTTGGGAACAGATGTGATCAATGAGGGTAGCGGATCGATCTGTTACTCTGGTTAGTTTGGTAATGAGATGTACGAACACTTCACTGAACATCAAATCAAAATAAAAAGGTCTTTTTTGGAATGAGATCCTACTTTTGAAAGGTGGATGTTGAGATCTCCCATAATTACGGTCGTTTTCTTTTCCTTATTGATTCTATCAGTTATGTAATTTTTATAGGTATATATCTATATCTATTGTCGGTGCAGTATTTGGTATGTAGATTACGCCAACTATTCTCGAAGAATGTTTAAAATTGAATTCAACAAATGCAGATTCAAAGACGTGTGGTATGAAGATGGAGAGATCTTGACGAACACTGAAGATAATATCATTTTTAGGAACAGACAATCTCCTCTGCGCCCATCGTCGTCACTAGATGGCGTGTTTTTCAATACTAGATGGTAACCTTCAAGAGTATAACGCGTGTTGGAAGCGATTTGAAAGACTTCCGTAAGACCGATAACATCGAACAAGTTCTCGTCGACATTTAGGCCTGAAAGAAAGTGGAGTAGAGTTTCCAGTGCGCGTAGAAGTATCTACGCACACCACCGAGCTCAGTTCCCAGCTCACTGGGAAGAAGATATTTTATCCCAATATTCTTAAATATCTACTGATATTACCCCCGTTTTATCATTTAGTAGATTACTAAAATCGGATCTTGTCCAGCGTGGTTCTGCCCGCCTTGATAACCAAATCACCCACCAGCACCACCATCGCAGAAGCCGAGTAGAGAGGTCACTACGGTAGGCACTTCATCATGTGAAACATGTCTTATTGTTGACGTTGAAGAATATAATAATACAGTGAAGGTAATAACACCGTTGAAGCCAATTAAAAATTATTGGTACAATGTTGCATAAACAAGAATAAAAAGAGTAATAAGAAATGGTATGTACAAGAAATTTGTAGTATTCAGGAATGATGGGGAAGTTTATTAATCTCTGATTCTGGTTCTCAAATTAAAAATACACTGCACCTATTAGGGTACTTCCAAGAAAGCCAATTCCAATTTTAGCATTTTCATCTGCTTCGGCCTACTTTTTCATTTTTAAAATTCCAAAATTGACTACAAAGACGGTTGCTGCCTCGAGTAAAAGTTCTATTCTGACCTTAATTATTGATAATGCCGGTTGGGAAGTCAAGCACCTATATCATGGTTGAACAATCCACGTAAAGCATTGAGACAACCCTGCACACACCTGTAAGATGCATTCGGCTGGAACAGAATGGTTGTTTTCTTCATCGTGTAACAGTGACCTACAATAGGAGGTTGCGTCATTATACAACTTTGCAAATGGTGCGACGAAGATCGTCAGCAAATATGTGGTTCGATGGGATTCCTTCCTGGTTTGATTCAGGAGGAAGTTAAGTTTCACACCAGAAGTTGGATGTGTAGATTTGCATACCCGTACATGCTAATTTGGTTCTACCAGTTATTATGTTCATGACTTCCCGTAGATTGATATTTAAGGTGCTATATAAGTAATGAAATTTTGTTTATTTTGAAATTCTTCCTTCTGATATTCCTTAAATTCAAATTAAATGTACACATATTATACATCAAAATAACGATTGGGATGTATAAAACACGTAAAATATATGAAATCAACTCATAGAGTCGACAGCAGGCACCACTGGTTCCTGCAAGTCTGCTACCGTATTCGATACCAGAACTGATAATACAATAATTTTTCCCGAAAACAACTTGTGGCCAAATGTGCTTAACATATCCAAGAACAAATCATTCAAAACACAGCAACAAATCTGCATGGGGGTAAATTCCAACGGTGACAACTTTGTTTACATATGACTTACTTTCGATTTCCGCTCAACGTCATCGGGTGGAAAATGTATCGAAAAACAACGCCGTCTAAAATCAAATAATGAGAAAGATCGCCTTAATACAGTATACTATTATTGTATAGAGACTGTACATTTGCCACATTCTATGGAAGATATCATAACATCTGGTGAAATTTTGTCTTAGAATTACGATTTTGTTTTTTGATGGACATTCGTGGTATCAAGTGACTTGCGCATTTCTGTGGAACAGGGAATCCATTTTCAATACAAAATGGAGAGAGTTTTGTCCTATTCCCAAATACAGTTCTATCGCTGCATCCCAAAGTGTTTTGAGTGCCTAGCTTTGTTCTTGGATATTTGAGGCACATTTGGTCACAAGTTGTTGTCAGGAAATAGTTTTGTATTATCAGTTCTGGTAGGAATACGGTAGCAGACTTTCAGTGGTGCGTGTTGTCAACTCTATGAGTTGATTTCATATAGTTTTCGTGTTCTATACCTCACAACCTTCATTTTGATGTATTATTTGTGCATATTTAATTTGAATTTAAGGAATATAAGAGGTGGGAATTTCAAAATAAACCAACTTTCATTACTTATATAGCACCTTAATGTGTTACATAAGTGATGGGAAAGTTAGCCCGAAAACGTGTGACATGGTGTCGAAAACTAGGAAAAAAGACAATACCATTTGTCAGTTGTTCATAATTGTCAATTATTCAGAACTCGGACAAACATCGAAGATGTGATAAACCAACAGATCCCACAGATCCCCAACGGCACGGAAAACAACTCGCCACCCATTTTCAACCAACCCTCCGTCACCCATGTAGCAAAAAGATTACTTTGGAACAGGATTCTAATGTGTGTACTCCAGAGTGAGAGAAAGGCAAGACACTTCCATCATTATTGTGACGATTCAGTAAGTGCTTTTTGAATTAAGTTGTGGAACTGGTCGAACCCAGGAAGGTCTAGCACTAATGAGCGTTGGCAACGTTGCAGTCTAGCATCAGGAGGCATAATACCGACATCCTAATTTTACCCTCACCACCGTCGTGCTCTACCACAAGGCTTAAACAGTAGGAAAACTGCAGGTTATGCAAATGTAACTATTTCTCGATCATCCTCTAATTTTGACGCGTGTATTCACTGGACTGTTCATGGCCTCATTTCGGTGTGAAGATAGCGTTAAATGAAGGCATTAAGTGGTTCTCGCACTGTTCAGTGGAGCTAAGCCTCAGAACTGTCTTGCAGCTTTCATCCAGCCACGGTTCTACACAGGCGACGGAAAGCTTGCCCGAAACGAGGAGACTACGGACTACCCTTTTTGCGGGGGGAGGGGGGAGGGCACAACCAAATAGATGGGGGAGTATTTTTACTCATTTTCACAATATTAGATTAGTCACTATTTGTTTGGGAATGCCTGTCAACACTCTCGAACAGAATGTAACCTTGTAGTTTTATGGCTAGTTTGTTTGCAAGCAGCCAGCTGTTCTATATCTTTTCCACCACTTAAAAAACCATCAGATAGTATTTGATCAACTGGAGTGATACTATTACATCATAAAGCTATCCAGGCTTGTTATGAGTGGTGACAGGGGGGAGAAGGTTGGCTACAGGTAGGTATATACGACAATTAGTTTGAGGTGCATAGGGAGCTGCGTGGTGGGGGTGGGGGTGGGGGTAAGGTAAGGTAAGGTAACAACCAACAAGAATTTCTGATAGATGAAAGGAGCTTCAACCACTCATCTCCTAAGCCTGGATCAGCCAAAGAGATGGGGAGTATTTTTACACATTTCCAGGATAACTGGTTGGTTACTATTTGTTTGAGAATGCTTATCGACACCCTGGAACACGTTGTAACCTTGTAGTTTTATGGGTGTTTTGTTAGCAAGCAGCCAGCAGTTCTATATCGTTTCCACAGTTTAAAAACCATAAGATAGTATTTGATTCACTGGAGTGATACTATTACATTGTAAAGTAAGGGAGGCTTGTTATGGGTGAGAAAATGTTGGCGAAGGTCGTGTACAGGTAGGTAAACACATTTATTTTGAGGTACATAGGGTGCGGGGGGGGGGGGGCTGTAAGTGGAGGTAACAAAGAACTAGAATTTCTCAGAGATAAAAACAAGCACAGGAGCTTCAACCACTAATCTCTAGGCCGGTTTCCGTAATGTCTCACGCAGTTTGAATTTAAATAAAGTAAAGTGAAACACCACACTAAAGCAGTTATGTGTTTGTTCGTGCTTTTCAATACAGCCACGGTGTTGTCTTGCAAGAATCAACCGGTTAATGGGACATTTTGGGACATTTGGTAGGTTGATTATTAATGGAGACTACATTTGCCCTTTTTGTTCATCATCGATTGTTCTTTTATAGTTTATTCGAGAGTACTTTGCACTCTGAATTCAAAACTCATTGGTTCGTGGCAATTTTTTGGATAGTGCCAATTGACACTACCCAATAAATTGTAAACAAGCAGATTGAAGCCTACTGAAACTATCCAACCAACTGCAATCAAACAAATTGCTGCCTATTGACACCACTCAAGCAGCTGTACCAAAGCAGTGTTATGTCGATTTTCGCATTATTGTCTTCCACAGCTGAGCATGCACGAATGGATGACAGCTAGTGGGAAGAATTCCATTTAATTTTTGCCACCGGGGGCAAACAATATTTCAGTATTTTAGTGATATCTTCGAATATTTGTGGCAGTGATGAAATATTTAATTTTCAGAATTTTATTACAGGTGCATTGTCTCTTTTGCAGGGTTTAATATTTATTATTAATGATGGAATTTCATTTCTTTCAGCGGCGTTTGGTTTGCTGGTCAAAGTGTTAATTTTTACAGGTTGTTACACTAATTACAGATCACAGAATGTTAAATGGATGCCTTTCTTTATTACAGGTCACTTGATTTTCACTACACTACATGCTGACTAACATGCTTCACTCTATGCATGCAGTGAAAACTAATTAAATCATTTCTCATTGGATAATCTCTTTGATTTCTTGGCTTAAATAGTCTGCCCTGTCCAGTATTTTTTACTCTGTTTGTATCTGTGACCTGTTGATGTGATCTTGTGCTTGAAGTGTTCTTTGCAGTTCTCTTGTTTATCCACTAGTCAAAACTTAGTTGAAATTAGTTTGAATATGTATGTGAAATAGTGAAATCTGTTATTTATTTATTTATTGGTGTTTAAGGTCACATGTTTCTGCACAATGGCTAACCACGACCGTGACAGTTTTACGGGTGGAGGAAGCCGGAGAACCCGGAGAGAACCACCGAGCAACGGCGAGCAACTGTCAACTCCCCAACATTCCAACTCCACACAAACAGGGTTAGCATTGGTTGAAGACAGGTGCACCATCGACGTGCAGTACACCTTAGTACACAACGTCACCGTGCCCCCACGTGGGCAATGGGGGTGAAGTGTATTGCCCAAGGACACAACGCGGTTGCCGCAGGTGGGATTCAAACCGAGGACCTCTCGGCTTGCAGCCTGCACCTCTACCAACTGAGCCACCGCGCCCCCTAAAAATCTGTTACGTAGTATGTATTTCCTGAAGGATTCACAGGATTCGTAGGATTCATAGGATTCTCGGAGTTTAGAAGTCCAGGTACAGTTAAAACTAGAAGTCCTGTCACGAACTGTGCGCATATCTAGGCTTAATTGCGCGTAGGTTTTGCGCGCAATTGCCATATCTAATGGCACCCAGAGCACGGCAGGTTCTCCTGGTTACTCTTAGCAAACACAGGCAATGTTTCTGCCAATGGACCTCCGGGTTACCCGGAGGTCCATTAGCTGAAACAGTGCTTGTGCACAAGCCATATGTACGGAATTTGATTGCCTTACTATGGTCATAACGCGTAGATTAACGTGCTATCTGTGCGCATTTCATGACAGGACTTCTGGTTTTAACTGCACAGTCAAGTTTCCATTTTATGCTTTTTTATTTAGAATATTTACTGTACTGACAATTTAAGTTTATTTTAATAACGATCGAGTAGCCTGGTCAGCGTTTCCTGTCTATGAAACGCTGGTCCGGCTAGAGATTGTTACCGGGTCCGTTGAGTTTCGATCAACGCAAATCTCTACCCATTAATTTCGTCATCGCTGTCTTCACTTTGAAGCTAGTAAAGTTTAATTATCGTAAATTACTGCATTAATTTTGTATTTATATTATATTTATTTTGTAATTAATAAGGAGCATCTATGGAGCATGAAATATATCATTAGCATTGATTATCCCCAGCGGCGGGTGATTCCGCTCATTCTGCGAAAGCAGGGCGGATTGCGCACCGCTGTGGTCATATCAATAGATGTTCGTTAACTTAACCATTTTCCATTCGTCATATCTCTAAGACAATGTTTTATTCTTTGCAGGTTCAGGAAATACCACTACATATATTACAAAGACAAGTACAGTTAAAACCATGGGAACTCGTCACACTGAGGGTATGCATTCATTAGTTTAACCCTTTAATTACTGGTGCATCTGCCAGACTACTTATTTGAAATGTCTACTGCAGACAAACTGGAATAATGTTGTATAAAGTTTGTGTTTGTCTGCGTCACCTTCCATGAATTCATGTTTTCATAATAATTTATTACTCGGTCTATTAAATATTAATATACCATTAATCTAACACACTAGTGTGAAGGTGTACACTATATTTAATTAAGTTCAGCCATGTAAATATTTGTGTATTTTATCAGTGTATGGCACACTCGTTTGGTGTTACGTAATAAGCAATTCATCAGTACGTGCTATTTTGTTTGGGGCCACTGTGGTCGCAAGAATGGAAATCATTATACTGTCTTCAAATATATTCTGGATAGGTGCTTTGTGGTACATTTTATTTATTGCATAGGCATTGGTTGTTGTGCTCTGCTGGAATGAGCTCATTCCAGCCGAGCATACCAACCCATGTTTTGCAAACTAGTGTTATTACACTGTTGAAGTTCGCTTCAGTCGTTAGGTGATAAAAGCCTGTATTTGGGTTCTACGAAAAGATACGCTAATACTATAATTTAATATAATGGTATAGCGGGGATTCGGATGTATAATTTAATAGTTTCACATATATGCGCGTGTGTTAGTTAGTGTTTGTGCATTATTACAAGGAAGCTTTTGTCCATATGGATTTTTGTTTCAATTTATTGGAGGATACCTATTGGTCCTCTCCAGCAGATTGAAGCAGGCCAGGTCCATATGAACCGGTGCTACTTATCAACTTATAGAGCACCCTCCGATTAGTATTAATTATGAAAATCAGCTTACACCCCCATGTATGATAGTTACTTCTGAGTTTTATATTGTTTTTAATTTCAGAGTTTGTTGCAAATGTATTTTGTACATCAGTATGTGCGAGTCACTCGACCGAGCAATTGCTCTAAAGCTCATTTGCGCGATGGGCTTCGAGTCGTTCGAGCAATGACTTTTCAGTAACTGCTCCATGGCATATAAGGATAGGTATGTCTTGGGATGGCCCAGAAGACTTGGTCAAATAGGTAATGGTATCCTCAGATAAGTATCCTATAAAAAATATCAATTTATTGGAGGGTACCTATTGGTCCTCTCCAGCAGATTGAAGAAGGCCAGGTCCATATGAACCGGTGCTACTTATCAACTTATAGAGCACCCTCCGATTAGTATTAATTATGAAAGTCAGCTTACACCCCCCATGTATGATAGTTACTTCTGAGGTTTATATTGTTTTTAATTTCAGAGTTTGTTGCAAATGTATTTTGTACATCAGTATGTGCGAGTCACTCGACCGAGCAATTGCTCTAAAGCTCATTTGCTCTATGGGCTTCGAGTCGTTCGAGCAATGACTTTTCAGTAACTGCTCCATGGCATATAAGGATAGGTATGTCTTGGGATGGCCCAGAAGACTTGGCCCAATAGATAATGGTATCCTTAGATAAGTATCCTATAAAAAATATCCTCAAATTATAATACAATACCAGGCCATAGGTATCCTCAAATACTGAAATGAGTCGACGAGCAGTATGTGCGAGTCACTCGAACGAGCAATTGATCTATGGCTCATTTGCTAAATGGGATTCGAGTCGTTCGAGCAATGACTTTCAGCAATTACTCGATAGTTTATAAGGGATATTTGGGATAGGTGTGTCTTGTGGTGGCCTAGAAGGTTGGGCCAAATAGGTAATAGTATCCTCAGATAAGTATCCTATAAAAGGTATCGTCGAAAGGTATCCTCAAATAATACATTACCAGGCCATAGTTATCCTCAAAATACTGAAATGACGCTTAGAGTCGTATGTGCGAGTTACTCGAACGAGCAATTGCTCGATTGCTCATTTGCTCGGTAGACTTCGAATCGTTCAAGCAGTATGTGCGAGTCACTCGAACGAGCAGTTGCTCGATAGCTCATTTGCTTGATGAGCTTGGTGTATTTCAAGTAATGACGTTTCAGTAATTGCTCGATAGTTTATAAGGGGAATTTGGGATAGGTACAGGCTTTTGTTATACACAAGGGAGATAACTCTGCATACAGATTATGGGAAATCAAGCAATCTGATTGGTTAGTTAGCGCCAGTAAAGTGAACTGATTGGGTGATCTAGAAAAATGAAACAAGGCTACTCGGAATAGGGTCAGAACTAACAAGAACAGACCAGAAAAGCTAAATATAGTAACACTTAGCAAAGCTGTTCCAGCTGATAGGCTCTTCTACTCTACTGGAATATACTCCAGGACAAAGGAACATTATCAGGTAGACGAAAATTATTGCATAGATAGACAGAAGCAGAAAATTCTGAAAGAATTCGAAATAGTAAAATCGAACACACCCTCCGAACATACCCCTGTCTTGTTGTAGGCCTTTGGGTAACATAGCAATCACCTGCTACCATAGAAACCAAAATGGCGGCCTCCAGTATACATATTGGACGGTGGAAACACGTATCACCCTAACAACACACGCTGCGGATGCGCACTAACACCACGTATCACTACTGGGTCACGTGACATGACGTCACTTTCGAGGTCCGGCACCGAGGTCGGCAACCTATGCATCAAAACCACATACTACTCCCGAGTTATGGCCGAACATTGAGACATTTTTAGCACCCGGTGACAAATATTGTTGTCTCTTTCTCTTCTATAAGATGCTACCCAGTCGGAAATATTCAATTGTTCACAAACCAGGTTGTGGCACATTTTTAAGCATTTGTTGGCAAATCAACGGACGCAATCAATACAGCGTGTTTCCAGTACTCAATAGTTGAAAAATCACGAAACACTGATTTCTCTCTGCCAATTGGTAATTCCACGGAGAATGCCGCCCTGATTCTGGCTACACATTTCTGGACATAATTAGGACTAGCAAGAAAAACTTGAGCAACATCCCTCAATTCCATTCCAACATATGACCGAAATACTTGGATATTTTTGGCATCCGGTGGCAAAAGTGATTGGAATTATACCCGCTTGCCGGTGCTATCTCCTCAAGCAACACGCGACTCTTCCCAGATGGATTCCAAAGGCCAAGTTTTATTAATATCTCTAAATTGTATCCCAACTTATGACCGAAAGTAAGGCATATTTAGCACCCGGTGAAAAATATCGTTGACTCTTTCCCTTCCACGTAGCACTACCCAAACGGAAGCATTCAGTTGTTCACAGTCAAGGTTGTAACACATTTTAAGTCATTTGTTTCGACAAAAAATGAACGCAATCCACATTGGGTGTTCCCCCATTCAATGGGTGAATTTCTCCATTGGTTAACATCACGAAATAATTTTCTCCCTGCCAATTAACAATTCTGTAGAGAATGCCGTCCTTACTCGAGCTGCACATTTCCAGTCACAATTGCGACCAGAAAGCAAAATTTGGGCGAAATCGTTTAACAAAATTTGAGCAAAATCTCTCAATTTTATTCCAAGAGATTGCCAAAATACTCAGATATTTTTGGCACCCGGTGACAAAAGTGATTGGAATTATCTGCGCGTGCCTGTATTTTTCCGTCAGTTGTCTTAGGGTTAATGCTCATTCGTTTATATTGACCATCTCGTCAGCCGAGGGGCGAATAAATTTTAATAGATAGTGGAATGTCCACAATAGACCTATTTGAATTTTCCTCAGAGTATAACGAAGCAAAAAAAAAAAAACGATTTCTTCCTTTAAACTAAAATCTCATCCACGGCAACATAAATTATATCCCGAGTTATGACCGAAAAACCGATATATTTTTGGCGCTTGGTGGCAAACGCCGCTGGCTCGTACCCTTCTACGTGACGATACCCAATCGGAAGAATTCATTTGTTCACAATCCAGGTTGTGACACATTTTCAAGTCATTTTCTTTGCAAAAAACTGAACGCAATCCATACGGCGTATTCCTGGAACTCAATAAACGAATTTCTCCACTGGTTTACATCACGAAAGATGATTTCACCTAGCCAATTGGCAATTCCGCAAAGAAAGCCGCCCTTATTCAGGCTACACATTTCCAGTCATAACTGCGACCAACAAGCAACATTTTAGCAATCTTCTTCAATTATATTCTAAGATATGGCCAAAATTCTGAGATATTTTTGCGCCCGATGCCAAACATAATTGGAATTATCCCCGTTTGGCAGCAGTATCTCCTCATGAGACTAATGGTCAACGCGCATCCGTTTGATAACGATACATAGATCTCGTCATCCGAGAGGCTAACCCGTTTTACGTAGATAGTGGAACGTCCCAAATAGGCCTATTTGAATTTCCCCCCAGAGTTTAGCAAGGCAAAAAAAAAAAAGATTTTTCCCTTTCAAATGAACTCTCACCAAAAGCAACATCGTCAGTCAAACAACTCGTGAGTCGTACCACTGTAATTTCCCACAATGCACGGTGGGAGAATTTGAAGTAATCAACGATCAACAGGTTGGGGTAGAATCCACCCTAACTTGGTATATAATTGCCCAATCAGCGATTGACAGGTAGGAGTAACACCCATCTTATTCCTGTATATAAATAGAAGAGCATTGTCCCCACCCCACAAATCTATTAGCTCACTTCGAAAAAATGAATTCACGCTATGTCTATGTCAAAAATCATACTCTTATAAAACTCATTATTATCGACACAAACGAAAATTACACAAAAATGTAAATTTTAAAGGACCTATAAGCGGAGCGAACACAAATACAGCCGAGTTAACAGCCAGATCTATCTGTAACCAACTACTCTATCCTCTAGTGCATATGAAATCAGCCTTTAGTTGGAAGAATGCATTAACAAGTGGTAATTTTTGGGGGCTTGCAAATAAACTAGAACCAGTAAAACCGCGAGTGATGGGGGAATCACTGAGGGAAAAACCTCTAGATGACTCACCCAGCCTTCCCCCAAGCAGAATTCAGTGTATTGAACCATGGGGGAGTGAACAGCTACAGGAAGTACGCACACCCCCAAAAGCTGTAGCTGTCCCACCCATAGACCAGGCTATGAGACCAATTACTGAATCTTTAACATCGAGTTCTAAAGAGAAAGGGATGCTCTACAAGAATATCTTTCAGTGCCATTCAAACTTACGCATTGAAAACACCAAACCGCACTCCTTAAAGACTAGTTTTTCAGTGAAAAATGAGCCGGCTATCGACTGGTTCGACCGTATACCAGAATCTATGAAGAGCAGGGCGCTTTTGTTACTCCAAAAAATAAAGAATATACCTAATTTATCCTGGGATGAGAAAGATCGACTTGTGTATAACGGCATTACAATTTCGGGCTCCAATATGTGTGATCTAATAAATGATCTGCTGTGAAAAAGAAAAGATTTTCAACCGACAGCCTGGAAAATTTGGGCAAATATCCTTAAAGATCAAAATATTCCAAGAGGCCTGATCGGAAATAAAGAGGGTATGGAATTTTTTATTAAAAAAAACAATATTTCTGCAAAGATGCAATGGATTAGGGTGAAGGTGGCCTAACGGCCGTGGGCACATGGAGGGGTGAGGGGAGCCAAAAAAAGGCCTGGGCGTTTTGGGCGCGGTGTCATTGCGCGGGCTGATTGACCCCGGGGTCCGGGCAAACCAGCATGAAAAGGCCATCTCTTACTGCTACCAAATCAATTGATATTTGTCGAAGTTAACGCGATAACAATCTGACAACAGGCAAAAATTAACGCATTAAGGGCGAGAACTCCTCTCCGTATGGCCGAACCGTACCAGTTTTCGAACTCATTGAAGACATTGTTAAGAAAGTCTCACACACCAAATATTGGCCAAAGCCATTAATATGTTTTTCAACTTATCACACCAAAGAGCTGAAAACAGCAAACATTAACGAGTTAAGGACCATAACTGCGCTCAGTATATGGCCGAACCGTGCCAGTTTTCGAACCCATTCAAGACATTGCTAAGAAAGTCTCACATATCAAATATTGACCAAATCTATTGATATTTGTTCAAGTTTTCTTGCTAACGAGTTGATAATATGCCCATCCGAACGCGCGCCCGACAGTCCTCAAAATACATGCAGCTGAAAACAGCAAAAAATAACGAATTAAGGACCATAACTGGTCCGCGAGCGTTGGGTAAAAGGTTAAGTTCTTATAAAAAATATACGTGCAGTAAAATGAAATGATAGCAAATAATTTTACGCTTACGTGGCGGCCCAGATGTTTTTAACATGTCACGGCCCGACATAAAAGACAAACAGTTAACATGACAAAGGTTAGGAGCTATGTGGCTCAGTTGTTACGGCACTGAACTTCTTAAATCCCAAAGGTCGACCGTTCGATCTCGACCAGTGGTAACTGCGTTATGTCCGTGGGCAAGACACTTAATTCCGATTCACACGTGGGGGGGGGGGGGGGGGGGGGGTGGCTGTGGCGCTGTGTTCGATGACGTTTTGTACGTCGATGGTGTATTTGCCTTCAATCGCTGCTTACTCAGATCGCTTATGCGTAGTTGATACACTGGGAAGTTTGACAGTTGCTCGCCGCTGCTCAGTGCTTCTTCCCGGATACTCAGGCCATAAAACGGTCCGACACGATGTCATACTGGCTGTCAAAAGTGTCGTTAATAGCCAATGAAACAAAACAAACAAATAACATGGGCTGTTACAGTTAAAACGAGAAGTCCAGTCATGAAATGCGCGAAATAGCACGTCCATCTGCGCGTTATGACCATAGTAAGGCAATCAAATTCTGTACATATGGCCTGTGCACAAGCAATGTTTCAGCCAATGGACCTCCGGGAAACCCGGAGGTCCATTGGCAGAAACATTGCCTGTGTTTGCTATGAGTAACCAGGAGAACCTGTCGTGCTCTGGGTGCCATTCGATATGGCAATTCCGCGCAATTCCTACGCGCAATTAAGCCTAGATAAGCGCTCAGTTAGTGACAGGACTTCTAGTTTTAACTGTATGTGGAATCGAATGAATGAAAATATATTTTCTCTTCGCGATATGTATGTTGCATAATACTCTTGTCGGGGACTTATAAATCCCAGACCCATCATGGTCTCTCAGCTTCTTACTTGCGTCCTTTTTTTGATAATGTCTGGGATATGTAGCCGAAAGTTCATAATTGTCCGTATTTGCCGCATACTTACACCGTGCAATGCTGTGTACTAATAAGCATACGTGTAATGAACATAAAACACACGTTACATGTTGTTCGAATACTAGAAGTCTACTTTGTCTTAAACACGTACCTGAGCGCGGGTACGAGACTATGAGAATGTCGTCGTCAAAATATTCTTCACTTTCAATGTCATTCAGGCCATTAGCATGTCTTTTACTTGTTTCCGATGGGTATACGCCGGCGAAGACGTAATCACCAATTTGATGTGTTTTAATGATGCACCCGCTTCTGTCCTTGATATCTATTTGTTGTAATGCTGACATGTTCAGTTATGAATTCTGAAATAATATGTTTTTTATATAATGAATAAATCCATGAAAACGTTTTTTTAAATGACGAACAGGATGAATACAGAGGTGAACTGGCACAACAAAATATTTAACAGGAATACGTCTGGGTGGTTTGGGGGTACTTTACTGTTCGAGAGACTTGCATTGTTAAAATCCCCAAATTTCAGTAATCTCGGTGATTTCATTAGATAAGTTTGGAGACTTCAAACCCTAACACGCAAACTATTTGGTCCTCACAGACCAAACAAAGCTCTGATACGAGTTCAAAATATTATTTGACCAGTATTTCAGGGATGAAACGACACCAGTAGTGCGTCAGGGGCTTTTTCAGGAATAGTTTGCGGGATCTCATGCCGAATATCATGTGACATCATAGCCACGTAACGCAATGACGCCATCTTTGTTTGTCATGGTAAGCCTCGTCAGAGGCCATGTTGTGACGTAATTACCATAGTGATATGTGGTCTCGTTGAGCATGCGCAGCGCGTGTTGTTAGGGCGACACGTGCTTCCGTCGTCCATTGTGTATATTGGAGGTCGCCATCTGGTTTCTATTGCAGCGCGTGGTTATTATTTGTCCTAAAACCCTCTAATAGGACAGGGATATGTTTGGAGGGTATGTTCAATTGAATAGGAGTAAATCTTAATTACCACAAACAACCCGATAATCCCCCAAATCACTAAAATCCATCCAAAACAACTTTGTTTGGTACGGATTCCTCCATTTTTGGAGTCGGATAAGAATCCCATTTACGGAATCCATTTTTAGGATATCATCACAGGGTATCCTCAAATAGTACAAAACCATGCCATATGTATCCTCAAACACCCAGAATAGTCACAGAGCAGTTTTTGGAGTCTCCCTTGTAAATACTATGCAATATGTATCCTCAAACACCCAGAAGAGTCATGGAGCAGTATATGGAGTCTCCCTTGTACAATACCATGCCATGTGTATCCTCAAACACTCAGAAGAGTCATAGAGCAGTATATGGAGTCTCCCTTGTACAATACCATGCCATATGTATCCTCAAACACTCAGAAGAGTCAGAGAGCAGTATATGGAGTCTCCCGTGTACAATACCATGCCATATGTATCCCCAAACACCCAGAAGAATCATAGAGCAGTATATGGAGTCTCTCTTGTACAATACCATGCCATATGTATCCTCAAACACCCAGAAGAGTCATAAAGCAGTATACGGAATCTCCCTTGTACAATACCATGTCATATGTATCCTCAAACACCCAGAAGAGTCATAGAGCAGTATATGGAATCTCCCTTGTACAATACCATACCATATGTATCCTCAAACACCCAGAAGAGTCATAGAGCAGTATATGGAATCTCCCTTGTACAATACCATGCCATATGTATCCTCAAACACCCAGAAGAGTCATAGAGCAGTGTATGGAGTCTCCTTTGTACAATACAATGCCATATGTATCCTCAAACACCCAGATGAGTCATATAGCAGTATATGGAGTCTCCATTGTACAATATCATGCCATATGTATCCTCAAACACCCAGAAGAGTCATAGAGCAGTATACAGATCATTTGCTCGATGGGATTCGAGTCTTTCGAGCAAAGACTTTTTAGTAATTGCTCGATAGATTATTAGGGGAAATCATCAACCCAGTTTCTTGGAATAGCACTTACGGATCTCCTTTTTGAAAAACGTCACCACTTTTATCGAAATGAGTCATAGAGCAGTATTTGGAGTCACTCGATCGAGCAATATCTCTATAGCTGATTTGCTTGATGGGATTCGAGTCGTTCGAGCAATGACTTTTCAGTAATTACATGATAGCTGATTAGGAAAAATCATTAACCCTGTTTCTTGGTATCCCACTTGCCGAACCCCTTTTTCAAAATGTCTGGCCTTCGACACCCCTTTTGTCGGGATGAGTCGTAGATCAGTATGTAGAGTCACTCTTTCGAGAAATTGGTCTATAGCTCATTTGCTCGGCGAGATTCGGGGCACAGGAGCATTTGCTCATGGAGCAATTATTCTATAGCTTATTTGCTCGATGGCATTCGAGTCGTTCGGGCAATGACCTTTCAATAACTGCTCGATTGTCTTTTGGGTTTGAGAATCATATAAGCATTCGTTGTACACAGGGGAGATAACTCTGTATGGGTAGGTACAGATTATGGGAAATCAAGCAATTTGACTGGTTATTATACGACTTGAACGAGGGCAGACGTCGTAACAAAGGGTAGTCAAGAGTAGCTAGGACTAGATGAACGGCCATGGTTAGAGTAGCTGGAATAGCGTCTGTAAAATGCCTAAAAATGGGATTCTCAGAAAATCCGAAGCAGTACGCTTATACAAAGAAACACGTCTTATAGCACAAAATAAGGTTTTACCAAGTCCGTTTCGGTGGTTTTGAGTTGATTTTAGTGATTTGGGAAAATTGTTGGATCTATTTTGATAATTAGATTTTCTCTTATATACTACGTGCTATTCTTATAAGCCCAAGAATGGAGAAGCCCGTACCAAAGTAGTTTAGGATGGATTTTGGTAATTTAGAAGGATTGTTGGGTTGGTTGTGGTAATTAGATTTACTCCTATTGAATCGAACATACCCTCCAAACTTACCCATGCCCCATTATAGGATTTGGGGATTCATATCAACCACGTGCTGGCATAGAAACTAAGATGGCGGTCTCCAATATACAAAATGCACGATCGAAACACGTGTCACCCTAACAACCTAACAACACGCTGCGCCTGCGCACCGAGATCACGTATCACTATGGTAAATACGTCACAACATGGCTGTCCACGAGGGTTACCATGTCACTAAACATGGCGGAATTGGGTCACGTGACTATGACGTCACTTGAGATCCGTCACGAGATCCGGCAAACTAACCCTGAAAAACCTGTCACATACCACTGACACATATCATCTCATTAGCGGATCTCATGTAACATCGGTCATATGAGCCAGTTACGTCACGTGCGGTTGCCATGGTAACCAATGGATGCAGCCACTTTGTGACTTTATTACCATAGTGATATGTGGAATCAATGCACATGCGCAGTGCATGTTAGGTATACGCGCGTGTCCGACATCCATTTTGTTAACTGGTGGCCACCATCTTGGTTTCTATGGTGGCATGTGGCTGCTATACCCTTCAATAGGACTGAGGTGTAGGTTGTGTTCGATTGAACGTGTCTAAATCTGCTAATTACCAAAAACAATCCCACAATCACCGAAATCGGTCTGAAATCACCGAAACTGACCCGACAAAGCCCCCATCTTGGGATAATAACAGTAGCAGGTAGTGTTATAGGACGAGGGGGTTGTTCCATTGTACAAGAGGGTGTCTAATTATCCAAATGCACCCTAAAATTAGTTAAAATCACCAATAACAACTGAAAATACCCCAAACGGATCTCATTCGGATCGGAGTCTTTTAAAAGTCTCGTTTTTCTGCCTATTCCCTCAAATCCAACATGGAACTATATTTCACGAGATCTTACGCGCACTGATCTAGTCACAGCAACGCCTTGACTCCTCTGCTCTCGATCTCTGACGTTGCACAATCAGGCCACTTGATTCATTTACTATCAAATAATTATCTGATACAATGATTGAAAATAAGTCCAACGCCGACCGCCAGTGATTGGAACAGGAACTGTCCAGACGACTCTAATGTCATCGATCAAATGTGCTATTGAGAAGGGACTGAAACAGGCATCGCTCGGACCACTCGAATCTCATTGATCAAATATGCCTCTTTTCCACATCTCAGAAAAAAAGTTTCTATAACCACAGGCGTTTCTCCGAACGGATTCTCTTAGTGGCATGCCGTAAAAGGACTTCCATAAGTGGGATTCCGTCAGTGTGGTTCCACGGAGTTGTCTGTTTATTTAATGTCGCCATAGATGACGTCGTTGGTTTCGTATCCTTAAAAGGTAGCCTCAGGTAGTATAGCACTATGTCGTGAGTATCCTCAGATACCAAGATGAGTCGAAGAGTCGTACGTGGAGTCACTCGTTCCTGTAATTGCACGATAACCCATTTGCCCAATGAAATTCTAGTCGCTCGAGGAATGTCTTTCCAGTCACTGCTCGTTAGTTCATTAGAGGAACTAGGAATTGGTATGAAAAAGTCGTTAGAGTAATTAGCTTGTATTCGTCTGCTAGCAAGCCTGAAAATAAGCAATCTGTCATTTGCAAAATGTGGTCCCCAGAGTGGGAATTTGCTGATGCTATCCCTTTCAGCAGGCCAATTTATCCTCTGGGTACCTCTTTCTGTTTAGGTTTGTGACCTTGATTTCGATTGAGGTTCAAATGGGGTAAATTCAGTGATGCTACACATCTGTGCAGGGTAGCATCACCAAATTCACCCTCTGGGACCTAATTTTGCTGATAACAGTCTTCTTATTTTCTGGCTTGTTTGCTATTACACATAGTACTGGAAACCAAGTATGATAGTGATATGAAGTGGGACCGTAGCCGTAGTGAGTATAATGGAAGGTGCTGAGAACCATACCACTAGAAGTCAATAGTAATGGTACAAGGTTGTTAGTAGGGTAGTACACTATAGTAATGGTGAATACAATTGAGGCTGATGATAGGTTGAATAGTCGAAGACATGGTGGAAGCCGATGGTAAGACTATCAGGAGCTGTATATGAGCTTGGGATCTTACTCATGGACGCCCACTTATAGAATCGTTTTTGCGGAATCCCACCAAGCGAATCACTTTTTGGGGGAAACGTCCGTAGTTATAGAATCCCTCGAAATAAGGACATTAGAGTCGTTTCTGGAGTGGC
This sequence comes from Pictodentalium vernedei, assembly GCA_031216915.1. NCBI lineage: Eukaryota > Metazoa > Mollusca > Scaphopoda > Dentaliida > Dentaliidae > Pictodentalium > Pictodentalium vernedei. The sequence goes on from CM062295.1 coordinate 583,749,893, forward strand.
TCCTTCGATCGATTGTTCGATAACTCATTCGCTCGACAAGATTCGAATCGTTCGAACGATGCCTGATCCAGTCACTACTTGAAAAAACTCATTTGCTCAATAATATTCGAGTCGGCCGAGTGATGACTGTTCCAGACACTGCGCGATAGCTCATTAGAGGAAGTTCGAAGAGAATATGAAAAACATCGTAGCACCGAGCAGATTATATTCGTCTGCTAGTACTGGAAACCAAATATGACCGTGATATCGCGAGGGCATATTCAAAACATGATAGACTTTCAGTATAAAATACCAATTTACTGTTGTTATATTGTATTGACAGTCTACACAATTCACGGTATCCCGTTTAAGTTCAGTTGTTTCAAATTTAGTTTGTCTCTTTATTTTTCTAATATGGCATTTGATTAAGACGCGTTGAGAGCTTACTTTAATCTTTAAATCTTGTAAACCCGTTGTGGCAAGACTCATTTATTGTACTGCATATGTAGCATTGATCACAGGTAAGAAATTCAGTTTTATACCATGATTACCTATTCTACTATTTATAAAAAGCCAATGACATAAATTTTAGCTTTACACACCAACCGTGGTGAACATGCCAACAATGGGATTTCAATAGTTAACGTTTACAATTACAGTGCAACTACATCCAAGCTGACCTTTGGTGACGTCGACCTGAATGTTCTCTAAATTTATCGCTCGTCGCCTCGGGAAGAGTGAAAAGAAAGCGACAATTATTTATTACGTTTTTAAATGCGTTTACCTCATAAGATACCACAAATTAGCAAACATGCGCCTCATGTTAATAAAGCAGTCATAACTCGAATTAGTATGTTATTATATCGTTAAAATGAAAAAGACCACGTGATTTGCGCGTTTCTTTTTCCATTTCGTTTCGGCAATAAAATTGACAGCGGAAGTACCGACCACCGGTGCTCATGTAAACAAAAACAGATTCGCATGTAGGGGGCATTGTTTATTATTGAATATTGTATTATTTAACATTTAAACTCATAATAATCTGGCGATCATGATATAAATAAAATATACCCAAAGTAGCATGGTGTACCAAATGTTCACCACTCGTTGTGAAGTGGTGTTAACCACTCGCAAAAGGCTCGCCGCTTTTAACACCATATCACCACTCGAGATGAACATTTGGTACACCAAGCTACTATGGGTATATTCTATATATAGTTTAAATTTCCAAACGATACGCTGCTTCACATTACTAGGAAATCCCACGAGCTTTTGTTGTAATATTGTTCGGATACCCAACACGTCCAGCTGTTAAATGTTTATTGCTGCTTGACATTTGTAATGTCAGACAGATATTCACTATTAAATTGTTATCATAATTAATTTATTTTCGAATCATCAGTTTAACAACAAAGTTACCTACGGTTTTTCCCCACACTTATAGTGATATGAACTGGGATCCGTAGCGGTAGTACTGTAACGATAGGTACTGAGACCCATAGTGCCAGATGTCAATAGTAATGGTACAAGTTGCAAGGGTGGTAAAACACTAGAACAATGGTGAACGCAATAGAGGTCAATCGTCAGTGGTTGGTTTATTAGGAGTTTGGAGCTGTTGTTGAGCTTCGAATCCCACTTACGAAATCCCACTTATAGAATCCCTTTTATGGAACCCTACTCCATTTCGGGAAAAGGTCTGTGGTTATAGAATCCATTTTCACGAGATGAGAATAAGAATCGTATGTGGTGTCACGCATTCGAGTAATTCCGGGATAGGTCATTTGCTCGATGAGATTCGAGTCGTCCGAGTGATGTCTGTTCAAGTCACTTCTCGATAGCTCATTTGGTCGATGACATTCCAGTAGATAAAGCATCGCTTGTTCCAGTCACTTCTGGAGTGATGCTTTGAGTTGTTCTTAGGAACATTTGTATCAGATAGTGGGTGGCGCCTTAGATGAATGTAGTGATCTGGTTGGTCGAAGTAGAGGTGGAGAGCAGAGATTGTTAGGAATTGCTAGGATTAGATCAGCGAGCGTAGGAACTCGTGAAAATGTTGCTCCATGTTGGAGGTGATATTTCTTTTTGATAGAGTCTGAGCCAAATAAAGTCCGCTTCTGTGATTTTCGGTTGTTTGGGTAGTTTTTGGTAACAGTCGGGGCTGTTTGGGTAGTTAATTATACTCTTCTACAGTAGAACAACATCCCTCCAATCCTATGGCACTACGTGCTACTCCTATTAGCCCGAGATGCGGGTTTCGTCGGATCCGTTTCAGTAATTTGAGATCATTTTTGGTAATTTTAGGTAACTGTCAGATTGTTTGTGGAAAATAGATGTACCCCTGTGCAATCATAAGTAACCGCCCACCACCTCATTTCCCGGTTTCTTTTAGAGGGCTTTAGGTCACAATGGGATTTCAATAGTTAACGTTTACAATTACAGTGCAACTACATCCAAGCTGACCTTTGGTGACGTCGACCTGAATGTTCTCTAAATTTATCGCTCGTCGCCTCGGGAATAGTGAAAAGAAAGCGACAATTATTTATTACGTTTTTAAATGCGTTTACCTCATAAGATACCACAAATTAGCAAACATGCGCCTCATGTTAATAAAGCAGTCATAACTCGAATTAGTATGTTATTATATCGTTAAAATGAAAAAGACCACGTGATTTGCGCGTTTCTTTTTCCATTTCGTTTCGGCAATAAAATTGACAGCGGAAGTACCGACCACCGGTGCTCATGTAAACAAAAACAGATTCGCACGCAGGGGGGCATTGTTTATTATTGAATGTTGTATTATTTAACATTTAAACTCATAATAATCTGGCGATCATGATATAAATAAAATATACCCAAAGTAGCATGGTGTACCAAATGTTCACCACTCGTTGTGAAGTGGTGTTAACCGCTCGCAAAAGGCTCGCGACCACGTGTCACCAAATAAACTAGGGAGGCGGCCTCCTGTTAACAAAATGTACGACGGAAACACGTGTCACCCAAAAATGCGCTGTGCAAACGCACTAACACCATGTACCATTGTGGTATTGACATCAGAACATGGTCACACGCACGGTTACCACGACAATTCATCATGACATAACTGGGTCACGTGACTATTACGTCACATGAGATCCACCAATGAGGTCAACCGATGAAATCCACCTGACAGGTATCGAATCATCTCTGACATACTACTTATGCGGTCAACGTTTATAATTTATTTAACCCGTAGATAGATATAGCCTCGGCGACTGTGAAACTCTATAACTCGCGTGGCTCCAGTGATAAATCCAGGAGTTTGGATTATGGGGTGCGGTCGTCACATTTTCAGTAATAATCCATCATCTGCCCCGCGTAAATGCCTCAAGAGTTAGGGATTGGAGACTTCGCTCTCACAATCTCATTTTTCGCAAAGTCCGAATCAAGTATAGAACATGAGTGGAGAGGGGGCACATTTCAGCCTCCCTAAACTTTTCAGTATCGTAACTTGTTTTCCTTCGTGAATTTCTAGAGTGTGCAGTTTGTTTTTGATTTTGTTTTTCTTTTGTTTTGTTTTCTTATCCATATTCTGAAATTTTATTAATATTCCTCAAGGAAGTGGCAATAAATATATATACATTAAAATTCCCAAATTTTATAGGAAATGACCTTCACCCAGCTGTAATCCCCTTCGTACTCCCGTTGGTGCCTTGACCCTAGGAGCGTGTGGGTCCAGCAGTCCAATCAAAGCTTCAGATAAGCCGCGTATTTGTGTGTTTACGCAATAAATAACTGAAAAAAAATAAATAAATTTGGCTGGCTTTCAAAAATCAAAGGAACCGCCAAATACAAAATTGATGAAAATCTCCTTGATTAATTTATATAGCCAGTCATTTTCTGAATCTGTAGCAACTCGTTTTAACAACCGTATTCTGTATACAGCTTTGAGAGTATTTTATTGTTATGACCTCGCGAAAAAGTGTGCACACAGGCCAGTCCGAGATCAGGTCGTTGGGTGTGAACATAAAATAAAATTCTCAGTTTGGTTTTGCATCTTTCCATCTCCGGATGGAACAACACGTTTCAGTGACATGCTTTTGCTAAAAGTAGTCTCTACAGATCACATGTGCTGGTAAAAGGGTCGCAGTATCATCGCACTGAACGACTGTAGACGAGAGAAGCAAAAGTCAAGATGGGGATGTGACAATACATGTGCTGGGGAAGGGCGTGTATGAGCTCTTATAAACATCTATGAAAAAAGGTAAAGCGAGAGGACCAGAATATCCCCTTTTATAGCTAAAACAAAAAAAAATTCCACGGCCGCCTTCAGGTCTAAAATAAAACACGACCGCAGACAGAAAAGTTAATGTGCTATTTTAGTAAAGGAAATTTGTTTACTTTAAAGTCCCACCTCTGATATTCCATAAATTCAAAATAAATATACAAAAATTATACATCAAAATGCAGTTTGTATGTATAGAACGAGTAAAATATATGCATTCAACTCACAGAGTTGACAGTGGGCACCAATGGTTCCCGAAAGCCTGTTATCGTATTCGTACTAGAACTGATAATAAAACTTCAAAGTAAATAAATTTCCCTTACTCATATAGCACTTAATTGACCGAGTAAGAGAAGAGAACAAACTAAAATTCTGCAGTCGGCTTTCATTGCAATACTAAAAGTCTAAAAGTGGCAACCACCAAGGAGTTCAGAAACATCACACCACGCCGAGAACAATATTAATGACATTAATTTCGCATGCAGCATGTTTTTACTCAATCACAAGATATATTTAGGAGTACCAACTTGTGTTTTACTCAATTGAAATCACCCCAAAATAATGAATAAATACCAAATGCACTGAAAGCTTATCTGGAGCTCGGTGTCCAATAGTTATTTTGGTATGAGAAAATGTTGTCTATTGGTTTTTCAAATGGCCACTATGCGGATTGCAGAAGGCTTCGTGTGATTGCATACATTTTCAACTCTTAAGGCTTACGAAAGCCCATTAGGGCCAAAGCAGTTTTGTCTTCAATATTTCAGGTTAATATCAAATTCAAAACAATTTCGTCGTGAAAAATCAAGATATCAACTTGAAAATTCATAATATTTTCTTGAAACTTCGAGATATCTACTTTAAAATTCATAAGATCATGAAAATTCAAGATGTTTTCTAGAAATTCAAGTTAATTCCTTGAAATGTCATGGACTACAACTAAACCACCCACAACAACTGCTACACTTAGAACGACAACTTCACCCACTACAACACCAACAATCAGAGCAGTTGTCACTATAACTACTACACTAACCGCAACTACAACACCAACAACCATTACACCAACCACAGCAACAATTAAACCCACAACAGTAGTACGTGATGTGGTTTTCAGGAATCACTGGCAGGATTTCATGCAGGATCTCATATGACGTCATAGTCACGTGACCCAGTAGCACCATGTTGGGTTGCCATGCTAGTTCTTGTGAGAGACCATATTTTGACGTTATTAACACAGTGATACGTGGAGTTAGTGTGCATGCGCAACATGTGTTGTTAGGATGATCTGTGTTTCAGACGTCCATTTTGTATCCTGGAGGCTGCCATCTTAGTTTCTGTGGTGGTACATGGTTGTCATGAGCCTAGATGTCTTCTTAAAGAATAGGATGTTATGTTCGGATGGTATGTTCGTTTGTATAGGAGTAAATCTAATTACACAAATAAACCCAGCTCTACCCGACATACCATTTTATTGGAAAGAAGGATTTACAGAGCTATCGCCCTTAGGATTAACATGTCTGTGATTCATGGTATAGCTCACAAGGTTGTCTTTGTATGTGAGTTTGCAGCTATGACCTCTTAATCAAGTTTGAAAACCAATTCCATCCAATAGCTTTGATAGAGTTACAATCCTTGGGTCATCGATTTTTCACAATTTTCGATTTGTTTACAGCGTTAATTCCACCTCTACAAGTAAGTAAATGTTAAGTCTTAAATAGAAATTCATTACGAAAATTCTTTACGGCCACATTTACCCATATCGCACCATTGTTAATTGTGGATATCGAGAATTTCCCGTCTAGATTCTTTCATTACATAAGAGATTCGCCCACCAACTACTTGTTGGCGAGCGAGTTTCTATGAGGAAACACTCGTGCCCTATATGTCATATAAAATTTAACTATTTCGCCGCGACCGCCGGCCAACTCCTTACAAATGGAGTTAAATTCCAGCCAGCACATAGCGTGCATCATTGTATATACATTTATATTTTCTATATATACATTTACTCGCCGTTTTACCATCCATTCAATCGAATGTGTCAGACCAGTAGAAACACATCAAATGACCAGTAATCTCCAAAGTATATTTTCTAGCAGCATTGTTAACCTTTGTTTGGCATCCTTTGTATTAATTGAAAATAAATCCCTTGACTTTTGCAGTTGTACAAGTCCTGTCGACCTCAACGAATATCATGGCGGGTGACACAACTTTAGACGAGATTCAGGGTAGTACGGAATTTGACTTCGTGACTTTATGTAACAACAAATGTTCCGACGTAAATGACGCTGACGATTCACCCTTTAAAGACCATTCAGAATGCAGGTATTACCTATCTGATGAGTTGGAAACTTTAGGCATACATTTTCGTCATTCAATATCAATGTCCAAAGCAAGCTTAACTGCTCGCTGGGATTCCCTAAGTGACCTTTTATCCTCTCTTCAGAAATCGGAGGACAAATTTGATGTCTTAGCCCTGAGTGAAATATTTCAACCGCCTCCCAATATGTCATGCAACGTAGCTTGTTATTATAACCTTTTGAAAAATCTAAGACCAAGTGGTGATGACGAGCGGGCTGGGGTGGGACTTTATATAAGAGATGATATTAGCTACAAAGTACGAGAAGATTTATCAATATTTAGTCCGCGTGTTATAAAATCCCTTTTTGTAGAAATTAAATATGACAGGTCGTCTTGGCTAATTGGAGTTATCTATAGACCAAATATGACCCCTAAAACTGACTTGGTCCTATCTCTAGTTACGTTAAATTGTATTATAGGTGCACTCATCAGGAAAAAGAAACCGTCGTACATTATGAGAGACATAAATGTAGATCTCTTGAAGTTGGAGTTTCATCAGCAAACATCCAGCTATTCAGATTTAATGTTTAGTCAGGGGGGTTTACCGTTCATTGTCAGATCTACCAGGGTAACCACGCACTCAGCAAAACTGATTGATCATATTTTTTCAAACTACATCAGTTCCTGAATTATAATACGTGACGTGACTAACCACTTCGGCACATTTCTGATCGAAATGGAGCACAGAAAGACCGTTAACCCAGCTTCCGTATCAAGACGTAAAATCAGTAAGACCATTCAAAATTCTTTTAACATTCCGTCAGAGTGTACACCTGGTTTAGATTCATCATGTCTAAACATAGCTTATGATACTTTCATGAATTTATTTTGCAATGCATTTGAACAGGCATTCCCCTTGCATTTCTTGAAGAAAGATCTCGAACAAGATCCCTAGATTCCCTCCCAACATTTGCTTATCCCGAAATTTGGAACACGCTGTATGAAAGACTGCGCAATATCCCACTTAGAGGCACATTTAGAAAGCAGTTCATAGAAAATTGCAAAGATCGTATGATGTTAATATAAACTGTAATAACCCATATTCAGTCGACTCCTTAGGTACTTAATCTATCTATTCATCATTTCTAATTATATGGTATTAGCAGCTCAGGAATTTGGCTTTACCAAAACCTTAATTTACTCATACATTCTGAACAGACTAAGCGCTGGAAGCCACCATAGTTGATTTTATTCTGAGTAGTAGTTTTACAAATGATTTATCGCTGTTAAATAAATGGGTTTATAGGTATAAACAATTTTCAATGCACTGGGGAATGATTCTTCTCCATTAAACCTAAATAATATAAAAGATTTGTGAACAATACGCCGTATCATTTAGAGATCCGTTTATGGAGAGGAAATAATTCAGCACTCTACCAGTTAATAATCGAGTTTTCTCCAACTTATATACATGTACAACATACTATCAAATAATAAGACACTTCGTTTTTTCCTAATAGTTTTCGCTCACTGACTCTGGGTCTCGTCATCAGCTTCCGATATAGGCTATTTACTCCTCATATCACAACTATTGATAACGCAAAAGACAATGCCCACATTGGAAGCATCCATGGAAAAGTCGACAGGATAACTAATTATATATATGTATACATAGTGCATGCAAACAACTATCTGTTAGTTCATATTTCTTATTGTTGGTCGGACACAAGCTGAATATGTACAACTAAAAGGGAGATGACAGACTGAATGCTAATCTGGCTATGCCATCTCCCTACGGTATACAGTATTTTTGTATTTCTTTCTTGTAGAATGGCAGTTGCACGTTGCACGTGCAAAGGTTGCACGTTGAGAATATTAATTGGTCTATCCCAAAATAATTAATATGGACTATGCCTGTTTCTGCCATTGAACTAGCATGGAAGATTTCACTAGAGTTCAAAGGGTTAATGTTGTCCATGGTAAACCTTTATTTACGGCATCTAAAACTTTAATATGATGTAGTTACGACTTCCAAAACTTGAATTCTTCCCTGGTTTCCACATAATTATGGCGAGAATATATTCCAAGCAATAATAATCACATAGTCAGCAAATGTCAATCAAGTATTGCCGTTTCTGCCTTTCATATAACTGAAATTACGAACTTGTAATTGGAATCTGAAATACAGACTGTGTTGTACGTGTTGATACATTACATGTCCCCTAATCTTGTCTACTTCTTCAAGTAACTGAATAAACGGTATGTGACATACATCGGTAATTTTATCTTTCACACGACGAGGTGAAAATCACTCCTGTAATATTCAATTTTTTCTTGGAAATGCAGGGAAATGCTGCAAAAAGCAACACCGTTCACTATCATGTTTTCACAGAGAAGTAATATACATGTTATCAATCAAGTAGGAGGTATTTCTGAACTTTGAACAACCTGTCACGCGGTTGTTCATTCATATTCACGAAAATCTACCAGCGAGGTTGGTAATTTCTTCACTCCGTATCATTTGTTCAATAAAAAGTACGGAAGCTGACCAGAGGTATCCAAGTTACGTCACTTGAACCACTGGTCCGTTGTACATAGAATTAGACGAGTATATGGGCAGCAACTTACCTCCTGTATCTGTTGTTCTCACTGACCACTGTTTCGTTTAGAGCATGCGCGCGTAATATTTGGAACATTTTTGACACAGTTCATGGCGACTTCAATTCTCTGGAAGATTCAATTGAATGGAGAAAAAAATGGACGTCTACAAATATCTGAAACGAATTTTTGTAATTCTCCTTTATTTGGTTTTGTTTTATTTTCATTTATGTGCATTGTTATGCCCCCGAAAAATGTTTCGGGTGTATATAGTCGAGGTCTGCGTTCGTCCGTCCGTACGCTTCCGTACGAACATTTCGTATTATAACTCGAGCATCAGTTGTCGGATTTTAATGTTATTTGGTATGGTGATAGGGCAGCTTGGGGGATCGGATGCCCTCGTACCTAGCGTTTCGTCCATTCATGTTCGGTAGAGGTATGGCCCCTGTTTGTTTTTGGCCCCTGTTTCTGACTGAGGTAAATTGTACCATAGCCTATAGGGTTGTTTGGATGAACCAATTCTCTTCAAACATTCAGAGGTTATTTATTTACATGCAAGTCCGACTTTGCTACCTTAGGGGACATCAGCACACGCGTTACGTACGTCCGTACGTCCGTCCGCCCGTCCGTACGAACATTTTTTATTATGTACCATAGCATATTGGGTTGTTTGGATGAACCAGTTCTCTTCAAACATTCAGAAGTTATTTATTTACATGCAAGTCCAACTTTGCTACCTTAGGGGGCATCAGCACACGCGTTACGTACATCCGTACGTCCGTCCGTACGAACATTTTGTATTATAACTCGAGCATCAGTTGTCGGATTTTAATGTCCTTTGGTATGGTGATAGGGCAGTTTGGAGGAACGGATGCCCTCAAACCTAGCGTTTCGTCCATTCATGTTTGGTAGAGTTATGGGTCCTGTTTGTTTTTTGGCCTCTTTTTCTGACTAAGGTAAATTGTACCATAGCCTATAGGGTTGTTTGGATGAACCAATTCTCTTCAAACATTTATAAGTTATTTATTTACATGCAAGTCCGACTTTGCTACCTTCGGGGGCATCAGCACACGTGTAGGCGTTACTCTTGTTTTTAACCCTTTACCCAACGCAGACGATATCAAAATTAATATTTTAAATATAATTTTTTTTTAATTTTTCAAAAACATTCAACAAAAACATATCATGTGACCCCTCATTGGAACGAGCTCAATGAGCTCGTTCCAATGAGGGGTCACATGATATTGTTTTGTTGAAATATTTTGAAAAATTAAATTTTTTCAACTGCTCAATTTGCATATTACGCGGGCGGATGCTGGCGATTTGTTAGGTAAAGGGTTAAACTATACAATCAAATCAATCCGTAACACATATATATGCTTTTATGTCGTCTTCTGCAGTGTTTTTGCAACAGTGAAACGAAAACAATTTTACTGCCAGGTGACATTGAATACGCAGTCGTACTAAAATAAGAACGCAGGCACAAAATGAGACCACAAGTGACCGCAGGCAAAGTACAGTGGTTAGAGTCCCCAAATGAACGCTATCTGGTTATATGGGGGATACCAAATCCAATGTTTGGTTCCGATATGAACTTTAACCCATACCATAAAATATCACTTTTAATGCAGAGCGCGATATCTGACATGCGATCTCACTTTTCCGCAACCGAGGACAAAGAGACCGCAAGTGAACATCTGGTAAAAACACCAAATGGACGCTATCTAGTAATTTGGGTATGTTCAATGTATATCCGAACGTTGATATCGATATTATTTTTTTTAACCCTTATCAAAATACTTTTAATGTATATCGCGCCCTTCGATTTGCGGCATCAATTTTTGCAAGCAGCTACAAAAAGACCCACAAGTAAACTATTAATCTTAAAAGAAACGCAAAATTATACTCTATATCATATGCATGTACAAAATTTATTCCAAAGATAGTGTTAATATCTTGATTTTATCCCCTTATTATTTTATGTTTAATGTATGATAGAAAATTACATTTGCGGTCTCATTTCCTACCAGGCATAGATGCACAGATTATCCGGAAACCTTTCCCTGAAATGAAGAAAATTTTAAAGATTTCGAACTTTTGCTACTTTTTTTCTCCTTTAAAATTATTAAACTCCTCCCATCCTTTATAAGGACTTGGGATGTGGAGGGAGTCTAGAAAAAATTTGCAGACACAGGGTGAACATTTTATTTTCACCCTTCAGAAACCCACCCACCCAACCCCTACCTGAATTTTTTTTTCGGGCCATTTGAGGGGGTTCACCCCCTAAAATCTTAGAAAAAAAGCATAAAATGCAGACATAGCCCTGTCTAACCGAGAAAGGTTCAATTTCATAACATTTGAGACTACTCCCCTGACTATTCCAGCATTTTAATAAACCTCTGAGGCTGCAAGGGGAGTAATTCTAATGAGTTTGAATGGAAATAGTAACAAAATCAAATAACTCTGCATAAGTCACTGAATAAGTCCGAATAAATCCGAGATAATACATTCCCTGATGTCCTAGTCTGCACTGCATGATTTGCACTTAATAATTCTACCTGGTTCTACTAAATACAAAACACTCTTCATTCCTCAATTTCGAGCTAATAAGGATAGCAAAAATTCACCTTCCCAATATCTGTGGTATGCTCATGTGACATGAGGAAAGTTACACTCACAGTCTAAATGTCTGTAAATCCTTCTGTGATGATGAAGGTTATTGACTGATATTGTATAGTAATCATCTTTGTTCCGCTGGCCCCTTTAACCCTTTACCCAACGTAACTGCCAAAACCGGCCAGCGCTATTCTAAAAAAATCTCATTAGTTTTTCATTTTTTGTCTGAAAAAAACATAGATTATGACCCCTCTCGTCGCGCTCGTTCCAATGAGGGGCCATAACCTATGTTTTTGAGGCAAAAAATGAAACAAATTCGTTATTCAAGATTATGTTTTGCACGTGTCATCGGTGTTTCATGCTAGGTAAAGATTTAATTAACTTGTTTTTTTTATTGTTTTACACCGGTGGCATCAGGTTGTATTATGATTTTTGTGAATATCAACTTTCTGACATTACTCTGGACTATTTACTCCTTCAGTTAACATGCAATGGTCAGATAAGATTAGGAAGCACAGATGCAAGTTCACGCCAAAAGATCCAGGAAACGTTATAGCACATTAAATCAGACTGATGAAATCACAATTTCAAGTACTTGAAGTTGATATTTAAAAATACTTGCCATGTAATTCAGTTTGCCTGGTGCAAATTTGCCTACAACGTCTCTATAACGATGCACACAGCTTTATCTATGGGTACCAACGTTGAATTTACATGGAATTGGACTTACCTACACCCCTAATATGATAGTTTATATGTTTCAAATGTCCTGGTTGGCCATATAATTGATTATAAAAGGCTAAACAACCACAAAACTTTGAGATTTTATGTGGAGGAAAAAAATTAAATTTTTGGTCATTTACTCATTTTTTCCAGCCCCAAACCACCCACCCACCCCTTCCTTGTGTCTGGAAATTTTCGGTTGACACCCCCCCCCCCCCCCGTCACTTGCTACTGGTGTGCTTTAAAATGTATCAACTCCCCACATCTTTTACTTTGGCTTGTGACTGGCAAGTATAAAGCCTGGCAAATTAGAGATTTTTTTTAACCCTTTACCTAACGTAACCGCCAAAACCGGCCAGCGCTATTCTCAAAAATCGCCAATTAATTTTCATTATTTTTTTCATTTTTTGTCTCAAAAACATAGGTTATGACCCCTCGTTGGAACGAGCTCGTCGAGCTCGTTCCAATGAGGGGTCATAACCTATGTTTTTGAGACAAAAAATGAAAAAAATTAGTTATTCAAGAATTATTTGAAAGATTGTGAAATATCACCGGATAGAAAACGGTATCTCGATATTTTCAGTTACACTTGCTGTGAGCCGGACCGCGATACAGACCCGTGTAATGATCATGGCCTCTGACATTCTTATTTTCCTCTGAATTCTCATCAAACGATTGTCTGCATGTGTGACATTCAATGGCTCTGTTATTTTCATCCTGCTGCTCTCGCATGATGATCATTTTCGCCAGAGTTTTGAATTTGTCATATAAAATTTGAATTTTTGATTCTAACTCTTCCACGAACCTTTGAGCCACATCATCGTATTCGCACCGTTTCGTGTAGGTGAAGGGACCCATGTTGTGTTGCGAGTTGAAAGCACATTTCACGTAAATGCAATAGCCCGAAGGCATGTGTTTTTGATATCTTTCGACGTAACTTCGAAGAGCGTCGAATTGGCAGGAACTCATTTTCACGACAAAGCATTCGAAATCGGCATACACGACGAATGGTACTTTTAACCTTCTATTGTGATTTTGAAAGTTCACGATGGTGTTGGGTTTGGCCATTTTGACGGTGACACCTTGATTTTTGTTGCAATATTCCTGATGTTTCGCTAACGATTTTTCGCTGTGAAACGTGTTCATGCAGTTGCAACATAAACATATCTTATGTTCATGTTTATTATTTTGTCTCGACAGTAATTGGCTTGGATGTTTAACCCAACAATAATGACGATTGTCACCATTCAAAATCAATAATAAAATAATCGTCTTATCTCTTCTGAGATACGAAGTCTGTCTGAGAGGATAGAGCGTTCATTTTCCCTCGTCCTATCCCAAGACGTTCACCGCTACAGTAGGATTTTGAACCTCCAAATGTTCGATGTGTTTTAACTGCATTGGAAAAGTCACTCCTGTCCAATCGAGATTTTTAGAAGTCTCCTCATAATGAGAAACTCTATCGGAGTGCATTTTGATGGGGTATAAAGTGGAGGTGACTGCCCATTTAAAACACTGATCATCTTTATTTCTCACTTTGATCACAGCTTTTTTTAGCTAAGAAATATGGTAATTCCACGTAGGAAGACGCTTTCAGTGAATCGTTTTTAGTTATATGAATTTCGAGTTTCAACACCTCATCGAACGTCCAATTACTACCTTCATGTTGATAATTCGCGAGAGACGTCAACATCTTGTCTTTCATCATTTAAAAAACGTCTGATAAATCTGAACCTCAAAATACAGGTTTGACATTAGATCTGAAATATGCATTTTTCACGATGCTCTCGCCGGAATTCACGTCGATTTTATTCATCACGCAATGGAGTATCATCTTAATTTTTTGTCCCACATTCACATGTTCACGAAACAAATCCAATACTTTTTTCTTCACCCGTTCCATGAACAATTTCGGATCAACTTTCTTGAATGAGGGAACCACATCGAAAGTATTAAAAAAGCCTTTGATCGCACTCTCCCATTCTATTCAATTCAATTGGAATGCTTCCATGATGACTCATGCTACATATTCTTCTTTCCCTTCATCGATTGCTCATCGAATTTTGTTCAATATATCTCATTTGTCTAGATTCTGAACTGCATCACTCGTTTTTGTTTTTTTTTCTTTTGAAACTTGTAGTTCTTCGACGGCTTTTCGTTTAGTCGTCTCCTTATTTTTCACAAACAAAACGTTTTTTGTTTTGACGTCGGCATTTTGATTCCTTTTACTACCTTTTTCTTCTCATTTTTCGCATTCGAAGCATTTTTTGATGTCGTTGCTATCAACATTTTGTTTGCCTTTTCATCGAGCAAACTACAAAACTCCTCGTGCATGATCTTTCTAATTCCATCATGCTCCATGTTTCATTTTCTAGAGTCAGGCATTACTGTCATCAGCTTATTTTTTTAGCAATTCGAGTCTGTTTAAGTTTGCCCACTTTTGATCTTTCAATTTTTTTCTTTCCATCGTTTCACAAACGATACTCCTGTATGACTTCAATTTTTTTTGATTTCGTTCCATCAATTTCTGAAATTTGGAATTTTTAATTCTCTACACATCTCGTTTAACTGAGGTATGGTTTTCTCATTTAAATTTTCCATTTTTTTTATTTGTTTGCTTCATTTCTAAGAATATATTTTTTTTTTAATTTTGTATTTAAATAATAATTTGTTAAAAAGATTTAAAATAGTCTTTATATATATGTAAAAAAAAAAATTCACATTAAAGAAAATTAAAAAATTAAAATTAAAAACTTTTTTGTATATATATATAGAGAGAGAAAAAAAAAACAAAACTTTTTTAATAAATTATTATTTAAACATAAAATTCAAAAAAACAAAAAAAAATTAATCAATTTTTTTATGTTCCTTAACATGAGAAAAATTGAATTAATATGAGAAAAATAGGACGTTAAAATTTAAACTTTTTATTTATATAAAGAGAAAAAAACACTTTCACAAAAAAAAAACTTTCACATTAAAGAAAATTAAAAATTAAAAAACTTTTTATATATATATAGTGAGTAAAAAAAAACAAAACTTTTTTAACAAATTATTATTTAAACACAAAATTCAAAAATATATTATTTGCAATAATTCATAAAACAAAAAAAAAACAAATAATCGATCATGACAACAACACCTAAAAGATGTGAATTGAAATTGAAACAAGTTGAAACGTGTAAGAAATTCGGTTGTAAAATCTATAGATTACAATGACACGACGCCATCGAATTGAACGAGGTTGAGATGAAGGTCTTAGAGCACAAATACAACAAATATAGCATGCCTTTGAAATCGGATGAAGCCACGCTCAATTTGTTTTACGAGTACCAAAGCAATCTACAAAAAATCGTCGTCGCCAAAGACAGAGAATTTGACAAGGATGATTTGTCGTTGCCCTACAGAAGTTACATATATCCAAAAATCTTTCTCGAACTCGTAAACAAATCGGGTGGTGAGAGCACGTTCACCGATGTAAAAAAACTCACAAAAGTAAAGATAAACATTCAACACATTTTCGAAAAGGAGAAGACACGACCATCAACATGCTAATAACGGACTTGGAAATATAAACAATAGAGAGACTGATTTTTCAGCATAGAGGAAGGAAAAAAAGTAATGAGATCGAGAGAGGTTGAACATCTCTAGATCTCATTACTTTTTTTTTGTTTTTTTGTTTTCATTCTTCTTCTTCTTCTTCACTATCGCCCATATATATTATAGTAACATTTCCTTTTTTCTCAAATTTCGGCATCGATTCTTCTTTTCTTTTTTTTGTGATATATTACATTTTTTATAAGAACACATTTGTTTATCTGTATCATAATTATGAACGAATGTGGTGCATCTCTTGGTAACACTCACATCATTACCATTCTCTTCAGAAGGTAGTGGTGACGGTGGAAAACGTCTCATTCTTTTAAATTTCAACCATCTATCCCAATCTTTTTTAAACTCTTTTTTCAGTTCTTTCCTAAGATATCCATCATTAGCATCTAATTGTTTTTCCACATCTTTTTCCCCCACTATCCCACAATATTCATCATTAGCATCTAATCGTTCTTCCACATCTTTTTCACACTCTATCCCACGATATTCATCATTATCGTCTAATTGTTTTTCCACCTTTTTATCCATTTTATATTATTTTTATACCTTCTATGATTTATATTTTTTATATTTTATATAATTATATAATTTTTTTACATTATAATAACATACTCAAAATCGGTATATTCTTAAATGGCGAATTCTCACCAAACAGCAAACCCTTACCGAGTTGCTCAATGTTCTGTCCACTCTTCAGATAGAGACCGTTTCCACTGAAAGAGTTGCCACCTCTAACGGGTTCTAGATACAATCCTTCACCGTTGTCGTCTATGTGGATATGACACATGGCTCCTCCCTTCTTCAAAAACAGTCCGCTGCCACCCATTAATTTCTCAACTGCCAAACGCGCGAGTCCCGAGAGCACTCCCACGCCAACAGTCTTTCTGAGAAAGGGCAATGCTTTTGCGGCAAAGGGCAATGCTTTTGCGGCGATTCCTGCCAATAGTGGTATATATTCCTGCCAATAGCGGTGTATTTCAATTGAGTGGGACTCAATCTCACCTTCAACCCTCTTCCATCACTGATCACTTTCTCCATCCTTTTGATTTGAGTTCTGGTCCAGGCGATTCGATCATCACCGCCATTCATCAGATCTTCGTGAGTGAATTTGAATCTCACCAGCTCGTCTCAAGTTAACGCTCTCTCAAGTTTCTTCCTCTGTCCTTTGGATATGTTCACATTTTTAACCACGTATTCAGTCATATTTCTTTTTTTAAAATATATTTTGTTCAATTGTTTTTTTTGTTTTAATGATAATTATATATATTTAATAATTTTTGTAAAATTAATATTGCGTTCATTTTATTTTCTTATATATATACACAATATTTTTTTTTTCACTTTTTTATATTTCTCTTATGTGAAATCATATCGTCACCCTCTCTCCACGAAGATCTAACAGTTCACCATTTTGATCCATCAGCATGGTTTTAAGACTATACAACGTGTCTAAAATCACTGGTAGATAGACTAAATTTCGAGGTCGTTCCACGATTTTATAACCCGGCGACGCGTTCGAAAAGAAGGAATAGATCATCGGTTGAGTGCTACCATTCACACAGCTTCCAGCAATCACGTCCACGTTCAACAGAATGCTATTGACTGCGAGAATGTCGACCATATTTTCAGATGCCGCATGGCCTCGATACATCTTTCGATCAAATCCCAGCATCTTGCCTATAGAATCATTTCAGTTGAAATCCGCTCGAAAATTATCTTCCAAATCCAACATCGTCTGTAAGGTATTAGGGTTGGGAGCGAGTCTGATCTTGTTGATTCCCTTTCCATCCGTCTTCATTCACGTCTGAACGTAATTGTTCAAATCGTCTATGTCGTAACTTCCTTTTGGAATTCGATTCTCCAACCAATCCACTCCGTCAGAATACTTGAACGAGTTATTCTTTTCCGTGATGTTGGGAAAGAAATAATAAGTCTCCAGATTCACCAACGCCATCTAGTATCTTTTATCTCTGTTCAATTCGATGGAAGGTTCGAATTTTGTTGCGAATCGAGTCGAATTCCCCCTCACCACGATTTGAATGGATTGTTTTGCAGCCGTATTCTCGGCTATCCATTCTAACAATTCTCCTTGTTCGAACATTATATTTTTAATTTTTATTTTATTTTTTTCAAAACTAAATTATTGATGATTTATTATTTTCTAATTTTTGTTTTCACTCTCTATCTTATTATCATCAGAAACATAAAACTTGTCGAATCCACTCCAATATTTTCCGCGATTAAATTCGCTAGTCAAATCGATCACGACGAAATTGTAAAGTCCTCCATCCCAAACCCTCTTGCAGAATCTCCTGAATTCCGCCACCCTCATGTTGTTTGTGACGTGATCACCATAGATGTGATTGAGATTCTTGAGATCCTGGCGAAAGAGACACAGTAAATTAGCGTTCTCCCTTATTGTCTGTCTGGGCAATCAAAAATAATTCTGCGACAGGTAGAAACAGTCCACGTTGCTGTGACGACCCCTAACATAATACGATTCGCATCGGTTCTGTCTCTCCAAAAGCAGATCGTCGAAAATCATGAGATTCTTATCTTCCGATTTCAGTTCTCTAGGATCCATAATGTCACTAGCATTCTCATAAAATCGACACTCGACGTTCGAAGACGCATTTCTCTTCATCAATTCCATTGCCGCACCATCCAAAATGGTCAAAAAAAGAGAAGCTTCACTTTTGTCGAATTTCTCCCTACTGTCAAAGAGTCTGGCTATGACGTCCTTGGGCAATCTACGATCCATGCACTCTCGAAGCAATCTGTATTCAGGTTGAAACAAACTCTTGCCAAACACGAATAATCTGTTGTAATCCAACCAGTCGGGTTGCGACAACAGATTCATCAACAGATTGGTCTTTCCACAATTCGATTTTCCCACTATCAAGCCTCTTATGCTTTTGGGAAAGAACTCATTATTCGACCTCTTGGTCGCGGCGTCGTTTCAAGACATATCTTTAATGTTCATCTTTTTTTTATTTTTTTGTTATTTTTAGATTTTCAAACACAATTTTCATGTTTTTTCAAACTCAGTTTTTATAAATATTATTATTTATTTATATTACACCGTCGCGAGTTCTCTTCAATCCAGATCCTTTCGTCATTTTGGCTAAATCTTGTATGGGTACCACAGCATCCTTAAAATCTTTCCAACTTTTCGGCGATTGCCCTAATGTAGCTCGCTTCGCCGGCGGACTGATCAACTTGTCGATCAACGTGTCGGCTGCCCTCTTGTCAGCCACAGAAGTGATCCTACCACTAGCTTCAGAAGCGGCTTTCTTACCAACATCCAAAGCCGTCTTCTTACCGACCTCAAATGCGGTTGAGGCGAGTTTTCTACCTACATTGCTCGTGAACGATCGCATTATAGAATCGACGATGCCAGAACCGCCTTGAACATAAGTTCTAACATATCCCCTGTTCTTTATCACTAACATATTTTTATTTTATAATATATATTTTGTTTTTTTCACTGGTAAATCGTTTGTTGTTTAAATACTTTTTATTATTTTCTGTTGTAAAATTTACTGTTTCTATTTTGTCTATTTTTTGTTTGTTTGTTCTCTCTACTTGTTATATATATCAATCCTTCAATTTGTTCATCAGTCTTTTATAATCGCATTTATTCAAAACCTTCTGCCTCAACAATTCGTCGCATATGCTCACTATCTCATTATCTAATCCAGTATTACCAGCACGTCGACTTGCCATCACAATCTCAATCTCTGAGACAGAGCATCAAAATCGCTCGGAAGAAAAGTGGTTCTCACTCCTTTTCCAGTCACTGATTCGACGAATTTCTTATTCATATCCCATATGGGTTTCACCACCTTCTTCCACTTGTAACCTCTATTGGCTTTGGGTCTCGTTTCTCTGACATCGTTATTTCTCTTCATGGCGTGGGTCTGAACCAGAATGTCCCCGTAATTGTCGAAATCCCGATCCATGTAATCTCCAGGCTTGTAGAAAAGGAGCAATTTGTGCAGTCCAGGAGTTAATTCATACCTATTCGAACCGACGATTAAATTATCATCATCCTCTAGCACTTCGGTGTTGCCTACGAAAGTTCTACCATCAGAATCCTTATAAATTCCATACAACAGATCTCTTTCGCTCATGTGAACGTAATCCGGCAATGATCTTTGAAAGGAAAACCCCCCTTGTAAAACTGCCGGGCAACAAACCAGTTCTCAAGAACTTTCTTTTATGGGCTTCAATTTGTCAACGATCTCCTTCTTACTTTGTTCCTGCACCTCTGTCACGTGTTTAAATAATTTTGTGGTTTTGCGTCTTAATTCCATCTCTCCCAGTCGCCTGCTTCTGTCAGAGGATTAAATGCTTTTCTTGAGTCATCCGAATTCGTTGAGAAGTTGATCTCTCCACTTAGAATCTGTGATGTGTAAAAACATTTTTTCGTTTTCTAAAATTATTAATATTTCCTTTAGAGTATGGTAACGTGAGTTATTTTATTATTCTCAAAAATGAAATGTATAATTATTTTTATGTTTTATGTTTTAAGTAAGTAAAATCTTCTGTCTTTAATATATAATAACTAAAACCAGTTGAGGGAAAAACATTTTACAAAATGAAACCTCGATAAATGCGTTTTGCCCTCAAATATGTTAAATCACATCAACAGTTATTTCCGACAATGAGAAACTTAGAGTTAGTCTCAAATAAACATCTATAAATACAACGTTTTAAAATTGTTGAATCATACAGGTAGTTATTTTCCTCACACGTGAAGTCATTCTCAAAATAATACTCTTAGAATATCTCGTAATATTTTGGTTAAAACCGCGTTAGTACTCGCACATTCAGCAACGGTATTTCTTTTATATTTTTACATGAAAATCGTTTCAGTCAAAAACAAGAGTTGAAAAATCTTTTTAAAAAAATTCTCTGGCGAGAATTTTTTTGCAAAAAATAAAAAAATATGAAAAAATAATACTCCAAGAATATCTCATAATATTTTGGTTAAAACCGCGTTAGTACTTGCACATTGAGCAACGGTATTTCTTCTATATTTTTACATGGAAATCATTTCAGTCAAAAAACAAAAGTGGAAATATCTTTTTAAAAAAATTCTCTGGTGAGAATTTTTTTGCAAAAAAAAAATATGGAAAAATAATACTCCAAGAATATCTCATAATATTTTGGTTAAAACCGCGTTAGTACTCGCACGTCGAGCAATGGTATTTCTTCTATATTTTTACATGGAAATCGTTTCAGTAAAAAAACAAGAGTTGAAAAATCTTTTTAAAAAAATTCTCTGGCGAGAATTTTTTTGCAAAAAAAAAAATATGGAAAAAATAATACTCCTAGAATATCTCGTAATATTTTGGTTAAGACTGCATTAGTACTCGGACGTAGAGCAACGGTATTTCTTCTATATTTTTACATGGAAATCATTTCAGTCGAAAAAAACAAGAGTTAAACAACACAATTGCTGATTAAGACATAACACACTTAGAGTCATTCACAAAATAAAACCATTGATAAAATGCATCGCCCTCGGCGATTATTCTCACCTCCATATCATCAAAGAACAAAATACTGTTTGAAGTAAACAAAAACAATTTATCATCAAAAGAACAAAATACTGTTTGAAGTAAACAGATGCACTTTGTGAATAGGAATAATTTAAAAGTGTGTCTCGTCACAAGGTGGGTTTATTGATGTCTCTTAAACCGAGATGTGAGTCAATTAAAATTTCAATTTACCTCTTAAAACCCATCTAAGAGGAATGCAATTTTATAGTCGATTTTATTAAATGAAAAACTATTTACTTGCACTGAGTGCAATAATGAAAACTCCACAAAACTGATTTATTACAATTTACCTTAAGACTCGCTATGACAAAACATGGACGGACGATTTCCATCGGTTCTAATTTTCCAAACTCGAGTTTTTCCGTTTTGGTTTGGAAAAAAATCCTCGACGAGTAACTTCACTTTACACCGACTTCACGCCGTTGGCGAACATAGGGAAAACGTTTTGAGAGTTTCCCGATCTAGAATCGGCAAATCGTTTTCGATGATCGGATTGCACCCTCGATCGTCCAGAACGTGATCGCGAACGTGGTGGTCCAGAACCGGCAAACCGTATTTTTTCAATGTACTGGAAGCCGAAATCGATTTAAAAAAAAAAAAAAAAAAAAAATCCTCGACCAATAACGTCGAGAAAACGTTTTGAGATCGATTTTTCCTGGACTAGAATCGGCAAATCGGTTTCACCGATCGGATCGCACCCTCCACCGTTCAAACAGCCGTTGGCGAACGTAGGTGGTCCAGAATCGGCAAACCGCTTTTTTGATGCTGGTCTAGAATCGGCAAAACGTTTTTTGTCGGCGATCGCCAACGATAGATCGAAGGTCTGATCCGCGATGTGAATGTTGAGAAAAAATTTTAAATTTACGTTTTCTGCGAATTTTATACATTTTTCCCCTTCTGAGCGATGTGTCGAATGTGCTCGTTCGCCAACGGATGTTTGAACGGTCAAAAGTGCGATCCGAGAGCCTCAAAAACAATTGCCGATTCTGGACCACCATGCAAAAACGACACTTTTTACACTCTGTACACGATTTAACACTGAACCCCTATGGCGGTACACGTACATGTACGTGTACGTGTACAGTTTTTTGGAAAAGTGGTCTAGAATCGGCCTTTTATACCTACTAACGTTGAACGTCGCTGAAATGTTTAGTTTTAGAATATATGACACATCAACTCTGTTTAACAATAAAACGAACAACAATTAACAAAGAAAACACAAAGTAAATCAATCGAAACCAAGCGTTAAATGTATACGAGTTCGATAATGAAAAGCGGACGCATGATGAGTGATGTTTCATTTGACAACGTAGGAAACTGTAAATAAACAAATGCACGCGTCGTCTGCTTTGTTTATAAAACTCAAGTCGAATCGACGACGAAAATCAACAATAAACATCGAAAATAAGAAAGATAAACATTGTTCATTTAATAAAGTATTTTTGCAACTTTAGCTCAAGTCTGTAGAGGAATTATTTTCAGACAGAAATGTATCACTGCGCCTTGTTTATTTTTGGCAGTTTTGCTTGTCGATCGAATTTGACCAATGTCCTCCTCGCTTCTTGCAGTGTTTTATAGCGAGTAGCAGCACGATTTCGCCGCGACAGCCCTGCAAATGATTTAGTATAACAATATTTTATTTCAAAAAGACACTTCAACCAACCATGATACAAAAGAAATAGTGAACATAATTTAAGAAGTGTGGAAATTGAATTCAGCAGCAAGCTAAAGCTTATCTAAGCTGTCTCCACCAGTAAATGAGCACAAACTGTAGTTCACGTTACAGAAAATAACATTTTAGATACAGGTTAGATGTTAAGTACTACTGGATTACAAAGACATAGTGGTGTATAAAGTAAATAGTAGGGACTGATCTCTAACAAGAAAACGTCTGCATCCAGTGAATGGGCAATTTTGCACTAGATCTATGAATTGGTAGTAAGAAAAGACCAGGCAGCATACTGATATTCACAGACAAAAAGGTTCAAATCTTGAGGGCGACAGTCGCGGGAACTGACGAGCACCGCTAAGGATTACGAGGGTTAGTTGAATCTCCGTGTTGCCTCAATGTAGTTTTGTAGACAATAAAAGATCTCTCGAGTTAATTTCAGAACTATACAAATGAGACCCATAAAGTAACGTGTTCTCATCAATGTTATAAGGGAGTCGATCAAGAGTATCATTTCTTATATCGGAATACAAGGGGCAGTCGAATAGGTAATGATGGGTAGTTTCATGTTCTCCGTAACCGCAAAGGGGCGAGCTTCTGAGAAAGTTGTTGAATAAATGATCGTTGAGATTACTACATCTGAGGCGTAATCTACAATGGTATATTTGGGATTTTCTTGTTTTTTTTTTAAAGTAAAACCACTTGGGGGTGCGAAGCTTATCTTTGTTCAAAAAGGAAGTAAAATTTACCAGCGAGTTATTTTCTGTGACGGCCACGGGCAAGTTATTCCACAACTTAGTTGTGCTTGGTAAGAATGAATTCTGGTGACATCTAGTTCGACAGTAGGGAATCAATAAATTTGTACGATTTCGGAGTCCGTAAGTGTGGGATGCTGGGCAGGCGGTGGCAAAACGATGAACCATTTTGAAATATTGTATAAGTTTATGTTTTTCTCTTCGTGTTTGAAGCGTTTCCCAGCCAGTTTCTGCATACAGGGATGCTTTACTTGACTCCACCGGTAATTATTCGAGCTGCTTCAATTTGTATTTTCTCTACTATAGAGGACTCTACTTCCGTGCAATTATCCCATATTGTATCTGCACATTCGAGCAGCTGGCGAATAAAAGCAAAGTAAATCTTTTCAAGGGTTTTATGGTCGAGGGAAAATTTATATTTCCTTAATAGAGATATTCTCTTCCAGGCCTTTTGGGTTATTTCGGGGATGTGGTTGTCCCAGGACCCAATGTTGTTGATAATTAGGCCAAGATGTTTATAGTGATTTACTTCTGTGATATTAGTGTCAGACATTTTGAGGGGAGGGTGGCAACTTTTTATAGTCTTTCGAGAAATAATTAATAACTCTGTTTTGGTAGGGTTAAAGTTTACTAACCACTTAGCTGTCCGTTGGTAAAATTTTATTAAGTCATTGGATAAATGCGTAGCTGCTCGCTGGGGGTCTTCAACGGTCAGATACAAAGATGTATCGTCTGCGAACAGTCGAATATTACAAGCTACATCATCAACGATATCATTAATATATATATAAGAAAAAGAAGCGGTCCAAGTATCGAACCCTGAGGAACCCCTGATTCAACACTTGTCCAAGTGGAGAATTCTGTTTTGACTACAACCCTTTGTTGAATAGCCAATTGATTTGATTTGATTTGATTTGATTTGAGACATGCTGACATTTATACAAATGTTATTCAGAATTAGATTCCATTATACCGATATTCGTCAGACCTTTGCGAAGTTTGATAAACTGCATTATGCAATAGTTGCAGGTAGGCAGCTAGTAGTCCGAAATTTAAGGGCATTAGTCCCGTAGGGAAGGTTGACAATATAGCTCGAATTATGTGAGAATTCGGAAATATGTAAATATTTTATGTGGTGGAAATATTGTGTAATGTCGGTGAAATCACTGTTTTTGAATGGTTTATATTGTGGAAAAGAAGTTGTATTTATTATTATTATTTATTTAATTGGTTTCACAGTAATTACCGAGAATGCGATCTGTATGATACATTCTCGAGAATTGCTTGTGAAGCTACTGGATTAATTAATTTGTATTTTTGCACATGTAAGTGAATTACATATATAAGCTCAGCGAGTTTGATTCGGCTTGGCTTTGTGGAGTAAGTTAAGCCTTACCGCAATGCATGTGAATAGACCAGATGAGTCGATCCCCATGAATTGCTTGTTAAACAGACTGAAATTTGTTACAATTAGTATCTTCGTTATAATACATAATTTATTACTTTCCAAAGTGTGATTTACTGGGATTTCCGGGTTTGATTATAAATGATAACTTCACAAGTGAATTATGCAATCAACAATTGGGAACACGGAATTGATAATTTAGTGACTATTAACATCTAGTCTCAGGATCCAGTTAGGGGGTTCCTAAATTGTACTATCTGTTTTGGATTGGGTTAAGCTGTTAAGTTCGAAATATATATATATTTAAAATAATAATGTCTTAGCTGCATTTAATTTGTGGAGCTATGTTTTTCAAGTTTCGAAGACAGCTCTGGAAGCTCAAATAGGTCATTACATTGTTTCAATGTAACTCATAGAGATGAGGCTTTGGCTTCATCCCTGGGAGTGGCAACTGGGACACTGGGACGTAATGAGCTTGAGTTCTGGGGGCTGAACTCGTGGAAACCCTTCGGTCACATCGATTTAAGAATCAAAGGGGTATTCTCAACAACCTTTGAGATTCCGTCCTACAAACTCCATTCTCACAGGTTGTGGAGAATCTGCTGTGTGTCTAATTGAAGAAGAGCTTACTATTCAGGAACTCAAGCGAATGTGACCTACTAAGTACAGTCGCTTGGATTGCTGTGAACTAAACTCGATGTAAATTACAAATAAGTATGCATATCTACATTTATTTCTGAATTACACTCGGTATAGTAAACTGCATATAACACTTGCGGCAAGTGCTAATGTGATCTCACCAGATGGGTTGGCTCGTGCTAAGGGTTTTCTTCCGGGGAAAATCTGGCAAAAGGTTTTAGGTTAAATATACCAGGGTGTAAAACATGTGACAATGTAACTGTTGTAAACTATTTAATTTAGTTAATATTTACCATGGTGTCAGTACACAGATCACCATGGGCGAGTGACTTGTTAATTGTTGTAGTATTTAACTAATATAGTTACCATGGCGTACAGTACACGGCTTATCGTGTGGTTCAATCATGTACTTAATGTTCTCAAAATGTATTTATTGTTATGATTTTAAACTGTCATTTGTAATTCGAACATCACATTCAGGGATATATAGAATAAACATATAATGTAAAAATATTCTACGAGTAGTATTAAGAATGAAACTGATGAGCCTCTGGCTCGTCGGTGTTATTCTTATTCCTATGAGATAGTACAATTTAGGAACTCCCAAACTGACCAGCTCCTGAGGCTAGATGTTAGTCAATAAATTATCAATTCCGTGTTTCCATGCAATTCCCATGGATGGATTTAGAGATAACATTCCAGTGATTTTGTTTATTTTGTTTTTCCCCATAAATCATTTACAGGGCAGTAGCGGTGGAATCATGCTGTTACTTGCTACAAGTGAGAAGCACATAGGTCCAATACGATCGACAAGCAAAACTGCCAAAAATAAACAATGCGCAGTGATACATTTCGGTCTACAAAATAATTCCCATTTCTAAAAACTTGAGCTAAACTTGCAAAAATACTTTATTAAATGAACAATGTTTATCTTTTTTTATTTTCGTTGGTTTTTGTTATTTTTTTTCGTCGTCGATTCAAAGTGAGTTTTATAAACAAAGCAGACGACACATGCATTTGTTTATTTACACTTTCCTTATTTGGAAAATGAAACATTACTCATCATGCCCCTGCCTTTCAGAATCGAACTTGTATGCTTTTCACTCTTGGTTTCGATTGATTTACTTTGTGTTTTCTTTGTTGTTTGTTTTGTTGTTAGACAGAGTTGAAATGTGTCATATATTCTAAAACTAAACATTTCAGCGATGGTCAACGTTCGATAAACGTCAGTTCATTATGTCTCCCTCAAACGTAAAATGATTGGTGTTTGGTTTTAATTCATAGGATTAATGAACCGATGTGTAAGTCATAATAATATGCCACGAATACTGAGTATAACTAGCGTTCTCCGGATCGTCCACTGGGAAGGAAAGTACCGGGCTGGACATGGAACGGTCAGGGATAGCAGGCATTGAGCTTTAAAAGCCCTGACTGCCTCTCTCTTCCTTTTCCGTGAACTCCGTCAGTTGGAGGGCATCGCGTCGACTGGCGGAAGATTCCTTCTTTCCTTTCGCTTCTTCTTCTGGCTGTCTTTTTTCTAGATTCGGTGATTGTCATCAATTTTTAGCAAGGGGAGTGACAAGTGTGAGAGAAAGTCCCCCAAGAAAGGTGCTCTACCTCTCCAAGGACGCCGGTTCTGGTTCTTTCTCAAAAGTGAATTGTACCCTTTCGCTCCTGGTCACACCAGGTGGTAGCAAAGGAAGCCTTCACTTTGATCAGTGTCTCTTGAATTACTAATGGAAGCTCCATAGTTTAGTTGTTGACACCGCGAATCCAAGGTGTGAATGTGATGATGATAATGGCAATTCGATGAAGAAGAATCAATGGTTTCGCGCGTCACAGGCGGGCAGGGACTGTGTGGGGCAAACACCTTTCGACCCCATTTAACGGTAGAATAAGGTTTTCCGCAACATGTCAGGGCGCGTTAAAGGAGGAGAATGGGGAGTACTCAGCAGGTGTCCGTTGTCTTGGTGTTCTGGGTTGTTAGTCGAGATGTTGTGGTATTTCTGTGCTGTTTTTTGATATTTGATGATCTCCCTCGGATGAGGGGATCCTCTCGACACAAAGGTGCTACCTCTCCCCGAGGGTGATGTGTCGATGTTTTCAGGCAAGTATAGTCTGCCCCTTGTACGGTTAACTTGTTGTGGTGGTCCATCATTGGCAAAATTAGTCTGCCTCAGGCAATTATAGGAGGTTGAGCTGGATCTGCATGTAAACTTCTTTTACAGGAGTTGAACGAATCGAGTAAACAAACAATGGCCCTTTTCTTGGACCATCCAAAGAAAGACCCGAATTTCCCTGATTCGGGGGCAAGCCTGTATATTAACTTATTTGGCGGGGCCTAAATGCGCATTTGTTGCTGTTATAAAAAAGGGCCAGAAAAGGGAGGCAAGACCAACGCTCGCCACCCCGGAGGTGGGTGACCAGAATCCATAGCGGTTATTAAGTAGCTATAACGGTTATAATAATTCCGTGACGTTATTGGGGGATTAAAGAAAACTCTGTGAACACCTGCTTTTATAGAAGAAAAGTCGATTAGTAAGTTGTATACGGGTGAATGGATAAGAGGTATTCGGCAGTATGTTGTGATCACCGCCTGGCGGGAACACGTCGAGAGCAGCCAGTTACAATAACGTATCTCACCTCGAGAGCAGCTAGTTATAATAACGTATCACACCTATGGGTGCAAATACTACTTCTGTGGTGAGAAGTAATCTTTTCTACTTGATTAGCTTTTCATCGAAGCAGCCAGCGACGGTGGCATGTCACACCTACAGGTGCAGTTATTGCTTCTGACAGGGGTGACGGAGTCGTGAGGGAGTGACACAGGGGCACGTGACGCCTCCTCCCACCTTTTGCACCAATTATAGGTACCCGAACGACATTTTCCGACATAACATACATAACCTGTATGGTCATTACACATCACCTATACATATATGACCACATTGATTTTCAAGATTTTATTTACTAAAAATAGAAAGCTACAAATGGAGTGTAATATACTGAGTCAAACAAGAAAGTATAATAGAAACAAATGTGAAAAATAGCATAAAGGATGAAATATAATAGTTGTGGACAAGAAGTTGTGCAAAGAGTTTAATGACATGTTGTTGCTGTCCACACCCAATTTTTCTACGGATTTCAAAATAGCACGTGCTACCCGAGAATGTCAAATTGAATGGGTGACCGACGATTTTCCTTGTGTTATGTTGTGCTAGAGAGCCTGGGTTATTGAGAAAACACGCTAGTTTTTGTCTTCCGACATTTTAAAAAATGCAAAGGTTGACCGAAAATCAGAGGTTGCGTGGCATTGGTATGCATGAGGCTGGGACACCTCCAAATGAGCTCGCTGCTAAGTTCGGAGTCACTGTGGCCACTATTTACCGTCTCATTGGAAAGTATAGAACCACTGGATCTACTGCCGACCGACCGCATTCAGGTCGACCAAGAGTTACGACCCCTGCACAAGACCGACACATCAGGACGTCTCACTTGCGGGATCTCTTCCTTCCGGCGACGAGGACAGCAACAATTACTCCTGGTAGAACTAACAATAGAATAAGTGCACAAACTGTCCGCAACAGACTCGCTGAACACGGTATCTGAAGTTGGTGTCCATACCACGGACCAATCCTTACCGCCAGAATGGAATGGGTACGTCAGCGTGTTCGCTGGTCTCAGCAGCGCTGGAGCACAGTTATTTTTGGTGATGAATCACGATTTGGTCTACGGCGCGCTGATGTTAGGACAAGAGTGTATCGCCGACAAGGAGAACAGTTTTTTATGCTTGCGTGTGGGAATGCGACCGTTTTGGCGGGGTAGTGTAATGGTTTGGGCAGGAATTTCCTTGCACCATCGAACGCAGTTGATCTTCATCGATGGTAATCTGAATGGACAGCGATATAGGGACGAAATTTTTAACGCTGTTGTTGTCCCGTTGTTTAACGCTAACGTCGGATTGCAGTTATTCCAGCAAGACAATGTCACATGGCGCGTATCTGTCGTGACTTTCTTGAGTAGCAGAGCATCGAACTTCTTCCCTGGCCCCCACTTTCGTCAGATTTGTCGCCAATCGAGCATCTATGGGATCAATTGGACCGTCGGGTACGACTTCATGATCTTCAGACGTTAAACGATTTACGCAACCTTCTAAGGCAGGAGTAGAACGCAGTACCACAGGGTGACATCCAGAGATTTATCAGGTCCATGCGCCGTCGATGTCTTGCCATCCTAGAGGCAAACGGTGGACATACACGCTATTGACTGCATGTGTGAACTTTTCATTTCACCCCATGTCTGAATTGCGACGTTCTGACGTGACGCTGGCAACAGTAAGAACATGAAATTATGCAAACAGCTAGACTCGAAATATGAATTTACAATAATTTGTTTGGGATTAAAATCGATAATACTAAAAAAATTGCTCCTCGAAGTTTATTATACTTTCTTTTTTGACTCAGTATATTTCAAAGGACGACTTCAAAGTTATGATTAGCACTTTGAACCCGAGAGGCCGCTTTTCCGGCCCACGAACATGATACTTTATAAATTCATAAAGTATGGTAGCTGGCAAGTGAATGTGTTGGGAAGACCAATCAATATTTTCAACGTGCAGCCCTGAGGCTGCACATTTAAAATATTAATTGGTCTGCCCACAAATAGTGAATACGGCCTCTTCGAATTGCTGCCATTGAATTGATATGGAAGGTACCACCAGGAGTATAAGGGATAAGTAGAAACAAAACAAAATAAATACGCTGAAGTTAGTGTCTTAAATAGAGTGGGTTCAAGGGTGAGGGGTAGCGTATATAAATTTATATATTTTGCATGAATACTCCGTCTCACCACCATTGACACCACCCCACCCCCACCCCCGAAGAGAAATTATTTTCTATCCTTCACCCTTGCAGTATGGTACCCAGAAAGGTGTGACTCCCCGCATTTTGGAGCTTCCACCGCGTCTGGCTTTTGATATCAGCGTGAGCTGGATTAGCTTGCGGACCCGTTTAGCTTAATTTATCTCGAGAGCAGCCATTTACACAAACGTATCACATTCATGGGTGCACATACTGCTTTCTGGGTGAGTAGTAATCATTTATTGCGGTCTAATCTTTGTTATAGAAGCAGCCAGCGATGTTGGCATATCACACCATGAGGTGCAGTTACTGCTTCAGGATTGGGTTGGGGACCCGTTTAGCTTAATTTACCTTGAGAGCAGCTAGTTAAAATAACGTATCACAAGTAGTCGACGTTTCACAAAAAGAGATTTCATGGGACGTATCCATTCTATATAGAGGTGATGAGAATCGTATAGGACTTCGTTGTAATAAGGGGAGATAACTCTGCTTACAGTTTATGGGGGATGAAGCAATCTGATTGGTTGGTTAGCGTCAGGAAAGTGAAGTGATTGGGTGATCTAGATAAATAGAACAACAAGAGTACTCGGAATAGGATCAGAACTAACAAGAACAGACCAGAAATTGCTAAATATAGTAACAATAAGCAAAGCGGTTCCAGTTGATAGGCTCTTCTGCTGTACTGGAGAATACTCCGATTCAATCGAACTCACCCCCAGTGCCATTCGGTACTATAGCACTGCGTGCTAAACCGATAACATAGGGATTCCGTGGTAAATAAAGTTGTTTTTGATGATTTGGAGAGATTGTCGGGTTTATTTGGGTAATTCGTGATACTCCTATTCCATCGAATTCACCCTCCGGGCGGTGCCCGTCCTATTAGAGAGTATTGGGTCACATACCAACCACGTGCTACCTTAGAAACCAAGATGGCGGCCTCCAGTATACAAAATGGACGATGGAAACATGTATCACCCGAACAACGCGCGCTGCGCTTGCGCACTAACACCACGTATCACTATGGGGATGACGTCACAAGATGGCCGTTCACGCGGGTTACCATGACAACACAACATGGCGTCACTAGGTCGCGTGACAATGACGTCACATGAGATCCTACATGAGATCCGGCCAATATGGCCCGTTCCATACATCTCCTACTACTGAGGCCAGAGAAGCTAAACATAGTAACAATAAACATCACTCTTCCAACTGATAAGTACACTAACACCACGTATCCTTATGGTAATCGCGTCACAACATGCCCGCTCACACGGTCTACCAGGACAACCAAGATGTGACTGACATAACTAGGTCACGGAGTATGACGTCACTTCCGGGGTCATCAGCGGAATCATCCAAAAAAGGACAGGTCGGCCACTGACATACTACTTACCTCTTACCTTTTTTTTTCTTTCTTGATCTCCTGTGGGGTCCTCAAAAAAATACGTCAAGTTGGCTCCTGACATACTACTTCCCTTCTCCCTTTAACTTTTCCTTCCTTGGGCTCCTCCGGGGTCCTCCAAAAACGTCAGGTTGGTCTGACATACTACTCCCCTTCTCCCTTTGCCTTTTCCTTCCTTGGTCCCTTGCAGGGCCCTCAAAAAAAAGGCAAGGGTGGCCACTGACACACTACTTGTCTTTTCCCTTTACCTTTCCTCCTTGGTCCCCTTTGGGTCCTCCAAAAAGGCCAGGTCGGCCCCTGACATACTACTTTTCCTTCTCCCTTTACCTTTTCCTTCCTTGTGCCCTGCGGGGTGCTTTGGGAAAACGCCAGGTCGGCCCCTGACATACTACTTTTTCTCCCTTTAGCATGTTTTCCTTGCCTCCCTGTGGGGTCCTCCAAAAAGGTCAGGTGAGGAGAATAATTTGATTTCTGTTAGCAGCGCTTGTTATTTTTTCGTGACGTTAATTACAGTGTTAAACTATTCGATCCTGACGTACGGAGTGGTGTCGAATTCTACACAATTGTACATAGGGAAATGGACGAGTCTATCCTTCATTTGCGGAGTGATTTATTAATAATTTAATACGACAGCCCTATTGGGCTGCACGATACATTATCACGCATCATTCTGTATATTTGGGTGTTTTTCTGTTGATCGCTCGCGAACCTCCGATTGTTGTTTCGAGCAAAATATTCTGCATACGGGTTTGAAGACAGCACAAGCACTTGCTCCTGCGTAATGAATATAAACTATTTATCATATGGGGTGGGGGTATTTTTTCTTTGCATTTTCAAAACTTTTTTTTTATTTCGTTTTCGGCGACAAACAAGGACAAAGAGGCCCCACAAAATCGGGAAGACAAAACCTATAGTGAATCTGGGAAAACAAACGAAAGCTTCGTGGGAACCTAAACACTATTGTCTAGGTTCTCATAAAATCTCTAAGACAGACCCCTACCCCCCCCCCCCCCCCCCCCACAGACACACAGTGGGACACACACACACACACTTAAATGTGCTTCAAAGTGTGCATTACGGTTTTACTTCAATGGTATAAAAAACACTGACGATTAAATGACGAAATCTCAAGCAACAATTTTTTCCCATAATGCAACTAGGAATTTAACGAATTCAATCGACAGCGCTGAGTGATCTCTGTTTAACAAGAATGGATTCCTAGTTGACAATCTGCAGGGTAAATATTTCAGTTCCCGGTCAGACTCTCGGGAAGTGAAGCCCTGTTTTACTGGTAAAATAGGTACCAATAATCAGCGCTTGAAGTGGAATTCCTCTAAAATGGGCAACAGGGTGTAAACGATTGGCTAAACTTGTCTTTAAATCCATGTTACGGTCATCATTAGCCATTGTACAGACATTATGTGAACTTCAACACCATTAAATAAACGAATGACAATATTTCAGTTTAACCCTTAACCCGTTGAGTATTTTCAAGATATTTTTCACCAAGTCTAGTTATGGTTACTGTGAAGCAGCCATGACTAGATTTGATGAAAAATTCATTTATATTTAACTCGAGAAATTATTGGTGAAAAAAATCCATTCAATTTACAGGAGGAAAATTTGATTAACCCTTTACCCAACGCAGACGATATCAAAATTTATTATTTTAAATATAATTGTTTTAAATTTTTCAAAAAATTTCAACAAAACCATATCATTTGCCCCCTCGTTGGAACGAGCTCGACGAGGTCGTTCCAACGAGGGGTCACTTATTTGATTTTGTTGAAATATTTTAAAAAATTTAATTTTTTCAACTGCACAGTTTGAATATTACGCGGGCGGATGCGGGCGATTCGTTAGGTAAAGGGTTAAATGAGCCCAAATTATCGTTATTTCAATGGCAAGAGAATTTCTGTCCAGGCAGCAATATCTGCCACCAGATTGTAAGGAGTTACTAATTTCATCGCGGTCAGAATGCAAAAAAACAGATGGATTTTTCGCGGTGGTACGGGCTATAAAGCGTGCAAGCAAACATGAGGTTTATTTTAGGTATTGGCTCAACTACTTCTCGAAACCAACGCGTAGAAGCTTCGCATCTGATGACCTGTGAATATTAATGACCAGAACTAAGCCTTAGTATCTTTAAAGGCGTGACAATTTACCGAACAAGTAAATTGCCTTGTCTTTAAAACTACTAATGATCTATTTCGAGCATTTGCAGCCTTAGAAAGAAAATTTGTTTTGTGGAAAATACAGCTGTAAATGTTTTATCGATTCGGACGGTAATCAACTTCGGATATTGAGGGAGTGGGTGTCCCAGCGGTTGTCCCATGTTGGGCAGACCATACAAATTGTCCGGCAGTTAAATTGCCATGTACACATACCTATATAGATGCATTCCGGCAAGCTTTTCCTACAAGGAATCCATAACCTATAGCATTGGCTATAGCCTATAGCCATCGTCATTGCTGTGTAAGCGCTATCTGGATATATATATATTGGGGCTAGGAGGGGGTTGGGAAAATGTATGGATGTGGTGTCCTTCACGCGTTAGTGTGACCAGGGTGGGGCATGTGTTTAAAAAATACTCTCAAATGGAACTATTTGGAGGCATTTAAGGCTCGAAGGAACGTCCAATTTCACAAAGTGTGGTATGTCATCTATAATTTCATTAGTTGACATCCAATGAAGATCGTAGTATTGTTGATTTTTCGGAGGCCATGTTTTGGGTTTTTTTTTTAAAGGGTGGGGGTATGACTCCCCGGCCACGCTCGGTGGCTACCCCACTGATGTCGTAGAAAACTACCACGAATATTAAATAATGCCTAGGCATTGGTGATCGCCATAGATATTTTCAAACTTCGGATGACTCGCATAACGCTGAACTACCAACTATTTCTGGTAGTTTTATCCTTGTACGAGCCAAGCTGCCACTTTATTTTTTTAACCCTTTACCTAACATGAAAAGCAGACGACACTTGCAAAAAATATTCTTGAATAACTCATTTTTCTCAAAAACATAGGTTATGACCCTCGTTGAAACGAGCTCGTTCTCCAACGAGGGGTCATAACCTATGTTTTTGAGACAAAAATGAAAAAATAATGAAAATTAATTGGCGATTTTTGAGAATAGCGCTGGCCGGTTTTGGCCGTTACGTTTGGTAAAGGGTTAAATAAGCCCCTAATTACCCTGTTTGGAGGCTAGTCCATTTTCACCAAGCGTGTCATGTCATCTGTAATTTCATTAGTTAAGACCCCAGGCAGATCGAAGAATTCAGAATTTTTCTAGGGGCTGGGGAGTTTTAGAGGGCCACTGGGACTCCCACCCCAGGTATTGTTCACCGGTCCCTAACACCAGTGAAACAGAATTTGTGTACCACCTTTAAAAATGCACAACTACTTTCCAAAGAATGGTACATGCTGGATGTGCCGATATGTGCCTGTGTGCTAGAGCACAATGTGTGCACAACACAATCATATAGCACATAGACACATGATGATATTGAAGAATACCTACTATAGGATACCTATTGGATGTTTCCTTTTGGAGGATACCTATTGTAGAATACCTATCGGAGGATGGATATCTTTCGGAGGATGGCGTCTAAAATCTGTAGGTGGACCAGGGCACATAAGGCCATAACACAGGTAGAACTGGACCAGGAAATGGAGGGAATAAATCTCAGAAGGTCCATAAGACTGCCTACCCATACTATACTTCATGTACGATATTAGCAACCAAGTATGCACCAAAGAACCACGTGACCTAGCATTACGTACTATCCATACCACAGCACAGCATAACCCCTTAGATGGATTGATAGTACTAATGGCTAGCAGTAGACCAACAGGGATACAGACCGTACGCCCTATACTACCGCTCAGAACTACAAGCATTACCTCGTAATACCGCAGGGCCTGGCATTACACACTACCTATAACAAAGATGGTAAAAGGCATTAGTAGGATCAAAGACTGACAGTAGACCAACATTGTACAAACCGCACACCATATACTATCGCACAAGACAACCATGCATTACCCGCCTCACCCAATAATCCCGCTTGGCACAGTATTACCCATTACCTATACCAAGTGTAGGACAGTATAATGCTTTCAGTGGTCCAATAGTACAGATGTCTAACATTGAACCAGCAGGGATACATACAGCATATCCTATATTATCTCACAAAACACCCCTCCCCCCCTCCTCCCCACTTCACCCCACAATACCGCCTGTTCTAGCATCACGAATTACATATTCAAGTCATAGAATATTATAAAACATTTGGTGAATTAGTGGTTCAAACGGCTAACACTAGACCTACTGTATTAAAAACAAGCAATGCTTCCCCATCCCCACAATACCGTCTATTCTAGCATCACATACGACCAACACTAGAAAGATGATAACACAAAGCATTCGGTAGGTTAATATTATAAAGGACCAACTGGATAACTACAGGGATTTATACCATGATTACCTGTTCTACTGTATATAAAAAGCCTATGACAAATTTTAGCTTTACACACCAACCGTGGTGAACACGTCAGCAATGGGATTTCAGTAGTTAAAATTTACACCAACAGTGGAACTACATCCAAGTTGACCTTTGGTGACGTCGACCTGAATGCGAACTTGTCTAAATTTATCGCACGTTGCCTTGCGAAGGGTGAAATCAAAGTGGCAATTATTTATTACGTTTTTTTAAATGAGTTTACCACAAAAAATACCAAAAATTAACAAACATGCATTGTCTCATGTTAATAAAGCACTCATAACTCGAAATAGTATGCTATTACGTTATTAAAATGAAAAAAAAGCCCTGTTTTTCTATTTCGACTCGGTGATAAAATTGACAGCAGAAGTACCGCCCACCGGTGCTCATGTCAACAAAACAGATTCGCACGTGTGAACGTCTACTACTCAGTAAAATTGAGAAAAAATAATAGCGACTCTTAATTAACTGACAATCATGGTATAAATAAAATATACCCAAAGTAGCTTGGTGTACCAAATGTTCACCACTCGTGGTGAAGTGGTGTTAACCGCGTGCCGAAGGCTCGCGGCTAACACCACTTCACCACTCGTGGTGAACATTTGGTACACCAAGCTACTATTGGTATATTCTATATATATACACCGCACATACAATGCTACACTGTCATTCTCGTACCTGAAGCCTGACATTCTGACCCGAACAACGTAATGTAGGATTGTTCAGGGGGCAACAATAGCGGTCAACGTTTCAACGGCGTCGCGCGTGCGCCATGATGTCAAAATGTCATTGGCAACGCTAACCGTTTTGCCGCAAAACTTTTTAAGAAACCCACTTTCCTCATCAATTTTCCCTCCCATACTCTTACTATATACCCAAAACCATACGCATGCCTCTATGTATAGCTTACTCTACTATAGAAAATAGTATGTCACTTTCCGGATCCACATGGTTGGAGGCGAAGTTTTGCACAGGAAAAAGTTCCTCCCCAAAAGTCAGGTTCCTATTGGAATTTAACACTAGCTACTCCCCCCCCCCCCCCCCAAAGTCCGGGTAACATGGCATGAAAACATTCTCATATACGACTGGCGTTCCCCAGTGAATTGTAACAAAACAAAAAAAGATTCATGTGAACGAATAATAGTTTGGTTTACAGGCCGAACTGAAAGTGAGCAAAATTTATTGAATATGGCCTTGGAATTAGATTCACGGAATTAAGGGATTTGAAAACATTATCTGATGAAAGTTGGGGACCTACTTGGAACGGAGGGATTTTGAAAGAAAACTGAAGATAAACAAAATTAAACAAAATTGTTTAATAGTTTTTTTTTAATTCAACTTTCATAGTATAACCATTAACATGTTTTGTTGTCCTCAAATGTGGAATATTTCATTTTTATGCAGTTGATGAGTTTTGTAACTTATCTTATTCGAATAAACATTTTATAAAAAAAAAAAATAAAAAATTATCGTTTGCCAAATGGAGGTGCGACATTTTAGTTTTTATGTTGATATCCCGTTGAACCCCATGCACACTTAGGTCAAAATAGCAAAGTTTTAACCCTTTATCTAACATAAAAAGCAGACGACACTTGCAAAACCAATTCTTCAATAACTAATTTTTTTCATTTTTTTACCTCAAAAACATAGGTTGTAACCCCTCGTTGGAACGAGCTCCACGAGCGCGTTCCAACGAGGGGTCATAACCTATGTTTTTGAGACAAAAAAATGAAAAAATAAAGAAAATTAATTGGTGATTTTTGAGTATAGCGCAGACCGGTTTTGGCCGTTACGTTGGGTAAAGGGTTAACCCGGGGATTTTTCCCATAATGCAACCGGAAATCTACCCCATTCAATCTTGTTTGACAGGCTCCCTGAGCTCTGTCAAACAAGATTTGATTGGTTAAATTCCTAATTGCCGTTAGAAACACAGTAACGTTTTGGTTTTTGTTTGCCGATGTCCTACCATTCTATTACAGTCTTTAATACTGTGAAAGTTCACAACAAATCACCTGAATAATTTCGGATCATCTATTCGAAGAATATTATGTCGAACAAATAATTTAAAATATATTATATTAAGTTCGTGCCATTGAGGATATTTTTTCTTAATAGTTAACGGCTGAAAGTTTCGGACGGTACTTGGCATTATCAGCTGCCGCTTTGATGCACACTAAAAACTAAAGTGTTAAAACTGACACTTTCAAGGTGTTAAACCCATTCTAACTCTTAGGGTTTGATTTTAACACTCAAAGTGCAATGCTTTAAGCACTTAGACATTACAATCGACAGTCATCTGAAACTTGAATGGATGACACTTCCTATGTGTCTAGCATTGGTGGTTCTTCCAGAATCGTCCATAATTTGATTTACGCTTGGTGGGCACATAATTAAAAGGACACAACGCAGATGACGCGGATCAGGCTCGAGAGTTCGAACCTGATCCGCGTCATCTGCGTTGTTTCCTTTTAAGTGTCGCGACATTACACTTGTCAAGTGGTATTATTGTAACACCAGTCAGGTTCTGGGATATATACACTTGAACAAAGTGCTAGTTCAGCACTTAGTAAGTGTTAAATACAGCACTTCAAGTGTAGTTTTTAACACTTTAGTTTTTAGCGTGTGTTAACGGCTATTGTTCAACATCCCCTTCATCCTCCTCGTCAAATTCTCCCTCCTCCTCGGCGGTAGCATCTTGGTACTGTTGGTATTCGGACACCAAATCGTTCATGTTTGATTCGGCCTCTGTGAACTCCATCTCATCCATACCCTCACCAGTGTACCAATGCAAGAAAGCCTTTCTACGGAACATAGCTGTGAATTGTTCTGAGATTCTCTTGAAAAGTTCTTGGATGGCGGTGCTGTTGCCAATGAAAGTGGCGGACATCTTCAGACCACGGGGTGGAATGTCACACACAGCTACCTTAACGTTGTTGGGGATCCATTCCACGAAGTAGCTGCTGTTCTTGTTCTGTACGTTCAGCATTTGCTCGTCGACTTCCTTCATGGACATACGACCACGGAACATAGCAGCAACCGTCAGATATCGTCCATGTCTTGGATCACAGGCAGCCATCATGTTCTTGGCATCAAACATCTGTTGTGTAAGTTCTGGGACAGTAAGAGCTCTGTATTGCTGACTGCCTCTGGATGTCAGAGGTGCGAACCCTGGCATAAAGAAATGTAGACGTGGGAATGGTACCATGTTGACAGCCAGTTTTCGGAGATCTGCATTCAACTGACCTGGGAATCGGAGACAGGTGGTTACACCAGACATTGTGGCAGATACAAGATGGTTCAGGTCACCATATGTTGGTGTGGTGAGCTTCAGTGTACGGAAGCAAATATCGTACAAAGCCTCGTTATCAATACAGTATGTCTCGTCGGTGTTTTCCACAAGCTGGTGGACGGATAATGTTGCGTTGTATGGCTCAACTACAGTATCGGAGACCTGGAAATGGAAAAAAAATAATCCAATTTTTTAACTCTTCACCTAACACGAAAGACACACGTCCTTTCCAAACAAATTCTGGAATAACTATTTTTTTTCATTTTTTGCGTCAAAAACATAGCTTATGATGCCTCGTTGGAATGAGCTCAAGGAGCTCGTTCCAAAGAGGTGTCATAAGCTATGTTCTTAAGAGAAAAAAAAATAATGAAAATTGAATGGTGATTTTTGTGAATAGCGCTGGTCGGTTTTGGCCGTTACGTCGGGTTAAGGCCAGAATCATTTTTAATTTCACTCCAACCTTCATACATTATCAAATATTATTCAGTTTCTTACTAAACTGTAGTGATGACTCGCCAAATAGAGCAATTAAACGTACACGGCTCATAGACGTACGGGGTAGAGTGAGTTTGGAGTTGCAGATATTAGCTGTGAGACTCAGTCGCGATGGGGTCAAAATTATCTGTCCGTTTTTATTATCACAGTCCTGCACTTCATTTTATGTTCTTCGAAAGAGTAAACTTATTATCGGTATATAATGTCACTATCATACCAATGGCTATATCATGACCTCGACATAAGTCAAGTTTGGCTCTTCTTTTATTCCCCTTGATGCCCACTTTAGAGGACTTTCACCCAAGACATTGGTTGCTGTGCCCTCTTTCACCAGTAAAGAGAGCTTGTTTTCTGGAGAAAACAAGCTTTGCACCAGTTTACATGGTTCCCGCATGTGTGTGTGGGAGGGGGGGGGGGGCGGTAAACTAGTACTCAATCTAAAACTGAAAGGCGGGTTTCTTTTTATACATGTAGCCCAATTTACCTGTAGTATCTTAACAGGGTATTAATCCTTTTAATTAAATATAATTTTCAAATACCAAACTATTTACCATTCATTTTGTATATACACTGCAAAATAAGTTACAGGCTAAATCTCTAATGATTGCAGAAAAGAAATAGTGATCTATCGAAAAATTATT
Source organism: Pictodentalium vernedei (assembly GCA_031216915.1). Lineage (NCBI taxonomy): Eukaryota > Metazoa > Mollusca > Scaphopoda > Dentaliida > Dentaliidae > Pictodentalium > Pictodentalium vernedei. The sequence continues at coordinate 583,791,209 of CM062295.1, forward strand.
ATGTCATTATCAAGCCAGAAAAAAAGCAGACTGACATCTGCAAAATGAGGTCCCCAGAGGGTGAATTTAGTGATGCTACCCTGCTACGCAGGGTAGCATCACTAAATTTACCCTCTGTGAACCTCAGTCCGAATCAGGGCCTCAAGAGTAAACAGAAAGAGGTACCCAAAGGATAAATTGACCCACTGTATGGGATAGCATCATCAAATTCACCCTCTGGGCACCTCATTCTGCAAATGTCAGACTGCTTATTTTCAGGCCTGGTCATTATCTGATTTACCAAGCTTTAGATCTCTTTGTCTCCGTTTTTTTTCAAAATAAGGTTCCGCGATCTGTCAAATAAGATATAACAGAACAAATACTAAGTTTACATGCTTACTGTTTACCTCCCACCTACATGTACTGATATACGCGTGCCTCAGATGGGACACCCGGGTGGGATTGGCATTATTATTATCGATGGCTTTGGGGGACTGATGGGGGAGTCTCAGATATTTGACATAGACACGAGACTTCTCGAGTTACTGACACAAATATCTGACTCCGGGATGATGTTTCTCCACCGTACATCCAAAACCCCTCATGGATAATGTATTTCCCACGCAAACCACAATGTGACATCATTTGGGTTTGAAGACTGGCCATATGTCACGCGATCTACCAAGATCTCAGGCCACCAGTCAAATTCCGAAACGAATATGGCGCTGTTCGTACTTAGAACCAGCTTAGCCCTTAAACAGACCATCGCCTATTTTTAGATTTAATCGGATGGAATTTTTCAGTTGGTCGGAAAAGCGAACCTCAACGGTTCGCTTTTCCCACCGGCTGAAATATTCCATCCGAGTGAATAATAATGTGCTATAAACATTCATTTTCTTTGAATCCACGCAAGAAATGTTTCTCAGTCAACAAGTGTGAGTGATTTGACCGAATCTTTGATGGCATTACTACTACATATGTTTGTGTTCCAAATATGTTGTGAAGGAAGACTTTTCACAGCTGGGGTTTTATGATTAGCGTAGTTCCACTAAATGTGTTAATATCTTGAGGCCTTCAAGTTGAATTAAATACTTATGGATTTGATTATCTATAACTGTGGCATGAAAGACTATCTGCATACACTACTGGTTGTTACAACGCCAGTTATTTTAAAACAGGTTGGTGAGAAGCGATCGAGCTTTTGTTTCCCGCAAGTCCCGCATCCCCAGTGCTAAAAATGACCTTTGACCTCGGCGGGCACACTTCGATGTCGGGAAACTCCGATTAGAATGTTAAGCTATCCTCAACTTATATGTTCAGTGTCGAATATCTGTGTATCTTCAAGACTGGAGGGACATCACATTACATCAACGATATAGGGAGGGCGCATTTCCGTAAATGCCGGGTAAACAATCTCCCATTAACAGCGTCGAATTCCTAACAGAATTTGTCTTGTAGTTAGGGAGCTTAATGATCTACCTTAGGTATGGATGGATGGTCGTTGACGAAAACTAATCACACGTAGGAAGGTGAGAAGCAATTCGAACTTGGGGTTTGCACAATCAAACTAAGGGATCCACACACTGAAAACTGTTAGTGGTAGCCCATATGCCTTAGTGGCGTGGAAGAAATACCATACACAAAGCTTTGTTTGAGACTCTCGCAATGTGTCAATGTGTTAAATATGGAGTCAAAAATGTGCATTTTTGTCGAATTTAAAGGCTTAGTCGATACAAATCAAACAAGGAATTTTCGGTGACATTTTTAGGGGAAAGCGGATAAATCGCCTGTGCATCCCCCACCTGCTTATTCCCAAAAGGATTGCAATGACGGGTTGGTAAAAATATAGACAATAGTTCATCGCTCGGATTCGAGTACGATTTTTATCCTCGAATGGGGCGCGCGGGGGATTATTTCACGAGGCGTAGGCCGAGTGAAATAATCCGCGCGGCCCACGAGAGGATAAAATCGAATCCGAGCAGAGAACTTTTGTATTTATTTTATGTTTCTCTTATTTGTTTTCCCAAAACAACCTTTATAATTGATACGTTGGGTAAAGGGTTAAGTCATCTGCAGTTGTGTACATGTAAATACGGTACTTATTTACGTAAAATTAATCTGATGACTTGAAAGCTGATCGGATACCTGCATGTCGCATTTAAACGCTGAGGGAAAGCCACCGAAGGGTAAAAACAGACGTGCAGGTATATTAAGTATACATGTACCCTTGAAGTTGTGCGAGATAATGATTTTGTCACGCTTCCTCCAAAGAATGTTGATTTAAGATTGCTTAACAGTTGTAATCGGAGTTTCTCGACATCACGGGGGGGGGGGGGGGAGCTTTGGTCAAAAGTTATTCTTAGCACCGGACGTTCGACAGACGGGAAACAAAAGCGAAAGTCTAATCATCTGTTTTTTTTAATATAAGCGTTGTTGTAATAACCAGTGGTGCAATAATCAACCAGTAGTGTAATATTGACCAGTAATGTGATAAAAATCAACTAGTGGTGTAAAAATGAACCGGTAATGTAAAACAAAGTAGCTAGTAGTGTAATAACCAGTTACCTAATAAACTTTACCATTAGTGGAATAAAAGTCACTGGAAGTCAACCGTTTATCAGCGAAATTTCAAAACGTTTTCCAGTAGCTCCAATTATTGTTTTGGTATATCGATTTTTTATCATTTGGTCATAATTCTAAAGACTTTTTCGAGGTCAAATATCACTTGGTTGTTTCACAAATGTGACGGAAACTGTTTTCATAGTTTTATGCGCGTACATACTAGTGTTTAATGTCACTTTCAGCATCTGTGGCTACATCGCTTCCACCAAGTTAAGATAATTTCAAGCAAGTGAACCGAAGGTTTTGGCGCGCCTAAGGCGCGCACGGGCGGTGTAAGGTAAACTAACCCCTCACGACCCCTTCCGTAGTACAATGGTACTTTTTATGTCAGGCCGTCACACAGGATGAGAAGCCAATGTGCCAGAAAAGTCACCAGGACCCAGTCAGATAACTTTAAAGGTAAATAACCAATTATTTATGTTAATGCCTGGATTGTAATAGGATGCTTACCCCAGACATAAGGCATCGGGCCCTCTGAGACCACAAAACGTTTTCAGGGTACCTCGTAGGTGATAAAGAGTAAGCCTCGGGGCTCAGTTTTCTGATCTGTTGCATAGTCGACATTTATAATTTTGACACGCACCTGGCGGGTCTCTAAAGGCCTTCCTCAAATCACCCCCTTTCAGTCGTTATATCGAAATGCATGGCTTTTTCTGGGTTTGGTTGGCCATTTTGAGATATATCATAAAAGAGCGTGTTCGATTGAGAGTAGTTCTCGTGTCCCATTAAGGGATGCGTCCACTTATTAGGGGCGGGGAGTATCGCCTGACTGTTGATATCCCACTCTGTTTATTTCTGATTCAGATCTGGATTAATGTGCACATCCCAGGCTCAACCTAATCCAGCCATAGTAATCACATCAATTCCTTCTTAAATGTTAGGTTGGAATCATTCGTCCCTCTGACCAAACTAGGGTTTAATCCCGAGAACGGTTCCGAAAGCCGGTCACGATACTCGGGAAATCTATAGCACAAAACCGGGGATCACATGGCACTGTTTGTGTTAAACTGGAGTTTTCAGGACTGAAAAACAGCCCTAACGTAACATTGTAAGATTTCGTCAGCCTTTCCACGCCTGAACTTTCTTTACAATCCTGCTTCCCAAAGAACATTTTACACTTAATCACTGTAACTCTCAATCAGTTCCGGAGTACACCTCTCTACAATAGCAAGATCTTCACTCGCTTTTAAGTTCAAAGTCGTCTTCATTTTCAGGATCAGTAATATCACTCACTATTCAGTATCTCCTTCAACATCAACTCCTTCTTCACTGCCGTCACCAGTCTCCTCTGTTTCAAGCAGAGGAGACCGGTGATGGCAGTGAAGTGGAAGTTGAAGCCATGAGGAAGTGGTGATAAAACTAGCAATTTTGAAAGTGAAGACGAGTTGGAAGCGGATTTGGGTTTTTACACTTCTCTTAAGAGAAAAAAAACACTTTTCCTTGTGGAGGTGGCCGATTGCTAATAAAATATGTTAATTTTCACGAAAATAAATGGTTAACCCTTTACCTAACATGAAAAGCAGACGACACTTGCAAGAAAAATTTTTGAATAACTAATTCTTTTAATTTTTTGCCTCCAAAACATAGGTTATGACACCTCATTGGAACAAGCTCGTTCCAAAGAGGGGTCATAACCTATGTTTTTCAGATAAAAATGAAAAAATAATAAAAATTAATTGGCGATTTTTGTGAATAGCGCTGGCCGGTTTTTTCCGTTAAGTTGGGTAAAGGGTTAATAATCCACGACTTATTGATTATTACACTACTGGTTGTTACAGATGTCATTTGCTACTTGTTCCGGCCACTTTGGCTAATCAGAAGACGCGTTGCGGGACGTACTAAGCATTTCGAACTTGAGAGGCACTGCCGTAGAAGGGTACCCACACTCTGAAATATATCAGTGGTGGACCACGTGCCTTAGCGGCATGGATGGAATATATACACATGATGTGGCCTCTCGTTTTATCCTTCCGAGGTGGCACTCGTGCCCTATCGATTAACCCGTTCACACGCGTGTGTCGTTCTGTGTTTATTACACGTCTCCTCGTCTATAAAAGCAATTACTAGAAGGACACTCAGCAATTCAATTGTGATCATCGTCCCCTAAGTTCCAATGTGTTCTATGTGCCAGTAGGCTCATAGAACGCATTGGAACTCAGTGGACGAACTATCAACAAAAATAACTCATTTTATCGTCAACCAAATTTGCGAGCGGAACCCGTGTTACTATTTTTAGCTATCGTTAGCAATTCAAATTGTAATTGCGGTGCACGATTTGTAGAAAATTCTTGTGAAATTCCGCTTCTATTTTCGCTAGCAATTCAAATTGTAATTGCGGTGCACGATTTGTAGAAAATTCTAGTGAAATTCCGCTTCTATTTAAAAATAGTCCGTCAATGGTTTCCGTTCCGCACATGTGTGCGGAACAGATTTTCATTTTCCGCATTGTTTAGTGTTGCTGTAGATTGGGATTTCATAGAATAGGTGTGTAATAAAATACACAAAGCTACATTTGGGCCTACCGCTCCTATGCACTGAGAAATATTTACATCTTTGGCTGAATATTTAATACATTTCCCACGGGGCCGTAACGAACAGGTGGATAAATTTGTTTAAAATACAGCCAAAAATGTGCACTTCTTTCAAAATGTGTACTCTTTCAAAATTTCCACTTTTCTCTACTTCATATGCAGAAAAATCATACGGGAAAGAGTGAAAGGCGAGTGACTACCCCCTCCCACCCCCACCCCACGGATACTGATATTCAGGTAGTGTATTGTGGTGTAAGAATAATATTCCATTGGTAGGGTTTTCTCTCTCTCTCTCTCTCTCTCTCTCTCTCTCTCTCTCTATCTATCTATCTATCTATCTATCTATCTATCTATCTATCTATCTATCTATCTATCTCTCTCTCTCATTCTAGTTATTTTCTAGAAATAGTTGGGGGCACGTGCCTCCTATGTTCCTCCACCCCAGTTCCTAAGCACTAGTTGCATGACATTCTGATAAAGGGGGAAAATATCTTAGCAATGAAAAACATTGCGGCGTGGAACACGACAATGAAAACCGTCGTATCTTTCTGTCGAACATTTTAAGGTTTTGAACAACAACCAGAAGGTGGTCTTCGCAATTTAGCAGTATAGTTTACCTTTGGTGATGGTACGACAGAGAATGTGTTCATGATTCTGTCTGGATATTCTTCTCTGATCTTGCTGATGAGGAGTGTTCCCATACCAGATCCAGTACCACCACCGAGAGAGTGTGTGAGTTGGAATCCCTGGAGGCAATCACAGGATTCAGCTTCTTTGCGGACGACGTCTAAAACGGAGTCAACCAGTTCAGCACCTTCTGTGTAGTGGCCCTTGGCCCAGTTGTTACCTGCACCACTCTGTCCGAAGACGAAATTGTCTGGTCTGAAGATCTGTCCGAATGGTCCAGATCGGACAGAGTCCATGGTTCCTGGTTCCAAATCGACCAAGACAGCACGTGGTACATATTTGCCACCTAGGAAAACGAACAAAAGCGCTTTAAGTTTAGAAATTTATAGATAATTCTGAAGCAACTCAATAATTTCAGCCACCATGACAGCATATGGGCAATCGAGATTACTTGCCTTGCCGAAGAACACAACGCAGTTACTGCCGCTCAGGATCAGTCCTAATGCGCTAACTACTGAGCAATCGCGATCCTCATTTATTTATTTATTTATTTATTTACATAAACGTAGACTGAACCCATAATTTGCCCTCTTCAACGCACACACACCCATCCACCTCACACAAACAACTTTCTACACCCCCCCTCCCCCCCCCCCCCCCACACACACACACAAACACTCACGATGTCTCTCTTTATTTTCAATTTTTTTGGACGTCGAAAATGATGAAGCGCGAGTACTCCGGTGTCTTCAACTTCGACTTCCATACAAAAGTAGACATCTATCCCAAATGTCACCAGAAGGCTTCATTTGAAAGTATAGTTCAAATTTGTAAATTAAAAACTAAACCCTCTAACAAACTTCCTGTGATTGCCCGTTCCCTATGAACTCGCGGAGATCATGGGAGATATCCACGGTATCTGAATGCAATGCTATAATGAAATGGTCCTAACAGGCTACTTGCGGACTTGCCCCCCCCCCCCCCCCCCCATCTCTCCCTTTTATGAGGAACATGTCAGCTACTAGCAGAAACATTTTCTGGCACCGCCACTGTTCGTGTTAGGCAGAGGGCTGAATAATAAGGATAATTAAATGTTGAATAAAAACGTCAATAAGTAATTTTAACTCATTAAAGGTGTGTGTAGGGGTGATTACTATCCAAAAAAGCGGATAGTACGTGTACGCAAGGATGCCGGAAGCAGGCGGAAATTGTCCCTTGCTCTTTCGCCAATAGTGTAGACGTGGAAAAGACTTGAATTTCCGAGAACTGTTAGTGAGAATCATTTCGTTTGTTACGTATTTAACGAGCGTCAATACCAATGGGAGTGGTCTGGTCGGGGCGTATCAGATATAACGACAGTATTAGTTCGATAGTCACTAAACAAAGAAGCTATACAATCGGTGGAGTAATTTCTGAAGCTTCATATCGTCCCTTGGTTGGAACAAGGTGCCATCTGCAATGCATTAGCATTGTAGATGGCACCCTGTTCCTCTCAAGGGACGAAATATATACTATTATTATATTCACCTGTCTATTATTATATGTCAAGCAGGAATTCCACCAGGCATAGTCCTAAGGACTTTGCCTGGTGGAATTCCTGCTTGACATCGGCGATATTAAATTAAACGGAAGCAGCTGCATCTTCGCGGATCTTCCATTAATTGAGATTCCTGTGTTTAAAAGCTGAGACCATATACCATTATTACTATTGTTATATTATATTAAATATATTTCTTATATTACATACATAGAATATAGACTTTAAATGTGCCCAAATTATAGAGAATTCCATTTTGCATGGGATATTGGGGATATTTTAAAACTGAAAGAAACTTTAAACAGCATAAATTATATGGTAAAGAAAGAACAATACTCAACCAGCTGAAAAATTTGAAATCCTTTTTATACGGAGACAAATCAAAGACAATATTTTAGCATGTTTCCTATTTTTACCGCCTTGAATTTTGCGTAGTCCAAAAATGTGTACTTTTTCGAATTTGAAGGCTTTCGAAAGAGAGAAATCATTAGATGGAGTCTTCAATCGCATCTTCAATATCAAGAATCTTGCCACCCCATTTCTGCTAATTACCAACTGCATTGACGGGAAACGAAAAGAGAAATACAGGTACAATACAATTTCTCCATAATTCTTATCATTAAAGTACGGCTACATTTCATTAACCTTATCGGTTACGGATGTTCACTTTGTGAGGTATGAGCGTGTCGTCCGTTCTCTACAGATTATCTGACGAGGCCCTTATGTGACTATACAGCCAAGTTTGTGACATCGTCACACATCCGGCATTCATAGACTTCGACGTGCTGCTCAGAACGGAAGCGTGGCCTTTCATCATTTCTCACTCACTGCCTCGTTTTCTTTTTGGATATCGGTATTTTACCTACGCGCACTGATCTTCCTTTATGCTTCTCGGGGTCTAATTAAGAACTAATTTTTTCTTCACCATGAGCCAAATGTCCCAAACCCTCGGCCATTGCCTCCACTACCCACGTCCCTCCTGGAAGGTGGGAATTGGAGGTGATGACCGCGCTGCAGGGGCGGTTCTTCATTCATTTGGTATGCACAAATCACGGAGCCATGAGTTTGAGGTGGTATTATTGAGCATGTCTCCGTCACTGGCAAGGAAACATCGAATAATCTCCCTTTAACCGATGCATTACAAACAACACACAATGAAGATGAAGAGAATCCAATGCACTCCATGCACGTACCGTCACGCGACGCCCCGGGGCACTTAATCCTAATCTTAACGAATTTTGAAATTCAAATGTGACACCCTCAGCCTATATTGCCAACCAAGTAACCCACCACAAGCCATTCTCCGTTGTCATTTCAGGCCATGTCTTCCGTTCTGTGGAGTGTGGCGTTTTACAAATTGTAGCCTATCATTACTTAAATGATTACTATTTCTGGTTTTCTCTTTTATTTCTCTTCTTCTTCTTTCTATAATTTCAGAATTTCAGAAATGTGTTTCCAACCTATACCAAACCGTATTATTACTTAGTAACTTATTTACTGGTTTGGATTTAACATATTTTATAGCTGTTTCTCGAATATATTATAGGTAATTAATTAATGGTGTGGAAACGACCTTGTACAAGCCAACGGCTTACTGTCGAATCCACAAACATCTTCATGTTGTATACTGTACTCACTGAGGTTAGAAATAAATATTGTTTAAACTAGAAATACAGGTCTTAAGTGGCTGCGGTTTTTTCTCGGAATGCCGGCGTGCTGTTACCACAAAACTGAAATTTGTTCTCACTATGCCGGTACAGGTCATTGTTAATCAGGTGTAGTTTGTTTCTTTTAAATGCTCGCACTAACACAACAAAATTCACACCAGTTTCAATTTCTGTTTCTACAAGAAACAGTGTTAGCTGTGATTGAATGATGTGTGTTCTGTTTGTCGGCTAAGCAAAATGACATTATTTCAAGTCACTCAGGCCATTTATTTGTTTTTGTTGTTTTTCTTTTATTCCTTTGAAAACTACTAAATAAACATGAGGCAGTGTTCTTATAAATATCGGAAAATCGCAAACCATTGCCAAGACCGGTTGTCAGTTGCGAACTTGATTATTACACTGACGCTTCGAAAGTTCAGAACATCAAAGCTTTGAAAGAACCTGAAAGACAAATTCTTCTAAAAAGCTTCTTGAAGTTGAACGTCGATATTCTTGAGTAATCTTGACCTTTTACCTTTAGAAGCAATAGTTGTTTTCATCAAATTTGTTTTTTAATTATTAAACGGCTAAAACGGGGTAAAATTTACCGATTCTTCGACAACGAAAAATACTAATCGATTTCGGCCTGACCGATCGTCAATCAATTAATCGTGACAGCCCTACCATTCCTCTCCGGTGTACACGTCCTGCCTGATGAAGATAATTTACAAATAGACCTACTACATTTCATTTATTTATTTAATTATTAAGGTTTAACGACACTTTAAAAGCCAAGGTCATATCGTGTCGGTGACAGTTTTATGGGTGGAAGAAGCCGGAGTACCCGGAGAGAACCACCGAGCAACGACGAGCAACTACCAGCTACACAACATCGTAACTCCGCACTGCAGCACATGCAGGGTTAGAATGGTTGAAGACATGCGCACCATCGACGTGCAGTACGCCTTAGTACACGGCGTCACCGTGCCCCCATGTGGACAATTACATTTCATTTCTCCGAACGATCTTTACTACAAGTTGGATGGGAGTAGTATTTTTAATTGTTTGTGAAGGATCGTGGTTGCTCAGTGGGTAGAGCATTGAACTTCAAACCGAAAGGTCGACGGTTCGATCTTGACCAGGGGTAACTGCGTTGTGTCTTTGGACAAGAGACTTAATCCCGATTTTCCACATGGGAGATACGGTGGGGCTGCGCCCTAAGGCATACTGCATGTCTACAGTTGCCTTCAACCGCTGCTAACCCTACTTATACACAGTGAGTACGTCAAGAGCTGGCGGACAGTTGTTCGCCGCTGTTAAGCGGTACTCTCTGGGTACTCCGGTTTCATCCATCCGTAAAACTCTCCAACAAGATGTGACCGGACTGCTGAAAGTGTTGTTAGACCCTTAACCCTTTACCTAACATGAAAAGCAGACGACACTTGCAAAAATAATTCTTGAATAACTAATTTTTTTCATTTTTTGTCTCAAAAACATAGGTTATGACCCCTCGTTGGAACGAGCTCGACGAGCTCGTTCCAACGAGGGGTCATAACCTATGTTTATGAGACAAAAAATGAAAAAAATAATGAAAATTAACAGGCGATTTTTGAGAATCGCGCTGGCCGGTTTTGGCCGTTACGTTGGGTAAAGGGTTAAACCAAATAAAACAAAACAAACAATTGCTTGTGAAAAACAAAACATTTATGTCTTTATCAAGGAGAGTAACCCTTTACCCAATACACACGATATCCAGTTTTTTGTTTTAGATATTTCTTTTCCCAATTTTCCCCCAAAATTCAACAAAACCATATCCTGTGATTCCTCATTGGAACGAGCTCGTTCCAATGAGAGTCCACATGAAGTGATTCTCATGATTTTTTTTTTAAAATAATACTTTTTCAGTGGCTCAATTAGGAAGTTACGCGGGCATGTGCGGCCGATACGTTGGGAGGGGGGTAATGTTTGCTACGCCAACCCCCACATTAAGTAGCATGAAAAGGGAGCTCCATTGAAACGAAGAACATGATCGCCAAAGTAAACATAGACGGCAGTGAGCAAACGAGTGTGACAACTAGAGAAACAGAATTTACTGCCACCAGTAAATTCAAGTCTGTGTGAAAAGGGTTAAAATATCAGGAATAAACTGTGGAGAAAAAGAATTCATGAAGGCTTATTTTCTGGAGAAAAATATTTTTTAACAAATCAGAAATGAGTTTTCGTTAGCAGTATTTACAGATATTCATACAGGAATCAGAACATTTTTTATAAGAAACCAGAAATGGCATATATGTGACCAGCATTCAAATGGTTTGATACACGAATCTGAAATGGACATTTTTGGCTCTGCCCACTAATTTGAGTGATGAAATACATTCATAAACTTTAGAAATGCATTAAGGTGTAATGAAATTCATTTCCCAGTCTTTCTGAATAATGCCCCCCATATTAAGATCTTCAGAGGGTTAACATAGTCCCTTTAAATACTCCATTTTAATCCTTTAAATGGGGGCGCAGTGGCTCAGTTGGCAGAGTTGCAGGCTGCAAGGCGAGAGGTTTCCCATTCAACATAGAATTAAATGTTACAGAAAATAAAGCGAAAAACATTAAGTTTCTCAGCTGACAGTACCTGTTTTTGCACTCAGGAGGAATGGAACGGCACAAATCAGAGACATTCTCTTAATGGCACTTTGGCACCAAAGGTTTATGCACTCTCGGTAAGACCGAGCCGAGCGCAGTGAAAGACTATAGAACTCCTCTAACAAATGAGTTTTAAACAGTCATAGCACTGACACAGTTAACAGTACAGTCGGCCATGTCAGTATTGCATTGTTACCGGCATCCTGACAGTTTTGTGATAAATTTCAACAATTATTCAGTGCAGTTTTATGGAAAGGGTTAACTTTATTCTGCCTGAAATAAAATATGTGCAATCCACATTGAAGTCTTGAGAGGGTTAAAAGCATTGAACTGAATAAAATAGGTTTCAACAATTATTCAGTGCAGTTTTATGGAAAGGGTTAACTTTATTCTGCCTGAAATAAAATATGCGCAATCCACATTGAAGTCTTGAGAAGGTTAAAAGCATTGAACTGAATAATTTATAATTTCTTTCCTTGCAAGGCAAAGGGTTTCTCTCAACTTAGTTCCAGGAACTTACATCCCATTATCATGACAAGATTACATTTCATTTTTTGACAGCTGACTCCACTGATGTTTACATTATCTCCAGTGTGAATAACATAGCATCGTATTGCTTGGGGAGAATTTACTGTATCAGGAAATTGAAGGCTGTGAAAGCCCCGTGGCTGCCTGGGCCATACTCAGTGGCTCTAGCGACCTGAAAAACATAGGTGGCCGAGAACTTTTGACTCTCTACCAGTATGCCAAAATCAGCGAGATAGGACGATTCGTTTTCGAGTTATCGTGAGGACAAGGAAGAGCATAGAAGACAGAAGACAGGAGATTAAGAAGAAGAAGAAGAAGAAGAAGAAGAAGAAGAAGAAGAAGAAAATAATAAAAAAAAAGAAAAAGAAACTGTACAAAAACAATAGTCTGTGTGTTTCACACAGACTAAATAGGATTTCAGATTTTGCGTGCATTCGCCCTCACGAAAGTGAAATAATATTGATATCCAACTCAACAAATGTTTACCTGTAGCCTCATTGAAGTACACATTGATTCTTTCTAGCTGAAGATCGGAGTCACCATGGTAAGTGCCGGTTGGATCAACACCATGTTCATCAGAGATGACTTCCCAAAACTAAAGATGAAAAACAGAAAATGACACATTCAGTAAAATTGATATTTGAGAAAAAAAGTTAATAACTTGAAGTCTAAGTGTCGTTTACAATATCAGTTTCTATCTTTCCGATTTTAGCAAAACTCACTACTGGGGGTGTTTTTATGGTAGAGTCTAGGGATGGGGTTCAACTCCCCCATGTACACACCACCAGTTACAAATTCTGAATTTTCAGACAGGAAAGGGATGGGGGAGAGAAAATCACCTCGAACACAATGCTGCTGTAACACTTTACGTAACGTAACGGCTCACACCTTTGCGGACGACATGGTGTTAATGTCTAGAACTGAACAGGGGTAGAGAAACTGCTGGAAATTGTTGGTAGATATGGGAACACTTGGCGACTCGAACTAAATGAAAATAAAAGCAAGGTAATACCCGTTGGACGCAAGGTAGATATGACGAAGAGATGGAGAGTGAGGGAGTTCTCAATCCCCGAAGGGGAAAGCAAACAAATCACTGTGGGAGAAACGGGAGAGTATGAGTATCTAGGGGTAAGCATAAATATAACGGGAAGAGGGGTGTACAGAAATTACTCAGCCAAACTGATTCTGAAGGGGAAAAGAATTCTGAACCAACTAAAACTTTTAGGGAAAAATAGTTTCAACAAGGTCTTTGTGGGGAAAACACTGTGGGAGAGGGTGGGTTTACCAAGTATAACGTATGGCACGGACGTGATTCCATTAAATCAAACCGTTATTAAGAAGTTGGAAAGTACTCAGAATGATGCCGGCAGATGGATAACAGGGTCGAGTAATGCTGCAGCTTTGGAAGCAGTAAGGGGGGAGCTTGGGTGGATGAAAATCAAGGACAGGGTAGATTTGGGAAAACTGTGTTACTTTAACTACTTGAGAAACCTGCCTGACAACCGGTGGTGCAAATTGATGCTCGATACCATTTGGAATTCTAATATAGAAACGGGGTGGTCAAAACATGTGAGGGAACTAATGGACAATTACTCTATAGAGGTCACAAACATAGAAGTAGGAATGAAAGAAGGCAAAAGGTTTGTCAAAGAGAGAGTCATGGAAGATTGCAATCGAAACTGGCGAGCAGGGGTTAGCGTGAAAACATCACTGCAGGGGTTACAATATAAAGAAAAGCCAGCTTTTAGAAGTACCTAGAAGGCACCTTTGGAGGGTCACTGCTGTTCAAACTGAGATCAAGATCACTGGAGCTTCGGGGAAAAATTGGGAGAGATGGGGAAAAGGGATGCCAAATATGCCACTCTGGAGTAGTGGAGACCCTGGAACATTTTCTCTTGGAATGCCCACAGTATATACCTCATAGAATAAAATTATTTATGCTTACCCCTAGATACTCATACTCTCCCGTTTCTCCTACGGTGATTTGTTTGCTTTCCCCTTCGGGGATTGAGAACTCCCCCACTCTCCATCTCTTCGTCATATCTACCTTGCGTCCAACGGGTATTACCTTGCTTTTATTTTCATTTAGTTCGAGCCGCCAAGTGTTCCCATATCTACCAACAATTTCCAGCAATTTCTCTAGCCCCTGTTCAGTTCTAGACATTAACACCATGTCGTCCGCAAAGAATAAGCCTGGTACCTTTATGTCTCCAACATTTACCCCCTCCGCACTCTGAATTAGTTCGTCCCCTAAATCTTTAACATACAATGCAAACAAAATCGGTGAAAAGATACACCCCTGCTTGAGGCCTATGTCCATAGGGACTCGTTTTGTAGTGATACTCCCTAGACTGAGTTGGCTTTGCACATCTGTATACAGTGCTTTCATGATTCCCACAAAGTCACCCCCAGTCCGATGCCCTCGAGCTTTCGCCACATACCTTCCCTCCACACTCGGTCGTACGCTTTTTTCACATCTAGAAATGCCAGAAACATCTTTTTCTTTTCAGCCTTTGTTGATTCTATCAGTTGGGTGAGTGTAAATAGGTGATCAGTGACTCTTCGACCTTTCCTGAAACCATTTTGAATTTCTCCTAAAAAACCTTTCTCTTCAATAACTTCCTCAAGTCTACCGTATATGACCTTACAGAATACTTTTCCGATGTTACTACTAACTGATATCCCCCTATAGTTATCTAGAACTTCCTTATCCAACCTTTTTGTGTATGAACGACACCTTACTTTCCCTCCAATCTCTGGGGACCTTTTGCTTTCGCAGAGCCAGGTTGAAAAGGTTTGTCAGGACTTCAATAAGTGCCTCCCCTCCATTTTTGAGGAATTCGTTCGGAATTTCATCGGTCCCTCCCGCTTTACCATTTTTTAATTTCGAGACCACGTTCCGCACTTCTTCTGCGAAGTGGGATGAAGAAACAAAGGATAGATGGCTGAAGGGGGACACGAGGGAGAGGGTAGGAATGCTTATTGAAGAAATTGAAAAAGAGGAAGTGAGGGACACTATTAAGCAGTTTATATCTGAATGCTGGGAGGAGAGGAGGGGAAGAGGGGGTGGGTGCAGGGGGAATGATGGCCTTCTCTTATGAGGACCGCGACAAATCAGCGGCTGGCCAAAGAGTTATTATAGTTATTATTATAGTGTTATTCCCGAAAATCGACATTCAAGTTGTATTAGTTTTTCATTTTATGTCTGAAAAACATAGCTTTGTTTTTTTTTTTGTTCAAAATAAACGTGTTTAGTTGATCCAGAGTTCTTTGGCAGGTGTCCTCGGCTCTCCTGGTTGTATAAAGGTCATAAATCGAAAGTATGCACTGCCGGCGATCCCTGGGAACCTACTACAGTACGTGGAGAGTGTATTATCACTAAATCACCGCAGAGTGGAGATTCCACCCATGCATTAATTGCAAATTTGTTGCAAGGCATAACTAGCACAAGCAAAGTTTCAGCCAATGGACCTCCGGGTTAAACCCGGAGGTCCATTGGCTGAAACATTGCTTGTGTTTTTTGTCGATAAACACAAAATTTGAAAGTTATAGTTTGGGTGATAAATCCACTCCGCGGGTGATTTAGTAACAATCCTCTCTCCACGTACTGTATATGAGAGAGTTCAACACGTTGGGAACACAGTAGTTCATTGGTTAGGGCATTGGAATTTAAAACGGAAGTTCGTAGGTTCGTTTTTGACCAGCGGTATTTGCGATATGTCCTTTAGGAAAGACACTTACTCCCGGTTGTCCAAGTGGGAGAAGCTATGGCGTTGTGTACTGGAGCGTACTGCACATCGACCGTTCACTTGCCTTCAACCGCTGCTTACTGGGCTTGTGCCAGGTTAGTAAATTGGAGGGTTTGGCATTAATGTTGTTCGCCGCTGCTAGGTGGTTTTCTCCAAATTATCCGGCTTCCTACACCGGTAAAAAATGTCCGACACGATAGGACTTTGGTTGTTGAAAGTTTCGTTAAACCCCAATAAACAATAAACAACACTCATGTTTCAGTCTCTTCCGACAGAAGCTAAATCACACTCAACATTCCCAGTAGTATGTCATGTACCTCGGCACCCCAATTCTGGATGATCTCATGGATGATCTCATGTGACGTCATAGTCACGTGACCTGGTGGTTGTCATGGTAGCCCACATGAGCGTCCAAGTTGTGACGTAATTACCATAGTGATACGTGGTGTTAGTACGCAAGCGCAGCGCGTATTGTTAGTGTGATACGTGTTTCCGTCGTCCATTTTGTATATTGGAGGCCGCCAACTTGGGCATTCCCCAGAAATTCATTACTTTTTCCCATAGAGTCGAAACATACGTAGCTTTCTTGTGAGCAGTGGTGTCGCCATGAGGGCTTGGGGGGGGGGGGGGGGGGGGGGGGGCATCCAACTAAAAAAAAACATTGGCCAAATAACATACAGCTCCAAAGTTTTCTCTATTATAGGCCGACAAATGGTACAAAGGCCCCAGTTCGCCCTCAGAGCAGTGAATTTTACAAATTCTTCACGTGGGAGCCAAACAGACACTGTCTTTCCGAATATCATGCTTATCTCCTCCCTCCCGCCCCGAAAATAATAGCAAGGCACCCTACTATAAATCCCTAAAAGGCTCAGCGGTTAGAGCATTGAACTTCAAATCCACGGTTCGATCCTGACCAGCAGTAACTGCGTAATGTTCTTGGGCAAGGCACTTAATGCTGATTGTTCTGGTGGAAGGCACGGATGGAGCTGTATGCTTAGGAGTACTGCACGTCGACTGCCTCCACTCGTAAAACTTGGGTTTTAACACTTTACCTAACAAGAAAGGCAGACAACACTTGCAGACAAAATTCTTGAATAACTAATTTTTTTCATTTTTTGGCGTCAAAAACATAGCTTATGACCCCTCATTGGAAGGAAATCAGCGAGTCTTTTCAATGGGGTTGTCGTAAGCTATGTTTTTGAGACAAAAACTGAAAACATAATGTGATTGATGATGTTTGTGAATAGCGCTGTCCAGTTTTTACCCTTACGTTGGGTAAAGGGTTAATGACGCTTTTGTCAACCAGGATCACAATGGTTCGGATAGTTTTACGGGTGTAGGAAGCCCGGGGAGAACGACCTTGCAAGCAAATATCAGGCTCTCCAGCGTACTAACGCTGCGCAAGCAGGGTTAGCAGCGGATGAAGACAAGTGCACTTTTGACCTGCAGTACGTCTGAGCACACAGCGCCACCGTGCTCCGACGTGGACAACCGATTCCCTCGTTTGACTTGTCTAATGTGGCCTTTGAAGGGTCGTCCAGCAAAACTTTCAGGAAATAACATGAAAGACCATGGAGACGTAACCCCAGTCAATTATATATCAGAATGTTTGGAATGAAACATAGAACACGTTGAAACTAAAAGTTGACATGGAACTCCGGCCATGTGGTGGAATGCACTGAAAGTCTGCTATGGCATATTAGCAAGAGACCAAAAATATGACAATAAAATACCTTAAAATGTTTGAATAATTGTATTTTGCAGTCTAACCAACGCAGACTCGGGGAGCGCGGTGGCCCAGTGGTAGACTGTTGGACTTCATTGCTAGAGGTTCGGAGTTCGATCCCCGTGCGGGACGACCCGCGTTGTGTCCTAAGGCAATGCACTTTATCCCGGTTGCCCACGTGTTGGCATGATGACGCCGTGTACTAAGGCGTAATGCACGTCGACGGTGCACATGTCTTCAACCGCCGTAACCCTGCTTGAGGGGAGCTTGAACAGAGTTAGAATGTTGAGGAGCTGACAGTTGCTCGTCTACGATTCGCTCCCCACTAGGGGTAACTGCGTTGTGTCCTTGGGCAAAGCACGTAATCTGGGAGCACGGTGGCACTGTGTACTAAGGCGTACTGCACATCGATGGGACACTTGCCATAAACCAATACTAACGCTGCCTGTGCTGAGCTAGTACGCCGGAGAGACTGTCAGTTGCTCGTCGCTCTTCGGTTGTTCTCTCCGTGTACTCCGGCTTCCTCTACTCGTAAAACTGCCACGGTCACGATTAGCCATTGCGCATAAGTATGTAACCTTAAACACCAATAAATAAATATAAATAGCGCAGATTCGGTGAAATCTTTTTGCCATTCGTGAGAGGAATGGACAGCCTTTGACTAATTCCAATCCATGATATCTGCAATTCCCAAAAGCTGCCATTTTATTGTGTTAACCCTTTGAACCCTCGTTTCCTGAAATGGTATCGCCTTTGTGTACACTTACAGTGAAATTGGCCAGTCCAATATCAATACACAGGGATGATGAAATAATAATTGCAGTCTGCAGCCGTCTGGCTGCAGACTGCAGTTAGTATTTTATCATCAACGCGCCGTACATAGACCTCTTATAATAAGACATAAATGGGACGCAATTATTCCTTGGGCCGAAAAATTGGTTTTACGAGTTCAAAGGGTTAATGTTTTCATGAAGGAAGTTCAGCAACTTCAGCAGGAGTCAAATACATACAGTTCAGAGCAACGGTATGGAGGCACAAACGACTATTTGTGTTTTGTTTTTCTGCTTTAAAACGAGTTTTGAAGGATTTGAAGTGATTTTGTACAAAAAAAGAAGAGAATCAATATATTACATTTTGACAACAGTTAGGGTGGGGCAATAAGGCGTAGTGTATTTCGATAGTGCACTTCGCAGGTTGGTCAGAAATAAACTTAACAATCGCAGACTGTTGCCGAATGTTTATAAAAAAAGTTTTCTGCCAAAAAAGGCTGAAAGGAGGCATCAAAATAGACTATTTTTATTCTGCAGCTTCGTGACTGTGAGTTAGTACATCACCATTAATAGACTGAATAGTAAGAAATCATTGTATCATTACCATAAATACCAAAAAAATGACTTTATCCGTAATGAGCCCCAGTGGCGGCGCCAGGATTTCAATTTAGGGGGTCCTAAGTAAGATAGAGGGGGGGGGGGGGGTCAAAGTGTCTCGAATGCCGCAGGCCTGAGCTAGAGGGGGATAGGGGAGGAGGTAGTTCAGCGATCTGAACGTAGTGGCTACCTGTAAGGGGGTAGCCACTACGTTCAGATCGCTGAACCAGGGAGGAGGGTTCCATCTCACGTTTGTGGGGGAGGGCTCTGGGGGATCTCCCCAGCAAAGATTTTCATATTTGGACGCCCTGGGAGCGATATCTGAGCGTTTCTACAACAATAACATGATGTGTATTGTTGTGTGCCGTTTGTGGGTGTGATATTGGGTGGGAAAACCACTGTCAGATAGTAATTTGAAGTTTGATTTTGGAGGGCCCGAGAGAAAAGTGAGGGGGGGGGGGGAGGCGAGGGCGAGTTTTCTGTGCGACGTACCATTAACCCTTCAACCATGAAATATTCAAAGAGAACAATAATGTGTTGCACACGTACAGATATTGAGATACTGAGCTGAACATTGTGCATGAGGTTCATTTTTATATATATTATTCTTTTGATATCACGATTCGAATCACGTGCTAATAGAGACGTGTACTCGTCTCGGTTAACCATTCTATACTATGACAACCTATCTGTATACCCAAAACAATGAACTGTTTAGCACAGAACCATTGAGAATCCTCCATACAGGCCACGGAGAATCTGCTGAAACACTTTTTGTTGAGTACCATACCGACCGACGTCGAAGTTGTGCATATTTTTAAACGCTTCTCGATACCCAACTTAAATTGCTTTCATTCCCAATATATTTCGCTTCCAGCATATCACCTAATAATATTCCCCAAATTATGCCTACAAATTGGTTAAAAATCCACCTGACTGTCCACACGATTACGTCTCCCTCAAATGAACTGAGCCTCAGTCGATAACCCGCTACTTGATAAATGCAAAGGGCTTGACACATATCCCTCCATCTTACTCCGGTGACTAGAAATCTGCTCTGCGACCGTATATGCTGCGTGAAAATGAGGCGATTTCAACATAGAAACTTACGAACAGCAACAGAAAATCTTCTGATTGCTCATAGAATCCGAGAACCGATTGGGCAGTTTGTCTTTCGAGCAATCTTAACACCTCACAGACTACATGGTTAAATATAGAGGATATCTAATGTTTTCTTGTGAATACTGGGATTTTTCTCATGAGTGAGTGAGAGAATTCGTATTTTAATCCGGGTTTTCACAAGAAAACATTACATTTTCTTTTTATTATACCCCTTTCATTTGAAGCTTCAACTGAAACGATGCAAACCGACGCCCATACCACGCAAGAAATCTGTTTACACAATCAGCTGATCGCTGTTTCCGCTGACACAGATCACATCTTGTCATACTCACTAGTGGAGCGAGAACAACTTTTTGTTTTGCGCTTGTGAAAATTCATTTGTAAATTTCAAGTTCACACGAAGTGTTTAAATCACCGAGGTGTTTGATCTCACTAGTGAGGGGAGAACGCAATTTATTTTTTACCGATTCCTATTATAATTAGACGTTAGGGGTGTAATAAATGCTGTTTCCGAGTCTGGAGTTATTGTTTGAAACCCACACTTTATAAATTCCGATCTATGTGTGGTTATTTCGGTTGATTACTTATGCTGTTGGTAACGTCTCTTGTCATCAAAAGCAAAATTTTTCTTTCGTAAAAAAAATTCATAAATTGATAAATTAAAGTTCTGTGTACTTTATTCATTATTATGCTATACCATATGCCTATATTCAGTTCTTTTATCAATATTTGGAGCACTGGTGAAAATTTCCAACAAATTGCTGAACGTTTAGCCGATGATCTCTTAAAATAGAAAAAGAACGCACGTTTTTGGCTCTGCATTTAACGAATGTTACCAATGTTAAATATGCAACCAAACGTGCATTTTTCTCAATGTTCAGGTGCATGAATCCGAAACATATTTTTATGTATTGTATTCTTTCCATATCTAAGGCACATGGACCACATTGATATGTTACAGTGTGGGGTGCCTTTGTATGACCGTGCCCCTAGTTCGAACTGATTCCTAAGTCCATGCCACTGACAGACCTTACATCGTTAACCCTTTACCCAATGTAACGGCAAAAACCGACCAGCGCTATTCACAAAATCGCCAATAAATTTTCGTTAGTTTTTTTTTTTTTTTTGTCTCAAAAACATAGGTTATGACCCCTCTTTGGAACGAGCTCGTCGACGAGCTCGTTACAATGAGGGGTCATAATCTATGATTTTGAGACAAAAAATGAAAAAATAGTTTTTCAAGAATTTTCTTTGCAAATGTCGTCTGCTTTTCATGTTAGGTAAAGGGTTAAAACCATTCGGTATAATCCAAAACCATTGGGTTAAAAATCAGCCCAAATCAACTATGGGAACCCCGGGAAGTGAAAAAAAATTTTTATAGTGGTAAACAAGCTCTGTTTTACTGTAAAATAGGGGTCATTCACCAATGCTTGGGTGGATGTCCTCTAAAATGGGCGACATCGGTATACACGATTTACTGAACTTAACTTTATCACCATGTTGCAGTCAAGATTATCCATTGTGCAGAAGTAGTCCGGGAGCCGTGGGGTCGAACCCATTTTTGCCGGTCACCCCCCCCCCCCCCCCCCTTGATTCTTAAACGTCTGACACCCACCTACTCAGATCAGGAGAGGAAAAAACTTTAACCGGCAAAACCAGGTTCGACCCCACGGCTCCCGGACTACAATCAAAGTAAACGGTCAATATCTCGAGTTGCCCAAGGGATCCGAACGGTCACCCACCTGAATCTTCAAGAGGTAACCTTGGACTAATGGAAACTGCAAAGAAAAAAACGTTAACCGGCAAAACCAGGTCTGACAAAAAAAAACAACATCTGGCTCCCGGACTAAAGTATGTGACCTTAAACACCAATATATAAATAAATTGAACCCAGCTGATTTTAGAGTGTAATATTAGGTAGGTATGATTCTTCATGGAAAATTCAAAAGGCATCAATTCTGAGGCAAATTATAACGCAACTGTATTTCCTCCCGCTCAGTCTAAACCAATATGGTCAAATTACAGAAAAACTGAAACATATTAAAAAAATTATATTTCTCAAACACAATTTTATTAAATTACCTTAGCTCCAATCTGGTTGCCGCACTGTCCGGCTTGAAGATGTACGATTTCTCTCATTTTGTAAGTTTTTCTTTCTGTGAATTATGACCGTTTATGTCTCGTCAATTATCCGCCTACCGTTTGAGAAATTTTTCTTTTCTATTTGTACAAGTTAAACCGAACCGCTCATATCCTTTCGCCCTTACCGACAACTGTTGTGTTATATCAACAAATCAACTATGGTGACGGTGAATAAGGTATTTTAGTGTGATATATTTTGAACATGTCTAAACATTGCCGATTAGAGTGAAAGAAGTATTTAAAATTTTTCGGTATTTTAAAATATGATGCAAAATCTCTCATCTGCCTGCCTGCCTGCCTGCCTGCAGGCACTGCCTGCCTGCCTGCCTGCCCGCCTGCCTGCCTGCCTGCCTGCCTGCCTGCCTGGCCATCCGCCCGACCGCCCGCCCTCCCGTCCGTCCGTCCGTCCGCCCGTCCGTCCCCCTCTCTCTCCCTTTACCTCTCGACCCCTATACAATCTCTACCTCTATTTGTCTGCCTCTCTCTCAGTTACTACTGGGAGAGACTGGAGAGTTACGACAGTACGCACTGCCCCCACCCTTGCTATCTAGCCCCCAACATAATTTCTTTCTTGACAACACTCAACATTCATTCAAGTTTTCAGAATAATCACATTCTGCAACTAACCTTAGCATCCTGACTCTCGACTTATATATCTTTGATGCATGCATTGTAAATGTACACGTGTTATCATATTGTAAGCACGAATGCTTATATACACTGTATTTATCTCCCTAAAAAAATGAAATGAAACAAAAACACAAATAATAAAACAATCAAGCCAGCGTTACATTTTTTTTTATTTCTTCTAACCATCTCGGTGGTGAAGTTACTGACTTGTTAGGGATAAACACTCTTTCAGGATTGGATTCCTACCTTGCGAAACAGATCGTGTTTTTCATAAAATGTACTCAAATGAAAATTAGCACTACCCTAACGTAACGATACGTCAAACCGGTCAGCGTTATTCACAAAAGTGGCTTTTCAAAATGTATTTCTTAATTTATTGTCTCAAGGGCCTGTGAAGCTTCGAGATTCGATTCCATTTCGGATATTAAGTTGTTATTCAGGTCAATTCGAAATTGACTGCCCGATTCGTTTCCTTTCCAATATTTTCAGAAGAAGGCAATTTAGTATCAGCTCACAGAACGAAAAGTTCAGATGTTAATTGTACACAAATAGAGTTGAAAATAAAGGTTGAGCGCAATTTCCGTTATTTTTACATTTGCACCCATTCCACCACCTGTGCTAATTCCTGTCTCACTAGTCACCACCATTGTTAAAAGCAAGTTTGTAGTTTCTAACCAATATCGACAATGACAATGAGCTGTGGCAAGCAGCTAGCCTTGTGCAGTACCCAGTACAGGGAATTCTCGCACCCGCTTCTATTTTTAACTAAAATACTTACTGGGTAATAATTCGACTGCATAATCAAGACATGCCTTCGACGATGTAGCTGGAATATTTTTATCAGTTGGGACTTCAGCCACCGCAGTCGATACACATCAGATTTACAGCCCCCCCCCACCCCCCGCAATCCCCTCCCCCTTATTCGATTAGAAGTTCGATAAAATTTCAAATAATAGAATTGATTCGATTCAAGATTCAAATCGAAAATATGTGGTTCGCAGAATACTAATAAATTATGACTCTTCATGGCCAACAATCGTCATCATTCGATGTGACTTTTGAGAATATTATCTCCCCTTAATTTGCCGAAACTGTCCCTGAATGTAACACCGAGAGAGATGGGAACTTGAATTTAAAGCTGATTTAATCTATATCAGCATATTTATATCCTCGATGTTATCAGCATAAAGTAAACTACAATCATTGTCCTGGAGAGTAGTATAAAAAAGTGATGACAGGCTTATTAAATTTTTTTCCCCATCAGTTTGAACATTTTGTCGCCTGAGTGCAAGAATGTTCTATGTCCCCATAGGGGACATAGAACATTCTAGCACTCAGGTGACGATTTAACTATCATTCACAATATTTATTTATTTATTTATTTATTTATTTATTTATTTATTTATTTATTTATTCATTTATTGATGTTTAAGGTCACATATTTATGCACAATGACTAATCATGACCGTGACAGTTTTACGGGTGGAGGAAGCCGGAGTACACGGAGAGAACCACCGAGCAACGACGAGCAGCTGCCAGCTCCCCAACATCGTAACTCCGCACTGCTGCACAGGCAGGGTTAGAATGGTTGAAGACATGCGTACCATCGACGTGCAGTACGCCTTAGTACACGGTATCATCGTGTCCCCACATGGGCAATGGGGGTGAAGTATCTTACCCAAGGACACAACGCGGTTGCCGCAGGTGGGATTCGAACCGGGGACCTCTCGGCTTGCAGCCTGCACCTCTACCTACTCTATAACTTCTTTCCTTCCTGCTCATTTTATCGACAGTGCCATGATAATTGCTTGAAATTCAGTCTTTGTCCTTTCCGGTAATCTAAAAGTCTGTCGGTTGTGCTTTCCCATTTTCTTCCTCAGGAATATAAAAATTCCCAAACTGCTATGAAGACACGAATGATGAATGAATGAAAGGTTTTAGCGCGACGAAGACGTGCAAGGACGATGTGGGATTTACAAATCCCTTGCGACCCGGTTAACCTTATTTTATTTCACTTGGATCACACTGGCCTAGCTTTCCTATTGCCTCAAATGGGGTCTGAGGGGGTATACACGCTGTTAGAATTCCCGGCAGTTTACGATGGAGTGATAGATTGTCAATACTCAATCCCTCAACGCCATTAAGACTATTAGAGAGTGGGCTCTATTCGGATCCAACTCGGCGATGGTAGAGGTTTGAGTCCCATCATGGGGGAGAGCCAGAGTATAATGTTGTGCGATGGCAAATTTAAGGGAAGAAAAGAAAAGAAAACCAAACAGCAACGCTGGTTTGGTAGCGGCCCCGGTATATGACCATAGCGGGTACAAAAAAGGAGTGGAGAAAGCTCCAGCAGTTTAGTTTTGAAAAACCGGGAGTCATCCATCAAGCCTTCTGGGAGATAGGATGCCACGTTCGCCAAGCTTACAATGAACTCAGACACTTGGCGTTAGCAAAACAGTTAATAGGTGTGATAGATAGTCTTAACTGCGAATTATCGGTACAATTCAGAGCTTCCACTAATTAGCATGCAATAAAAACATCTTCCTCTACACGGGTATCTTCAAGACACCCCTTATTCGATTAGAGGTTTGATAAGATTTCAAATGGTAGAGCTGATTCGACTGAAGATTCGATTCGAATCAAAAGGATGTGGTTCGCAGGACACTAATAAATTATGACCCTTCATAGTATCGACATGAGCTCATTGAGCACGTTCTCATGAAGGGTCATAAGCTGTATTTTTGAAGCAAACCTAAAAGGTTAACGAATTAAAATAAAGTCTGTCTCGAAAACAAGATAATCGTTATCAGCGACGAAGTACATTAGCCACATGCGTCTTTTGTTTATCCGAATATCTGGAATGTTTATTTAAACCTTCGCCTTGAACAGTTTTGTTGAAGTGTTATTTTTAAAAAAAACTGAATAAATTTCGTATGTGCAGCCCCTGCTGAAACGTCGGTACGACAAAGTATTAGTCAAGAAAGGCATCATTATACGGATATATTTTTAATAACAAGCCCATGCAGCTATTCCTGACTCTGAGAATTTACAAGAAAATTTACACTTGGTCAAGTATTTAGATGTTACCAGAAACAGATTGATCGGTATTTTTTCTTTGGCCTTGACCAATGGTCTCGGGTTGTGTAGTTTTAATTTAAGTAAGATTGTTCACAAAACAAACTCTCTGGCAGCTAATTCATATTAACAACATGGGCGATATTTATCTAATATTAATTTAAAATGGGATGAGTCATAACAAGTCAACGACAAATACACCAGACTATAGAAATGCTAATGTTTTTTGTCGCAACTAAATCGTGCTGAGTGATTCGTCCTTAGGGAGCATCACTGTGTTGCAGAGGTCCAGGGCCCACGAGGGAAGCACGCACATAAATTGTACATAAATAAAGTTGAAAATAAAGGTCGAGTTTAATTTCGTTATATTAACATAAACAGAATTTGCAACATATAGAATATACCCATCGTAGCTTTGTGTACCAAATTTTCACCACGAGTGGTGAAGTGGTGTTAACCGCGAGACTTCGGTGCGCGGTTAACACCACTTCACCACGAGTGGTGAAAATTTGGTACACAAAGCTACTTTGGGTATATAACCGTATATTTCATTCATACCATGATCGTCAGATTAATAAGAATTTAAATGTTGAATAAATTAATATTCACACGAGCGATTCTGTTTTTGTTTACATGAGCACCGGTGGACGGTACTTCCGCTGGCAATTCTATCGCCGACACGAAATAGAAAACGAAACGCGCAAATTACGAGGCCCTTTTTTATTTTAATAACATAATAACATCATATTTCGAGTTATGGATGCTTTATTAACATGAGACAACGTATGTTTGTTAATTTTTGGTATCTTATGAGGTAAACTTATTTAAAAACGTAATACATAATTGTCGGTTTCATTTCGCTCTTCACGAGGCGACGAGTGATAAATTTAGACAAATGTGCATTCAAGGCGAGGTCACCAAAGGTCATCTTGGATGTAGTTCCACTGTAGGTGTAAATTTTAACTACTGAAATCCCATTTCTGGCGTGTTCACCACGGTTGGTGTGTAAAGCTAAAAGTTATATCATAGGCTATTTGTATAGTAGATAGGTAATCATGGTATAAAATTCCACCACCTCTACTAACTTGTAGCAAATTTGTAGTTTCCAAACATTGTCGACGATGAGCGGTTGCTTACAGCCATTCCTGTGTAATGCCCACTACAGGGAATTCTCACACATGTTCCTGTTTTTCTAAACTAAAATTCTTACTGGGTAATATTCCGACTACATCATCGAGGCATGCCTTCGATGAAGGCATGCCTTGATGATAGAGATGGAATAATAACTAATAAATTATGACCCTTTATCGACATGAGCTCGTTTCGCACATTCCAATGAAGGTCATAAGCTTTGTTTTTGAGGCACATCTAGAAAGTGAAAGAGTTAAAATAAGGACTGTCTCGCAAACAAGATAATCGTTATTAGCAACGAAGTACATAAGCCACACGCGTCTTTTGTTTATCCGAATATCTGGAATGTTTATTTAAACCAACGCCCTGAACAGTTTTGTTGAAGTGTTATTTTTAAAAACTATATAAATTTCGTACAAGCGCTATTGATTATGTGGGATGTTTCACGTTGGGTCGGGTGGCCCCCAACCTTAAAGTGAATCCCGATTTGAAGTCTGAATGACATGACGTGTACAGTCACTGCTGAAACGTCGGTACAACCGCGTTATTAGTTAAGAAAGGCATCTTTATACGGATATATATTTTAATAACACCCTCAGTTATTCCTGACTCAACCAATTTCAATAAGAAACTGGAAATAAGTTATTTATTTATTTATTTATTTATTTATTTATTTATTTATTTATTTATTTATTGGTGTTTAAGGTCACATACTTATGCACAATGGCTAATCATGACCGTGACAGTTTTACGGGTGGAGGAAGCCGGAGAAACCCTGGAGAGAACCACCAAGCAACGACGAGCAGCTGCCAGCTCCCCAACATCGTAACTCCGCATTGCAGCACAGGCAGGGTTAGATTGGTTGAAGACATGTGCACCATCGACGTGCTGTACGACTTAGTACACGGCGTCATCGTGCCCCCGCGTGGACAATCGGGGTTAAGTGCCTTGCCCAAGGACACAACGTCCGAATCGATCGCTAAGACGGTCACGCATCCGAGGATTAACCGGGCTCGACGTTGCTTAACTTCGGTGATCTGACGAGAACCGGTTACCGCAACGCCACCGCGCCCCACTGGGAATAAGTAATGATTGTCACATCCCCAAATAGTATCACAGTACTATATATTTTCCCATGGGCGAAACATTTTCTGACCCGAAAACAAGGGCTCGGGCAACAAATAAGAGAGAAAAACTGACAGGAAGGGGAGTACAGTTAAAACTAAAAGTCCTGTCATGAACTGTGCGCTTTAGGCTTAATTGCCCGTAGGAATTGAGCGCAATTGCCATATTGTCAGGGCAAAGCCAGCCTAAATATAGGGGCAAGGGGCCTCATATTTAAAGATATTGTAAGTTCAAAATATATTCCGCATCAAGGCGAAAACCCTACTTGAATTTCACCTCTCTGCAAAGCTGGACATGGAAAAAAACACATGTGGTGTATATCCAGCTTCAGGGCAGGGACCCAGGGGAGAAACGGTATGTTAGATAAGGTCTAATCTCATTTAATTTATACAGTAGTCGCGAGTCTTACGAGACGTAATCAGTTGGTGGCAAGATATCGTCAGGGCCGACTGAGAAACGAGATTCTAAAACGATAGAAATGTCTATCGTATCGTCACCTGATCATTAGGTAGCAATAATGGCAAGAACGAATCGGTTTTCTCGACAAGTGAAATCACCGTTAAGTCACGCGCGAGATGACTTGTATTGATTCTGTCTCGATATATGTCGTCTCCCACCGTTTTGACAGGTGGACAGATGAGCGTCGGTCCACCTGACAGTTTAGGGTAAAAAGTATATATACCTTGAAGAGCAGAGCATTAGACACACACTTGGGGTCACACACACGTTGGTGAAGTCCAGGACAGGCGGACTCTATTTCCTGGCATAGGGGTACCTTCGATCACAGGACCCTCAAACGGCTGGAATCGCCAGAGAGGGCATTCCATGATTGATTTAGCTTAAGGTAGATAGGCAGCCACAAGAGCCGAATTTCGTTGAGAAGGAACACCCAGGTGAAACGTTAAAGTTTAGATTGTCGAGTAGCAGGTATCAGCCTGCAATAGTCAGAAGTGTAGGTTAATTGTATTGTGCGTATTAACCCTTTGAAGCGTCAGACTGATTGCGTTCTGAGTAGTTTGTTTTGCTGTCGAAGGATCGTAATACCGACTGGAGATCGGTGTGAGTGACAATTTCGCCCTAGCACAAAAAGGGGCATTTGTGAATCGTGAATTCAACCAGGAACGGTGAATATTTCAATAGGACTTTCACGGAGGACTTTCAAAAGGCACATAAGGTATGAGTAGACAATATCTGACCCAAATCAGAAGTACGGTGGCTTTATAGATGACGAACCCTCCGACAGCCAGAGGTACAGTTACGCGCAGACGTTGACATTTGAGCCTAAGCGGGTGAAGCTGTTATGGCGAGCTCACAGTAATAACATTTCAGATTAGTGAAGCTCTTATGGCGAGCTCACGGTAGTAACATTTCTAGTGTGTAGACTATAGTGCCAGTACAGGGCTATAGAATGACTATATGATTGTTGAGAATTGTTTAACCCTAGCGACCCATTTTCTGTGAAAAGAATCGAATTGTTGATTGTTGAAATATTGAAACGGATTTATTTTTATGTGTAAATAAAAGAATCGTTGTTACTTTAAATCATTCTTTCCATTATACAGCCTGAAGTGATTAGGAATCACACCTAACGGAAATCGAACCTATTTCAGGCCAATTTGGCAGAGAAGGAATCACGTCGTCGGTCTAACTCAGCTCCCTGCGCCGAGTTCACGACACTTGGATTCCGACCCTCCACGGTGGTCTAATTTTCCCGCAACTTCATCAGCCGGACTAAATAACCCCACGTCAGCCCAGGCCTTACGGGGCCTCAGGAGTCCCTGACATTGATTGGTGAGCGCTAACCAGGATTTATTTCTAAAAGGTAAAAAATGGCTATATGGAAATTTTGTTTTATTTTAACGGCGGTTCTGTTTATGTTTTGACGCGTTCGGTCAGCTGATGCCGTTCAGAGGTTTAATATCGCAATACAGTAGTCCTCAAGAGGATACTTAATAGCCGCTATAACTGCGGTAGGTTTCAGAATATTTGGGGCGTTTAATTACGTTAAATTACACAGGTAATTTAGGATTAATTGCCATATTTTTTTTCTTTCTTTCTTTTCCTTCTTCATTCTTTCTGACGAGTGTTGAAGATAGAAAGAAAAAATCAAAATGGATGTTGTTACACCCCTCGCCCAACTGGTATCATTAGGCAAGGAAATGGGCCTTGAGGGGCCGAACTTCATAAGTTCGTTAAAGATGAGTAGAAACGTGAGGCTAAGGAGATTGCCTTACGTAATGGCGCGAGGGAGAGAGAAGCCAAATTATAACGAGAGCATGAGAAAGACGCAAGAGAGGCGAGGGAGAGAGAAGCCCAATTAGAACGAGAGCGTGAGAAAGACGCAAGGGAGGCGAAAGAGAGAGAGAGAGAGAGATTCAATTAGCAAATGAGGCGAAAGAGAGAGAGATTCAATTAGCAAATGAGGCGAGAGAGAGGGAAGCCCAATTAGCAAGGGAGGCAAGGGAGGCAGAACGAGAGCTCGAACAACAGAGGCACGAGCGAGAATTAGAGCTTCTCAGAGCAAGGGCCGATGTGGAGAATGAAAGTCGGCGCTCAGGGGATGGGAGTGCAGGGGTAGCAATTCATGCCCCACGCCCCCACCTCGCTTATTTTAATGAAAACACAGATGACTTGGACTCGTACTTGGAGAGGTTAGAGCGTTTTGCCTCCAGTCAAATGTGGCCAGAAGACACACGGGCTATGTGCTTGAGCCCTTTGTTGTCAGGTAAGGCCCTCGAGGCTTATACCAATATGCCTCCTGCACTTCTTAACGTCTACAGTGAGCTGAAGAATGCCATCCTTCGGAGATACCAGCTCACTGAAGAAGGATTCCGGACCAAGTTCCGAGATATTTAAGCAGGAGAAGGGAGAAACAGTACCTCAGTGTTTTGCCCGAGCTAGGCGGTACTTTGACCGCTGGACTGATCTCGCAGAAGTAAATGAGTCATATGGAGCCCTGCGAGATCTATTTCTCCGGGAGCAGTTTTTAACTACATGCTCCAAGGAGTTGGGCCTGTTCATCAAGGAAAGGGGTCCGCCCACCTATGATGAGATGGCAACTGTGGCAGAACGCTACATCGAGGCCCACGGTGGGAGTGTAAACGCACCCAAATCGGCTAGGGGTGGGGCAAACGGGTTGGCAATGGCACCTCTAAGGCAACACCACCCCAATCCGCCTGCGTCGCAGGCCAGCCGGAATGGGAACGCCCCCAAAGACACAACTTGTTTCATCTGCAACAAACGGGGACATATGGCCAGAGATTGCTGGCAGCGACATGCCAAGGCCACTGGGAACTCTAGACCACCCCAGCAGGGGGCCGGGGGTACAGCGCAAAAGGGGAGGAGAGACCCCTCCCCGAAGGACTGGAGGCGAAGGGGTGGCGAGAGGCCAGGGAACAACAGGCAAACCGCAGCGCTGTGCCAAACCATAGGCATAGAAAGCAGTCCTCTCCGCGACTGAATCCAGGAGGGACAGCTAAGGCTGGAAGGTGGGAGAATCATTCCCATAATCAGCGGAATGTGTGAAAGTCACCCCTCCGCCGGGGGCACCATGCCTATCTACACCGGGTACGTCGGCCAGCAGGAGGTACAGTTGCTTCTCGACACTGGCTGCAGTAGCGCTGCGATCAGGAGGCGCCTCGTGAGCGACACACAGCTCACCGGGGGTGACCACCTGTGTGTGTTGATAGATGGGACACTTAGGCGTTTTCCGCTGGCGATGGTGCAAGTGGACACGCCTTTCTACACCGGTGAGGTGGAGGCCATGTGCATGGAAGACCCGGTGTATGATCTCGTGATCGGAAATATCCCTGGTGTTAGCAATAACCCAGACAGCAGTTGGTCGGCACCCGCCGAGGCATCGGCCGTGGTTACAAGGTCCCAGGCAGCAAAGGCAAAAAGGCCCATCCGACCACTGAATGTTCCGGCAGAAGCCGTGGGCGAAGTTCATACCGACGATCTCAAGAGCGCCCAAGCCAGTGACCCCACACTGAAGAAATTTTGGGACCTCACCAAAAGTGGTGACAGTGTCGCCACCAGGGGTAAGGAGCGTGTTAAGTTATCCGTAAGGAAGGGGGTGCTTTACAGGGAACACGAGCAGCCCCGTGGCCAGACAATTATTGAGGCACGACAGATTCTGGTGCCTCAAGAATTCAGGAAGCAGATCATGACCCTGGCTCACGAATCCGTGGTTGGGGGCCACCTAGGGACCAGGAAGACCCTTGATAGAATCACGTCCAGCTTCCACTGGCCTGGCATCACAGGCGACGTCACGAGGTTCTGCAGGTCATGTGACGTCTGCCAGAAAACTGTCCCAAAGGGTAAAGTCCAGAGGGTACCATTGGGAGAGATGCCTCTCATGGATGCGCCATTCGACAGGGTCGGAGTGGATTTGATCGGACCGATCTCTCCTGTTTCCGACAAGGGCAGAAGGTATATCCTGACTGTCGTGGACTACGCCACGAGGTACCCCGAGGCGATAGCTTTGCCAAGGATCGAAGCCGAGCGAGTTGCCGAAGCACTCCTCGAGATTTTCTGTAGGCTCGGTTTTCCGAAGGAAATCCTTAGCGATAGAGGTTCGCAGTTCACGTCGGGGATGCTCGACGAGGTATGCCGGTTGGTGTCTGTGAAGCAGATCTTCACCACCCCGTACAACCCAAGGTGCAATGGGCTCTGCGAACGGTTCAATGGCGTTCTGAAAGATATGCTGAGAAGGATGTGCCAGGAGCGGCCCAAGAATTGGGACCGCTACCTGCCGGCCGTCCTCTTTGCCTACATGGAGGTGCCACAAGCGAGCACCGGATTTTCTCGTTCGAACTGCTCTATGGACGAACGGTGAGGGGGCCCATGCAGGCATTGAAGGAGCTCTGGACGGGGACGGAGACTCCTGAGGTTCGTAACACCTACCAATATGTCCTCGACCTCCGGAACAAATTAGAGGAAACATGTCGCCTGGCCAGGGAAAGCTTGCACAAGGCCCAAGGCAAGTACAAGCACCATTACGACCGGAGAACGCGGAACAGGCAATTCGAGGTCGGTCAGAAAGTGACAGTGCTCCTCCCAACTGAGCACAACAAGCTGCTACTCCAGTGGAGAGGGCCTTTCGACGTCACTGAGGTCATAAGCAGGACGGACTACCGAGTGAACGTAGAGGAGAAGAGCAAGGTCTACCACGCCAACCTGCTCAGACTATACCGCGAGAGGGAGGGAGAGCCAACCCCTGTTAAGGCTGGGGAGGGCAACCCCAACCCCTCGGTGCCCCAAAAGGCCGCGGCTATGGCCGTCATCGAGAGCGACTACCACGACGAGGCCGGCGTCGTAGATGACGAAAACCTGCTTGTTCTTGGGGAGGTCGACGGGACGGAAACGTATAGGGACGTGCGCATCGACGATGCACTGGACGACTGCCAAAGGCAAGAAGCCTTGGCATTATTGCAGGAGTTCGGGGACGTGTTCTCCGATAGTCCCGGAACCACCCATCTGGCCGAGCACAAAATAGAGCTCACGACGTCGGACCCAGTGAGGGTGAGGCCCTACAACATCCCTTACTCAAAAAGACAGGATGTGCGGGAGGAAGTCAAAAAGATGCTGGAGGCGGGGGTCATCGAGCCATCAAACTCCCCCTACAACTCCCCTGTGGTCCTCGTGAAGAAAAAGGATAGTAGCCTCCGTTTCTGCATCGACTTCAGGAGGCTGAATTCTGTCACCAAGTTTGACAACGAGCCTATGGGTGATATAGAGGCCATACTGTCCAAACTGCAGCAAGTTGATTATTTCAGCAAAATCGACCTGAGTAAGGGCTACTGGCAAATCCCCGTCGAGACGAGACACCGGCCAATGACCGCTTTCACCACGCCCGACGGCTGCTACCAATTTAAAAAGATGCCGTTTGGGATGGTCA
This sequence comes from Pictodentalium vernedei, assembly GCA_031216915.1. Taxonomy (NCBI): domain Eukaryota; kingdom Metazoa; phylum Mollusca; class Scaphopoda; order Dentaliida; family Dentaliidae; genus Pictodentalium; species Pictodentalium vernedei. Next base: position 583,825,285 of record CM062295.1, read on the forward strand.
ACGCCGGGGCCACGTTCAATCGTATGATGAGGAGACTGTTGGAGGATTTGAGGGGCGTGGAACACTATGTGGACGACATCCTGGGCAACACAAGGACTTGGGCGGAACATGTCAGCGTCCTCCGGTCCCTTTTTCACAAGCTGCGAAAGGCCGGACTCACCGTGAAACCTTCGAAATGCCTGATAGGTTTCCGGACCATAGAGTTCCTGGGTCATAAGGTCGGTGAGGGGAAAGTAACCATGGACGAGGAGAAGTTGGGGAACTTGCGTGACGCTAAACCACCCCAGACCAAACGTCAAGTAAGATCCTTCCTGGGTTTAGCTGGCTACTATCGGAAGTTCGTGCCCAATTTTGCGGAGGTAGCCGCACCTTTGACCGACCTTACAAGGAAAGGACAACCCAACAAGGTGAACTGGGGACCCCACCAAGACCGGGCGTTCAACACCTTGAGGGATATCTTGGTCAGTTCACTGGTCTTGCGACTCCCAGATTTTTCAAAGCCATTCGTCGTCCAGACCGACGCGTCCGATGCGGGGGTGGGAGCTGCCCTGCTACAGGAACGCACCGACGGTCATTTCCCTGTAGCGTACGCCAGTAAGAAGCTCCTCCCGAGGGAGCAAAACTACTCAGTGATCGAACGAGAATGTTTGGCACTGGTGTTTGCCGTGAAGAAGTTTCAAAACTTCTTGTACGGCCGAGAGTTTGTGCTCCACACGGACCACAAGCCGCTCACATACATCCAGAAATGTAAGGTAGAAAGCAGCAGGATAATGAGATGGTCCCTCCTGCTGCAAAATTACCGGTTTAGGATCGAGGCCATCAAGGGCAAAGATAACGTGGCGGCCGATTACCTCAGCCGCCAAGGATAGCGGTATGAGTTTCGTAAACCCGGTGTTAAGGCCCGGAAGGAATTTTCTTATTTTAGTATTATTATTGCTCTGACTGCTGACTAGAGTTGTTTGTGAGTGCGAATGTGAGATACACTGCCCCGTTCGTCGCATGTGCGTGGACGGGGAGCCTGTGTGTCGAGTTTTTGTAAGTGTGGGATAAGCTAACCCAGTCTGTCGCAAAGGCGCGGTCGGGAAATCTGTGTGTTGAATGTGTGAGTGTGTGAGGCACAATTTTAATCCCCTGGTTGAGCTTTGCGAGGGTGAGGCTCAACATAATGCAGGGGTCGTTTGCCCCTTCACAAGTCATAGGGGAATGGGAGGCGAAGTTACACTCCGTTGGAATTAACCCATCTGACGCAAAGGCGCGGACGGTGTTACTCGTCGGAGTGAGTGCCAAGTGAACTGTTCGCAAACTGGGCGAATGTGTATGAAAATGTGTATGTTTAGGTGTAAATATATAGTATTAGAGAGAGAGAGAGAGAGTGCTGCAAATCTAAGGATAAGGCTACTCTCCATATGTAAACCCACAAGTCGAGAGCATGTGGTGGCGCGTGTGTCGTGGGAATCGACATGGCCGACGCATGAGCCCGGTCATGAGTCCCACGACCACTAGGGTACAGTTTTGTAGTCTTGGACATGATGGGTAGATTGTGAAAATGGTGTGAGAGGCGAGCGTACGTGGCTTTGCCCCTTGTGTTTTAAGAGATACACAGGGTGTTTCTCTCGGGAAGGGAGTTGTCAGGGCAAAGCCAGCCTAAATATAGGGACAAGGGGCCTCATATTTAAAGATATTGTAAATTCAAAATATATTCCGCATCAAGGTGAAAACCCTACTTGAATTTCACCTCTCTGCAAAGCTGGACATGGAAAAAACACATGTGGTGTATATCCAGCTTCAGGGCAGGGACCCAGGGGAGAAACGGTATGTTAGATAAGGTCTAATCTCATTTAATTTATACAGTAGTCGGGAGTCTTACGAGACGTAATCAGTTGGTGGCAAGATATCGTCACGGCCAATTGCGAAACGAGATTCTAAAACGATAGAAATGTCTATCGTATCGTCACCTGATCATTAGGTAGCAATAATGGTAAGAACGAATCGGTTTTCTCGACAAGTGAAATCACCGTTAAGTCACGCGCGAGATGCCTTGTATAGATTCTGTCTCGATATATGTCATCTCCCACCGTTTTGACAGGTGGACAGATGAGCGTCGGTCCACCTGACAGTTTAGGGTAAAAAGTATATATACCTTGAAGAGCAGAGCATTAGACACACACTTGGGGTCACACACACGTTGGTGAAGTCCAGGGCAGGCGGACTCTGTTTCCTGGCATAGGGGTACCTTCGATCACAGGACCCTCAAACGGCTGGAATCGCCAGAGAGGGCATTCATGATTGATTTAGCTTAAGGTGGATAGGCGGCCACAAGAGCCGAATTTCGTTGAGAAGGAACACCCAGGTGAAACGTTAAAGTTTAGATTGTCGAGTAGCAGGTATCAGCCTGCAATAGTCAGAAGTGTAGGTTAATTGTATTGTGCGTATTAACCCTTTGAAGCGTCAGACTGATTGCGTTCTGAGTAGTTTGTTTTGCTGTCGAAGCATCGTAATACCGACTGGAGATCGGTGTGAGTGACAATTTCGCCCTAGCACAAAAAGGGGCATTTGTGAATCGTGAATTCAACCAGGAACGGTGAATATTTCAATAGGACTTTCACGGAGGACTTTCAAAAGGCACATAAGGTATGAGTAGACAATATCTGACCCAAATTAGAAGTACGGTGGCTTTATAGATGACGAACATTGCTGGTCGGAACCCTCCGACAGCCAGAGGTACAGTTACGCGCAGACGTTGACATTTGAGCCTAAGCGGGTGAAGCTCTTATGGCGAGCTCACAGTAATAACATTTCAGATTTGTGAAGCTCTTATGGCGAGCTCACGGTAGTAACATTTCTAGTGTGTAGACTATAGTGCCAGTACAGGGCTATAGAATGACTATATGATTGTTGAGAATTGTTTAACCCTAGCGACCCATTTTCTGTGAAAAGAATCGAATTGTTGATTGTTGAAATATTGAAACGGATTTATTTTTATGTGTAAATAAAAGAATCGTTGTTACTTTAAATCATTCTTTCCATTATACAGCCTGAAGTGATTAGGAATCACACCTAACGGAAATCGAACCTATTTCAGGCCAATTTGGCAGAGAAGGAATCACGTCGTCGGTCTAACTCAGCTCCCTGCGCCGAGTTCACGACACTTGGATTCCGACCCTCCACGTTGGTCAAATTTTCCCGCAACTTCATCAGCGGGACTAAATAACCCCACGTCAGCCCAGGCCTTACGGGGCCTCAGGAGTCCCTGACACATATCGAATGGCATCCAAAGCACTGCGGGGTCTCCTGGTTACTCACAACAAACACAGGCTGAAACATTGCTTGTGCACAGACCATATGTACAGAATTTGATAGCCTTACTATGGTCGTAACGCGTTGAGTAACAATCAAATCGACGTGCTATTTGTGTGTATTTCATGGCAGGACTTCTAATTTTAACAGTACCGGCCACGTGCACATATTATTCAGGAAATTCTCAACAAAAGTACACTAATAATCAGTTCTATTGTTTAGGTCCAAAAGGTTATCAAATCACCCTTTTTATTTATCTCGAACATTCAACAATAATGCAAGATGTCAGTAGAATGCGTCAAATGTTTATTGAAACAATATATTTCCCCAAGGCTGCTAGTTTTGGAGATTGCATCATTTTCGAGTGCAACTTTTCAAGACGGGTAACCCTAATTCAATCATTTATGACAGTGATAACTATAATCAACCTCAACCCTACCAAACATACATTTTACCTCTTTCATGCTCTAAAAGACTCCCTTCTGCATTAGAATTCACCTTTTGGCTTCTGCTTAGTCAAAACATGGGAAATTTGTTCTTTTAGTCAAATGGGCTTAAAAACAGGTATTGCCTCCAATAGATTTTTATACTCTGTTACCTATTGAGTAAGATGGGGGGATAAGAATTTACAGCTTTCTTTGAAAACTACCCTAATCCCAAATTAAAACTAAAATCTGGTAAGAGAAATAGTGTTCCACCCCCACGAAACAATATGAATATCAAAGTAAAATATAGCCCTGAATGACCCCCCCCCCCCCCCCCCCACACACACACACACCACCCGATATGTCCTTCGTCATAAAAAACTATGATATAAGTCATAAATTAATTGATGTTGATACAAAACAAACTTCTTATGATATTGAATTTCCACTTGCAATAGTTTTAAATCACATTCTGGCTTCTAGAGACATTTCACGTTGTGTTTCATGAATTTTTTCAACTTTTGTTTAAAAAAAGCCTCAGTTGTCTCAGTTAAGGCACCTGGAGTCATTGGTATGGCACTGTCAAAATATAACACCGATTTCTTCCAACAGTATGGTCAGCACAACCCCTGTGGTATCTCATAGCACCGTTAAAATGCCTAAAACCATCAAATATTGAATCTGTAGCGTCGTGCTTGTGCTGCAAGTTTCCATAAGTGAATTTTCACAACTTTCGTTTTAATCCCCACAGACACCCATTCTGATAAAAAGAATGAAGTTGTAGAAAATATGTTTCCAAAGAGGATGAATCAGATATTTGTTTGAAGAATATAGTGCTATTTGATGTTTAATGTATTTGTGTATGTGGGGAGGGGGGGTTGGAGAGATTGAGTATGGCAAATGAAAAGCAAAGAAACACTTTGTCTGATGGACAGACAGACAGACATGAAGTCACACATTTTGAAAGTCTACATAAGAGTACAGACTGACATATAATGAAATATTATAGTGAGAAGAGCCAGGCGAGTGAGAAGAGCCAGGACAAGATTGTCAAACAGTCAAACAACTCAGTTGACCATTAGAGCTGCAGTCCCAAAGGAAACCACAAGAAACTGAGAGTGTATGCTATTAACTTCAGTCTCCAAAACATGCTGTACAGTCTTTCCAAATGTTCTCATCAGCTGAGGGGTTCAGTGTGGTTGTGAGGGGGGCTTGGTTAAAGGAGAGAACATATGTGTTACTGTAGTTTTGCGCTGTAACAAAGGAACTCTGACAGCACTAGTACTCGTCTACTAGACAACCATCTTGGTAGCTATGCACAAATGTCATTCATTCACATTTGTCACTTTATTATGTTATTGTTTCCACTGTAGCCCCCCCCCCCCCCCCAAAAAAAAAATAAATAAATAAATAAATAAATAAATAAAAATTGTGTTCCAAAATACTCTTTCAGTGACGAAATTGTTTTGTTACATCTTTAACAGCATAATATGTATACAAACCTCTAAATACCAGTGTTAACTCTTAGAAGCCGGGGAATCAGAATGAATATATTGAACATGACACACCGCGAAAAACTTACAGTAAAGCAGGTGCTTCTAGTCAAGTGTCGTCTGCCTATTCAGGCAGACGACACATGACTAGAAGCACCTGCTCAGTGTTTAATTCTCCTCCAGCCCAAAGATAGCCGAACAGTTGCAGCCAGATTACCTGCAATATTACATCACAGGCAAGAAACCTCGACTTCCAGCTTCTAAAAGTTAAATACAAGTGCAATATAGGCTTTCTGGCTGTGTGTTTGATTGTGTCGCAGGATTACGGGGGTTAAATTGATGGAGGAAAATTTATGTTCTTATCAGTTCTCAGCCGACAGCCAGTGACTGTCGTCTGAACCCCAGTTCGAACGTAAACCTTGCCACATTACCGATGCCCTATCCGCTTGGGACTTTTAGGATTCCTGAAGGTGCCTGTGGCTTACAACGCCAAAGGCTGATCAACGATAATTCACTGAAAAGATTATTTATTTACATGTACGAAGAAATAAAATATGAAACAAATTACACACAGAATTATCCATAAGAATACACTAATTAAGCGGATAAAAGTTTATGCTTTAGGGCCCTCGACGTCTCCCACAGCTAGCTGTGTCCGCTTGATCAACCTCACTTCATCTTCATATTCTCACGGTTTGTGATACATACAAAGTGTCTATTCACTTCTCGTTGCCTCCTTTTCGCAGGGTTACCTCACAGTCATCCGGGCTAAACACATATAATGTTCTGCTTGTGTGACGCTATCAGCGTTCTCAAAGTTCAATGACAATTCAATCGGCGTCTACCACAGTTTTTTTTTTTTTAAACAATATTTTTATTTCCTCAATGAAATGGGGTTTGGCGAACAGGCAATGCCTATATTAACGCCGTACCCTACAGAGAAATACAATACAATACAATACAATGGTGCAGGTGCAACTGTACATCAAACAGAAACTGATCCAATGAAGTGGAAAGAAAGAGAAAGTACCATACTATATCCCACCATTTACTTTAAATAATTTACCTATCTATTGGGTGTGGAGACAATCTACTTTCATTTATATGATAGGCCCACTAAAATCTCTCTCACCCAATACAGCAAAGGTCATTGTCAGGGTTCTTTTCCACTGGAAATAAACCAGTCACTGGAATCTCATCGTTTCCCTAATATATTCTTGAACCGCACTAAATATACTGGCGTTTTCCAAGGCAGTTTTCTCCGTATCCCCATATAGCATAAGAGTGATATTAGTGGCGTGGCCCAATTTTATTAGAAGCGAATTTCTTTGTTCTGCATGTAGAGGACACATTAATAAATAGTGTTCAGTCTACCACAGTTCACGATCACTTTGCGCCTTCCCTGGCTCTCTCACGGTGTTAAGTTATTCTTCGCCTTCAGATATATACTTAACAAAGCTTACATAATAATATTCTGCAAAGTGTTCTCAACAACATCACCAATTGTCGGACCGCCTAAAACTATTTTAGCTCGCGCGCTATTCAAGCGCTTACTCAAGCTCTTAATACGGTTTCTAGACCTCAACGTTATAGCTTTAACTTCTTTGGCTACTATGCCACTACGGTTCGCAACCGTTAACAAACTACTATCGGTTCCTTACAACCCTCACGGGGTTACGACAAAACGCGGACTTTCAATCTAGGTGCCTATGACCCTCGACGGCCAAGGCTAAATTTGGACCTTCTCTGGGTGCCCTCAGGCCAACTGCCTATGTATGTCGTGCCTTCTATAACAGGTAATGCTGCTTACCTAAATGCATATAGCTCCCTGATCTCGTACATCCTGTTCCTGTTCCTATTCTCATATATGGCCACCGACTTGGCCCGCGACTGCCCCTATTCTAAATATGAGCTCTGTGGCTCCCTTACATCACAACGTGCCTATACTTTCGCACAGATGCGGCACCTTCTCTAACCTACAGCATGGGACCTCTCCATCTACTCGCAACGACCCCCCCCCCCCCCCACAGCCTTACACACCTTCCGACTGGAATTGGCTGGAATGAATTTTTCGAGAAATCCCCCGATTTTTATTTAGATAACCAGAGCATTTATTCTCAGTTAGTCGCTTCTCTTGGACTTGGCCACTTAGATCTATCTTAATTTAACACTCGCTTTAAAATTCCTTTGAAAGACCATTTTGGTATCTTTTGACATTTCGGAGGCAGGATAGATGCGTAATATGGGTGTGTATCCAGAACATACGTGATGCACTGGTTTCCAAAAATTAGATTTTAACTGGCTTTAATTACCCAGATAACGATACAGAAGATAATATTGTCTCTCTTACTATTGATCTGTTATCAGATAGCCCATTCGCTTGCATCAACTGCTTTATTTTTGGCAATATATAGCCTTTATTATTTTCAAAACAATAAAACAGTATGGTAAGGTGTGTGGTACGCCAATGATCATTTAAATATGAAATAATCTTCAAAAAATAAAAATTAAATCAGGTTTGGAAGCCCAAAAAAATGTATTTCCTATAGATATTAGAGTAATACATGTTTTCCCATAAGCGACCATTATAACGTTCAGGCGAAAAAAATATTACCGCATCACTTTAATTTTGGCATTCAAATATATTGGTCAGGTTTCGCCATTCAGACAACTTTTTCTGACCCGAAAACAGGCACCAAATACGAGATAAAAACTGACAGGAAGGGAAGTACAGGCCACGTGTTCCTATTTTTCAGAGAATTCCCAACAAAAACACACCAATAGTCAATAGTATTTTTTGGGGTCCAAAAAGTCATGAAATCACCTTTATTTATCTACAATATTCAACAATAATGCAAGATGTCACATTTATCTGCAATATTCAACAATAATGAAAGATGTCAGTAGAATGCTTCAAATGTTTACTGAAACAATATATTTTCCCAAGACAGCTTAGTTTTGGAGATTGCAACTTTTCAAGGCGAGAAACTCCAATTCAAATATTTACTTACCCTTCACAGTCAGCGGAAGGGAGAGTCGAGTGAGATATAATGTACATGCATAACTTATTGTGAATGAATAAAAAATAAACAATTCATCACTACCGGCATCCTTATTTTACTGTACAGGGAAAATGATCAGTTAAAAGCACAAGCCCAGTGGATTTTCACCCCCGATTATCACTTTACTGTTCACATTCTGTGAAAGCTTTAAATAAGCACAAGCGAAATGTTAGCTAATGGATTTTCTTGGGGAAGTCGGAGGTTCCAGAGTTGGAATTTTGTTCGTACAGCTATTGACGATTATTTTCAGATAGAAACCTTTATTGCGCCAGTGTTTTAAAATTAAATCACCCTTAACCGTTTATACGTACCCGACGTCATCAGGTTCTCTACTTCCGTTTCTTAAATATCTCCTTGACATCCTCCTCAGGAGGTTTTGGTTTTATCAGGGTGCGTCAAATGAAAGTGACGTTTTATGTGCTGTTGGTGTAAAATCTCGTTCGCCTGCGTTACAGGATATATTTATTAGATACAAGTTTCTTTCCCACGATTGCCAATTATCAAGCTCGGCTGATATGACTTCAAGCTCGGCTGATATGACTCCGATCTTCACCGAAAACCAAGCTAGAGTGGACGCCCTTCATGCGTTACTAGGCGCAACCATTTTTGGCGAAATCCTTCACCGTTATTCGTCGAGAGGAATCAACGGTAACTTTCGATCTCGGGCTGATATGAAGTTGCCTCTAACTGATATATCGGCTGATATGAAACCAGCCAAGTTATCATGGCCAAGAAAATGTTTTCCTTGATGCGATTCTCTATAACATTACAACCCCTTAATTTGGTAAAGCTGTTCAGGCATTTAACACTGAGAGAGATGGGAACTTCATATAAAAACTTATTTTTTTAATATTCGTGTTTTTTATCATCGATGAGCGCATCATTTCACAAACTACAGTTCTTTTCCTGTGGCGTAGTATAAGCAAATAAAAGCTATCTTGTTCCACTTTTTTTTCCCAATCAATTTGAACATTGGACTATTGTTCCCAGTGGAAACCCATTTAAAAAAATAGAAAACTGCCTTTTCAGACCCTTTTGGTGATCTATAACTTTTTTATATTCATTGTATCAACAGTGTGCGCATCGTTGCATAAAATACAGACATTGTTCTTTTTAATGATCTAAAAGTCTGTCAGATGTGGTTTTCCAATTTTTTTCCTCTGATGAATTAAAACTTCCAAATTGCTATGAAAACACATTCTCGGACTGCACAATAACATAGTAATTGCTTCAATTGGTGTCGCTATTTCACACGTCATTGTCATTCATCCACGCACATCAAGTTTCAGACATTTCACACCTCACCACCCACATTCACTGCCTTCTTGAGTGGATTTCGTCTCGCAAGTTCAGTAATCTCAAGGGAGATCATTTTCGGCGTAAGATATTATTTTAATCAACATTGTTGGGGACGAACCTCCAAATCTTTCATTGTCTGTGTCTAGCGACAGAGGGTGTAGGGTAGAGTGATATCTGGCTGCCACCGCACGGCGGTTTTGTCAAAAATTTAGCCATATCGGTATCTCCAAATTACAGGATTGTCAGATTAGCCCATTAACTTTTTAAGCTCAAAAACATAGCCTACGATCCCTCATTGGAACAAGCTCGTCGAGCTCGTTTTAATGAGAAGCCATAAGCTACATTTTATAAACAAAAAAATATTTTTTGGTATTCAAGAACGTTGGTCGCAAGTGTCGTCTTCTAGTCGTGTAATTAAAGGGTTAACAATATTTGCCAATTGGCGGTTGGAGCCAGCGAGTTTACTTATATTGGACATCTATTTTAAAAACGTTGAATTTAAAGGGAATATGGAGGATCGAGAACACACATTTACCGACAAAGATTAGCTGTGCAAGGCATTGCCGTGGGATTGTGTCGAACATTTATGGTCTCTGCCTTGCAGCAGATCATCTCATCGACCTAACTGTCCGTTGATCCATACGAGTGTTCATGGACGTTGTAGACATAAAGCAGGTACCCCTGGTGGGGAGCAAAACCGTTCACCATTTGATTTGTAGAACAGTGCCGAATCCAATGAGCCACCGTGCTCCAAGGTTGAGGTGTTAACCCTTTACCTAACCTGAAAAGCAGACGACACTTGCAAAAATAATTCTTGAATAACTAATTTTTTTCATTTTTTGTCTCAAAAACATAGGTTATGACCCCTCGTTGGAACGAGCTCGACGAGCTCGTTCCAACGAGGGGTCATAACCTATGTTTTTGAGACAAAAAAATGAAAAAAATAATGAAAATTAATTGGCGATTTTTGAGAATAGCGCTGGCCGGTTTTGGCCGTTACGTTAGGTAAAGGGTTAAAAAGGTAATCGACATACTGTGATTTCAAAGACTTCGTAGTGTAAATAAACTTATCAAAACATGATCGCGCGTTCGTAGTGTCATGGTAACAGAAAACTATGTCCGATAATTTGCGAACGATCGTCCACCAGTTAACATCAAAATTATGTGCGCAATCACTACGTAAACGAAACGATCCTTCCGTGAAACATGTCTTGCAAGTCATTTTTATCATAACCTTGGTGTGTAAAGTTTATGTTCTAGATTTGTGTGGTGGTTTTCAGTTCTCGGCGTAATTCAGTCCTCTAGGGATGTACAAACAAGTTTCGTTCGTTTTGTTTGCTTTGATATGGGGAAGTTATGAACAAGATAACATTGGTAAGTACACATTCAAATATTAACTTAACAGATAGAGGTTCAAATATGCGTATACGCGTAAAGGAGTGTATCGGCCAAATCCCTACCGCCCCATCCGCGCTATTACAGAAAAAAAAAGTCAAACTTTCAGCACCTTGCCTATCGCAACGTCCAGATTTTCACCGGTTCTATTACAGAAAAAATTACCAAAGCAAATTGTGTTACGTTTTTATTTTCATTTTCGGCTTTGAAAACAAAGCTCATTAGAATTAAGAAACGACGATACCAACCGACTGTTGAACACAAGTACTTTTTGAACTGTTAACCTTTCAATAGCTGCTACAAAGATTGTTAGAATTGTCTCTTAACATTATTATGTAATTGGTTATCGATTTCAGACCAATGTAGAGGTGTCGAAACTGAGATTGCAGACAGAGCGTCTGAAGAAGATGATTGATTGTGTGTGTGGGGGGGGGGGGGGGGGGAGGGGGGGGGGGGGTAAGGCTGATTTGTTTCGACTGTGATGGCTCAAGTCAAGACTGGTAAACTATAACAACCATATCATTAACCCTTTGATACTTTTGTACGTGTTTTTACGTAATCTTTTGTTTAATTTAACCCTTTGATACTTTTGTACGAGTTATTACGTACGAAATCAAACAGCACGTTAATACTTTGTGGTCATTTGTTTTGTTATTATTTTTCGAGTTTTTAAAATTTTAACCTCAAATTCCCCATTTTAATCCCGAATAGTGCTCAGTGACTTAACTCATCGACAAACACCCGGTATTAACTCATCCCCCCAAACACCCGGTATTAACTCATCCACAAACACCCGGTATTAACTCATCCAACAACACTCGGTATTAACTCATCCAACAACACCAGGTATTAACTCATTCACAACACTCGGTATTAACTCATCCCCCAAACACCCGGTATTAACTCATCCACAAACACCCGGTATTAACTCATCCTCCAAGCACCCAGTATTAACTCATCCACAAACACCCGGTATTAACTCATCCAACAACACCCGGTATTAACTCATCCCCAAACACCCGGTATTAACTCATCCACAAACATCCGGTATTAACTCATCCCCCCCCAACACACCCGATATTAACTCATCCCCCCAAACACCCGGTATTAACTCATCCAACAACACCCGATATTAACTCATTCCTCAAACAGCCAGTATTAACTCATCCCCCAAACACCCGGTATTAACTCAATTACAAACACCCGGTATTAACTCATTCCCCAAATAACCCCGGTATTAACTCATCCCTAAACATCCGGTATTAACTCATCCTCCAAGCAGCCGGTATTATACGTTACCCGTGTCTCGAGTTGACTGGTATAGCGTGGTACAAGGCGAGGAGGGAAACAATACCACCCCGACGCGAAGCGGAGGGTGGTATTGTTTTTCTCCGAACCTTGTGCCACGCTATACCAGTCAACTCGAGATGCGGTAACATATTTACTATGTCGAGGAGTTTTGGTTCACAAACAGTCCATTAGAGAAACAGTAAAATATTTACTCCATCCCAGAAATAAGTTAAATAAATTTCGATTTTCACAAATGAGAAAGTAATAATTTATTAACTATTAATAACAAAATCTTAACATTTATCTTGGCATCCCTGAAACTAGACCTCTAATGCCGGCTGTTACAATGACAGTCATTTTTTATTTATGGTAATATTAATGTTACCAATTGAACAGTGAGTAAAAAGTGGAAGAGCAGATTGTGTTTCTCTCATATTTACAGTGTTCATTGTTTGAGTCATTTCACGAGAGTTATTTGACTCTTCATCGAAGGAAGAGAAAAGTTCATCCAAGTTTATTTCATCCAAAGCAGGTACCACCGAGGTATTAATGCTGGCACAACTAGCTGTGCTTGGTGGGGCAAACGCGAGTACAATTGTTAGTGGTATCAGCATTTGTGCATGGAATGTTTGGTTTGGCATCATTCATCGACTTCGTGAGAACTTGTCGCATCGCCATTTTTTCACTTTCCGACACCCGTTGATACATAGCGAGAGATGATAGGGATTTATGACCTGTAACTGGCATAATTTGAGCGCCTTCAAAACGGTTTTGTGACAAGCTGCTGGAGCCGGTTGTGCGTATAGAATGGTTTGTATATCTGAGACAGTTCTACTATCTTGCTCAATGCTGGCATGAACTGTGAAAGAGTTTTCTCTCCAATTGGGCTGTTACAGTACCAATATCCTTCATCAATGAAACTATCCAGAGGTCTCTGCCATAAACGGTTACACGATGGATTCAGTTTTGAGAAATATTTTTTCAAAGGTCGCTACCGGGCAGTTAATATTACTGGCATTAATTCTGGCATTACCCCCACTCAAATTTCACGATCATTCTCTCTGTGATTCTTTGTAAACTCGTCTACAGTCTTCACAACATATTTCAAGCCAGTTTTCCTCGTCAAATTTTATTTCAAACGAACTCTTTGTCATTAGATGCATATTTTACCTGCCCTTTCGGAAGAAAATTCAAGAAATATAACCTCACGTCAAATTGCACCTTATTCAACAGGCCTATTGGAGTTTTATCTGATAACTACATGATTCTTACAGTTTTTGTCTATCTTTATCCGTTATCATTGGGTGGTGGTCTACGTGACCCTTTCCTGTTCGTTTTAACTCGGTCAATATCGCTCTGAAGTTTTTATTTGCATCATTGAAATGGGGGTCTTTTATGATATCAATATTCTTGTTGAATGGAGGGGAGGTCAAGTACCGGTTTAGTCCATGCCTAAAACTTTCCATTGGTGTAGACTCGTAATTGCCTCCGCTTACTTTTCTAGCATCCATGTCAAAATGACACAGGATCTTGTTGAGCTTAACGTTATCAAACTCCTCAAATTTGTCTTCCTCATTTTTCTCAAGCAAGTAATCACGCAACATTTTCGCTGATTTTGTATTGCTTCTTATTGTTTCTTTGGAATATATAAGCTTTCGTTTTGCTTCAATTTCGGAAGAAGATGTTTCTGCGAATCGTTTTTGCCATTTTGTAAACAAGCAGACGAAACAACTGTTGCAATATAGGGGAAATAACTCTACTCGACTTACATGAAACGAACATGACGCAATGCATTTGAAAAAAACAAGGAGTGTTGATTTCAAGACTTTCATCTTTTGAGACGAATAACCAACCAAACCACGATAGGACATTTAGGAAATACATTTAAATATCACAAAACCGATCATTTACTTATTTTGAAACCGTTTGCAACCCACAAGTTGTTTAAAATGATATCTTAAACAAGTTTTGACAACTCGAAGCGATAAAAAATAAACGAAATTCAAAATGTCGGTACTCACCTGGTATTAAACCACTTACCGGGCGGGTGACGACATTTTGAACCTGGTATCGCGAGTTACGCTGTTTGTATATACGTGACCTCATTGGTCAATTTGACTCTGAGGCATAGTAATAACTCATCCACAAACACCCGGTATTAAACTCATCCCCAAACACCCAGTATTAACTCATCCCCCAAACACCCGGTATTAACTCATCCCCCCAAACACCCGGTATTAACTCATCCCCCAACACCCGGTATTAACTCATTCCCCCAAACACCCCGGTATTAACTCATCCATGAACACCTGGTATTAACTCATCCCCCAACACCCGGTATTAACTCATCCCCCAAACACCCGGTATTAACTCATCCACAAACACCCTGTATTAACTCATCCAAACACCCGGTGTTAACTCATCCACAAACACCCGGTATTAACTCATTCCCCAAACACCCGGTATTAACTCATCCCCAAACACCCGGTATTAACCCATCCCCCAAGCACCCAGTATTAACTCATCCACAAACACCCGGTATTAACTCATCTACAAACACCTGGTATTAACTCATCCCCCCAAACACCCGGTATTAACTCATCCACAAACACCCGGTATTAACTCATCCACAAACATCCGGTATTAACTGATCCCCCAAACACCCGGTATTAACTCATCCACAAACACCCGGTATTATCTCATCCAACAACACTCGGTATTAACTCATCCAACAACACTCGGTATTAACTCATCCAACAACACACCAGTATTAACTCATTCACAACACCCGGTATTAACGCATCCCCCAAACACCCGGTATTAACTCATCTACAAACACCCGGTATTAACTCATCCTCCAAGCACCCAGCACCCAGTAATGACTCAACCA